>JBAMCJ010002647.1:32500-408027 GCA_037075205.1 Drosophila prostipennis | reverse complement strand
AAAAGTAGTCATCACTATGCCCCTATTTAGGTGTCACTGTGTCACTATTGAGTTTCAATTTGGTTTTGATCAGAAGGTCATGAAGTTGACCCTATTCTGGGGTCACTTTAATATTTTCGAAAATAAAAATTTGACCCTATTTTGTGTCAAAGAGCCACTAGCCGGTGTCATTTTTTTAGAATGAAAATACGGGCAGTTGACCCTATTCTGGGGTCAATTTAATGTTTTCGGAAATAATAATTTGACCCTTTTTGGTGTCAAAGACAGTTTTTCGAAGTTATTTGATCCACTTTTGGTATCAACAAGACCCCAAAAATTTTAATTCCGCACCAAAAAATAAAAACCATTGTTTTTGTTTTGCATTTTTTTAAGATGAATCAATTAAATATTTTATTTTAGGTTTTTTTTTATTTAAATTACATAATACATCAACTTATTCTAAAATAATTTTACTCGTACAAACTGGGTTCCATACGATAAGATGTGTAGGTGAATCGGCGGTCCGTGTTAATGATATTAAACGGTCTGGAACGAAAATTTAGAAAATAATTAGTTTGAGATTGAAACTCATTGGGTAATTTATCTAAGAATAATTGCTTAATGGAATCTACTATAACAGTGTTTACTATTTCTATAGTGCTTAAATACGCACATACATCAGTATATCATTCGTGCCTCACACATTTTTGGGTATACATGTATGTGTGTATGTAACAGCCTTGTGCATTCTTGGACAACTGCGTTCCATATATACATACGTGCAAGAGCTATGTCTAGAAATTTAACTAATCCAAGAATATGAATTGTATAACCACATTTATAATATTATTATTATAACTATAATAATAATATTATTAATGTGCTTTTAGTCTGTCTTGTTTTACTAATGTAATGTGCACATTTTTGTATGTACACACATATGTAATTATAATTTTTCTATTGCACATTATTTTAAACAGATTTATTTAAATTACACACTCACATATGTTGAGCATACTTAATTTAGCGTAATTATCGTATTAAGAGTGTACTCACCTGATTTTTAAAACATTTAACACGCTTAAAACACTTAACACACAAAAAACGCGTCTTGTTTTTCTCACTTTCGAACTCACACTGACAGCGCAATAGCTGCGTCTCCACGCGATAGGCACATTTCGAACTTCGAAAATAGAAGTTCGTACTTCAGAAATCGATAAATGACAATTATTGCTATCAGTATGACCCTTGTGTCATTAAAATGACAATATTTCTTTTCAAGTTCAATTTTTTGAGAAATGCGGTTTACTTTTGACACTCATTTGGGATCAACTTGACCCCAAAAGTTTGATCCTAGGGGCAGTGACATTTTGAACCACAAGTATTAAATTGACCCTCAGGATTTTTTTTTTGGGTGTATGTAATTTTTTTGTTGTTCATCCTAAAATTGGATTATTAAAAACGTTACATATTTTAAATGTCAATGTCCAGAAGAAAAATCAATATCAATAAATCATATGAAGAGCTTTACATTTATTTTCAAAATTTCATTAGAAGTAATTAGAAATTTCTGGAAAAATATTTTATTTAATTAAAAAACAAAGTCAAGAAAATAATTAAACGTGAGTACAATAATATGAATAAACTTTTAGATTGTAAATATTTAGCCACTTATTTATTCAATTTACAATTTAATCAAAGTCCACATTGAATGAGACCAAGATGCTGCAAAGAATGTAATTAAAATTTTCCTCAATACATGACACACTTGCACTGGGCTAAAATCAATATTTGATTTGACTGAGCCAACAACTCCTCTCGGGAGCCTTCCAATCATTTGTTGATTGCGGGCAGAAGAATCAACAGGAAGCAAAAGACTCGGGGAAAGTCGGAAAAACTCTGCAAGCTGGAAAGCAGAACAAATCAGCGGAAAGTAAACTTCATTAACATTTCAATATTTCGCCCCTTGTAAATCAGTTTGCTGATTTTTTACATTATTTATTCAGATTTTGCGCCTGTTGCTGTCAATGCTCTTTTTTTTTATTCAGGTTCAATTTTGCTCACTTCACCTTGGCGCATTCATTAGGTGAATGACTTCAGCCTCCATAAATTGTACACGTGCCACGCCCCCAATGCCGGCGAAAAAAAACGCCAAAAGTCTGACCCTGAACACAAAGGAATTCCAATTTCAATTCCCATGAACTGCTGAACGAAAAATCTTGCGCATTTGGCGTAAAATTTATCAGTAGCTAACTACTGAAGGGCAAAAGGACTAAGAACTAAGGACATAGGCAGTGCCTGTCGTTGAAACAATGCCAAATTGTGTTGATATTTTTCTGAAGGTAACATTCGGTGGATAATTTTCTGATGTGAGTTTTTCTTGGAAAATTTTAATAATCAGTTCTTGGCGGAAAATCCCATTTAATAAGAGAAAACAAAACGTATGAAAAGCAATCAATATGATTAAATTATCATAAGACGAACACAAGTAAAAAAATCTAAAATTTTTAAAGTATAAGTCAAGTTTTCGGAATAACTTATGTGTAAACAAAAAAAAAAAAACAAAACAAAAAAAAAATAATTCTTAAAAAAAAACCCAAAACTTTTACCCCCCTCCCCCCCCATTCTTGGTTGACAGCGCGAATTCTTCAGAGGAGAACCCAATATGTGTGAAAACAGAAATATTACAAGAAAAAGCTCCATATACTAAGAATCATAAAAAACTAATGTTACATAAATATAATTTGAAAGAGCTTGAAAGGCATTACGGCAATCGGAGTTTTCATTATCATCCCGGGTTTTACTTCCCCAAATGCGCGCCCAATTAAAACATAATTCATGGCCAAGAGCAGCTTAGTGCTCTTTATGCCCCCAATGGCTCCCCAGTGAGCGTTTGTAACTGCACAACAATAACCGGGCCAGAAATAAAAAGCTGGAGGATGATACCGAAAAAGAGATATAGGGAGAAAGGCCAGGCCAACAGAGAGGTAAGCAATGGCAAGTCGACTTTAATTTGTTTTTCGTGTGCTGCCATGGATGAGAACCGAAATGAACTCGCCGGAGGAGCTGCACATTTGCGGGAATATAAAAAAATATCATCATAACTATATGGAGTAAAAACAGGGGGAAAACATTTATGCGCATTGAAACGCTGAGCTGAGTAAAAATGTAAACAATTTTGTTTTTTTCTTCTGCGGAACCCGGGAACATGTATGGCTTTTTATGAAGACCCGGCCGGCCGGGCCAAAAAGCAGGCCAATGGCCAGTGGCAGTGGCTAACAAATGGCCCAATACGGAACGTACTCCGGCAGACAAATGCACTGGGGTGCCACAAACAGACAGTCAGACATACGTACGTACTTTTCACATGACCCACTGGCTGTGTGGAGCAGCATAACGAGGGCTTAAATAATTAATATTACTCATACGCAGCGTTGGACGATGCGAGGCGATGCTCCTTCTCGGGCAGTATAAATCATAAAACCTGCACTCAGCGCGCATATTAAATCCTTCGGGCTAATGAACGCTGAAACTGATTGATGAAGCCGAGACGCTAGCAAACCCCTTTTTGCCAGTAAAGTATCTGTATCTGTATACAAGTTGGTATCTTTTGTATCTGTTGCTGTAACTTCAATTAATAACGAAAAGCGCGAAAAGTTTCACTTTGCCAACAGCAGCAACAGAGGCAGCAGCATTAACATTTTGCATTCATTCATTAGGAGCAAAGCAAAGTTTACTTCGATGATAAATTGTGGAATTTTTGGAGAACTCAACCTTGCTGGAGGCAGCGAGCGGGAAATCAAACTTCTTCACTAATTCATTTTCATTTAGCCCCGAAAATGAAAATGAAAAAATACGCAAACCCTTTTTTCCGCAACTCCTAATCAAGATAAACAGGGGAAAAAGGACTAAAGTGTACAGTTGTGTTCGATATTATAGTAGTTGAATTTGAATAATTAACATTATTTATCAACAAATAATTCGAATTAAGAAAGAATGCTTTAAATTATTATTATACAATATTTATAAATGGTCTGAAAATATTTCTGGGAGTTTTCTAAAATAGGGAGATGATAAATATATTTTAAATTTGGTTAAAGGAGCAAGTTTCTGGATTTTTCATATAATTTGGTGTATTCTGAGATATCTTCTTACATACAATTTTTTTAAATTTCATTAAATTTGAAAATTTTATAAAACAGAATGATGATAAATATATTTTAAATTCGATAAACGAAACTGGATTCTAGATTTTTCCTATAATTTTTTAACAATTTCTTAACTGAACAAGTATCTGTATTATTATTATTGGTTTTGTTCTTTGAAATTGGGATACCTTTTACAAGGTATTAAGTATTCGCCACCTTTGAGCTTTATTATTGGCATTCGTCTTGTTTCCGTTTATGTTGTTTCCTTGGCTCTCGGGGACAGAACATAATTTGAATTATTAATTAGCGCGTAATTAGTCGGGGGTTCATGTTGGCTCGCCTCGTTTTTGTTCTTCTTCTTCGCGTTCTGACCACGTCTTGCGGCCATAATTTTAATACCCGCCCCTCGCTGAGCCTTTGATCTTGCCGGGGATTCTACGTCTTTTGATTACCTAATTCATTTACCTCTTTGGCCGACACCGAAACTTTTTTTGTAGCCTGTAAAATGCATAGAAATTTATCGGGCAAAAAATAACTCATTATGTGTCAAAAGCACCCCGCCCCTTGACCCAATTAAGAGAGAGGAACTCAAATCTGAAAGTTTCGCTTTATGCGCTCGCCCACTCGTTCCGCAGCGAAAACCTCCTAGGAAAACCTCCGCGGAAAACCCCATAGAAAAGCCCTCAAAAAAGGGCCAACAAACGCGACTGTCCGCGCAATTAAAGCAACTGTGCAGTGGCTTATCAAGTGAAGCATGTTTTCTAACGGGGGAAGGGGATTGATCCTCGGCACAAACTCAAACTCAAACAACATGAAATGACAGTTTTATTTATTTTTCAGCGCTGCGCTTAAAATAGTCAAAAAGTTTTAATGACTTTACGCTGGCTAAACGACAGCGTGCCACATTCCCCGCTGATATCCCCGACCATCTCTCAAGTGGAAAGCATAAAAAAAGAAGTATTCGTAAAATTAAGCCACAATCTTGAGTGGCATAAAAAAGTCAGTAGCGAAAATATCAAATATTGTATACAAATTAAATGTAAATGTGCACAAAACCAGTTGTTAAATGCCAATTCGAATTTTCATAGAATTTTGATAAGCAGGGCAGGAAGTGTCGGAAAACCCTCTTAGTTTTGCTTACACAAAATCCGAAAATGGCATAAAATTACGTCAATAAAAAAAAGGTACGCGACAACAGCTCGCATTTATATGCACACACGAGGGTCTGCTCACCTCTCCATTTGCATGCGAATATTTATATGTATGTATGTACGTTGGTGTATTTATAAGTATGCAGATGGGGCGACCAGGACCCCTTGGCATTTTATCGAGCAAACTTTTCGACATATAATTCACACCAGCTGCTAATTTAAGCGCCCGAATTAATGACTCGGGCATAAAATTCTATGACTTTAGACCTCGTAAATTTCCTGCTTAAACACGCGACCAGGATTTGGTCAAAAGTCGGGCGAAGTCAAGTGGGGGGATCAGCCAGATTCAGTCATAAAAACCTTATAAATTATAGCCTGCCAGCGCAGCCAGTGATTTGATTACACTCAGTGGGTTAAGGTAGTATTTGATTTTAATTTGATTAATAATGGCCAAGGGTGGTCATAAAAATTATTGACTTGATTAAAGTATTTTCTATACTTTTATTTTCACTTTTTAAATTAATGTTAAACAAATGTTACATTTAATTTTAATTTTCTTTAAATTACGTTAGTATTTCTATCTTATTTTTCTCAAAGAAAAAGTAAATTTATTCAATAACTTCAACAGTGTCCTAACGGCGAAAACTTTTCCCTAAAACCAAGTAAACCCACTTCTGTAACCAAAGGTGGTCATAAAAATTATTGACTTCATTAAAGTATTTTCCTAAGAATTTTTCTTCAATACTTTAACTTTCACTTGTTAAATTAATTTAAACAAATTTGTCATTTCCTTTTAGTTTTCTTTAAAATACGTTAGTATTTCTCCCCAATTTTTCCCAAAGAAAAAATAAATTTTTTAAAAATTTCAACAGTGTCCAAATGGCCCAAACTTTATCCCAAAACCAAGTAAACCAACTTCTGTAGCCAGCACAATCAAAACACTTTGGTAAAATATTATTTCATTTCCTTTAAGCCTCATTGCAGTGACCAAGTTTTTATGCCTTCGCTTAGCCTTCGGGCCAGAAACTTTCAAATACCGCACAATATTTAAACTTTCCCCAATTATAAGTTCAATTATACGTCCCGAACTCGGCATTCGTTTGCCTTTTCGTTTGTGTTAACAACAAGAACTGTTTAATTTTGGTCAAAACATTTGCTCTACTTTATGGCATTATAAAAGAGCAAAAGCAAACGTAAAAGCAAAGGAAAAGCAGAAACGAATTTGTATTTTCACGCTCGCCCCTCTTTTTTCGCTTGGCAACAGTGTTGAACATGGCCAATTTGCTGCGGACAGAGGACCCAGGCTCCCTCCTGCCCCTCCTCCCTCTTCCACCCCCAAATTCCCTTTCGGCCAGCGGAACTTTGACGTTTGGTCTGTTAAAGTTTTGAAGTTGGCCGCTTTCAGAGTGACAATAAATATAGATTCGTATCCCTCTGGGTTAGATTATGATTAAATCAGAGCCGCACAAACTGCATTAAAAAAGTTATGGAAAAAATTGGTAAACAAGACAAAAACCAGCTTATAAAATTGCATTATTTCTTGTGCTGTGTTTATCTTTTTTTTTTATTTGGCCAAATTCCGTTGTTTGTCTTTTAGTTTTTGACTTAGTTGGGTATTTTTCGCAGCAATTTATAATAGAGCGAAAAAATTGGAACGCAAATAAAATGCAAATGAAATTTGTGCTAATAAAATTCAGTTACAAACTTTCGGCAATGGCATACAAAAATATTGCTCACTGGCGACTGCGTTATTTACACAGTTCCCAACGCATACATTCATCCTTTCACTCACACAAATGAATATGTGTGCGGAATCACGCACACACACAGAGACACATTGGTGACACATGTGCTGCTGACCTGGTGTTGCATAAATTAAGGCGCCCGCAATGCATCGCATTTGACATTTGAACCGCTCGACCGCCACAAAATTGGCAACTGCCATCCGCAGATGGTTTCGCCATTCAACATTTTCACCAGTTTACCAGTTTTCCGCTTTCAGTTTCCAGTTGCCATTTACCGTCGCGTTTTAACCCGGTGCCTAAGTGAATTTTCGCGCTGCAATTGACGCCTGCACACATTCACATCACGCATACGCCGTGTACAACTTGCGGGTTAATTGCGGCCGCTTAAACGATTCAGCGCGCTGAATGTTCCATGCGGCCCTCGATCGCCATGGTCTTCACCATTCATCAGAATTGATGCCAAACATTTCATTAGCGGACAAGGCTTAATTTGTCAAAATTTTGGGCATTTTACCTTTTCCAATTCCAATTTTCATTAGACTAGATATAAAGTACATCCTTCGGGTTGTAAAATAATAAATCAGTATTTTTTGTAAACCTTTTTCTTTACTGCTTTCCGAATTCAATTTATTTTAATCAATCAATTTGTTTCCATATAAAAAATTTAATAAATATTTCTCATTTGCCTTCAGGCTTTTTGGGCATTAAATAACTTCAGCATATTAATAAATAAACTCATCTGATTTGATTTAAGCTTTCAGTTAATAGTAATTTTGTTTGTTTTTCCACCTTAAAATATTATATTTTCTTTAATTAATATTTGTAGCTGAGCCTTGGCACCACTTGTTATGATAAATGGCTTACTTTTATGTAGAAGCATGTTTAAATGCACCCCAGGGCGCTTTAAGGTCAACAACTTTTTCCAACTTTTGTAAAATAAATTACACAAATAAAAAACCATAAATTATAAAATACATTTCCCATCTTCTAAACCTAGTAGCTAAATTTCCTAAGCTGTCTTGATGAAATCTCAAAATTCAAATCAGCTCAGTTAAAGCCCCCAACTAGTTGGCACTCAAGCGATATCCCACACCGCCTCATTACCCGTAGTCCATCTTTGATCCATCTGAAAGACAGATTAGGCAAACTTTATGCCCCGGGCCATTCAAATTGCTGCTTGACCCAATGGCCCGGCCCATTAAAAATCTCTTGGGTGGCTAAGGAGGATAAGGATGACGACGATGGGGAGGAGGAGAAGTGGGTTCGGGCCTCGAGCGCCATTATGTCCATGTCAACGTATCTGAAGGGGGCACTTGCCGGCACCCTCGGTGCTGGAAATACTGGCTGCTGCTGGGTTACAGCATCCCAGCATCAGCGGCATCGGTCTCATCTCGAATCCGCATTAATTTACGCTCATTGTGCGAGTGGCGTTGGCGTTGGGCGCCAGTATCTTCGACAGGGCTCCTATGTTTCGAAGCGCTTTGTTTTGCATTGTCACGCAAAGTGTTGCTTACGGATTCCCCTCCGCCCCTCTTGGTCCCTCGGATCCTGATCCCGCCACTCGTCCTGCTCCTGGTCCCCTCCATCAATCCTCCGCCTCGATGGTATCGCACATCAACAAGGCATAATAAGGAGGCCACGCTCACCCACTTGGCTAAAACAAAGGGAGCCTTGGTGTTTGCTTCTGTTTCTCGTTTCTCACACTTTCTAGCATCAGCTGTACTCAAAAAAACATAATATTGAATCTGGCCATTTAATAATAATTGCAAAAACCATGATCTTAATCATGGGAAAACTATTGAAAATTAGATTACATTCTTAAATTATGTTTATAAAAATTTAATTTAACTTTTTTAATAGAAAGATCAATAATTTACAAACAAAAAGTGTAATTAAATTTAATTAAAACTTAATAACATTATTAAAACACAACAAAGTTTTTATTAAGATTGGTTATTTATTTACAATTAAGCAATACTTTTTTGTACTGTCACTTTAATAACACTTTTTAATCATAAATTCTTAAACATGTCAGTTTTGATTTAATTAAAATTTAATTTTATGCCTAAGAAAAATAATTACTAATTAAATTATGTTTAAAATAATTAATTTAAAAAAATTATTAAAAGAGTTTTCATACACAATTAACCAATACTTTTTTGTGCTATCATTTTATTAACACATTTTAAACATAAATTCTTAAACATGCCGTTTTTGATTTAATTATAATTTAATTTTATGCCTAAAAAAATAAACAAAGCCATTGAAAAATATTGATAATTGATTATTTGGTCTTTTGAGCTATAATAATTCGATTTATTTAAACCTAATTGCTTCGCAGCAAGTCTTGTGTATAAACAGTTTAATATTGATTGAATTAAGAGATTAAAGAGATTTTCAAAGCCTGTTTGCCTTAAGCAAATGAGTAATCAAAGCAACTCGTAGACACCGACCGAACTTAGCGTTTTTAAAAATATTAGACACACGATGTTCTCCTTTTCGCAGTTTTATTCCAAGTGCTGTATGAGCCAATTCGCCGTGGGGCGAAAAAGCTAACAGCGATCAGGGTTGCTTCGAGTGCAACTTAACATACATAAGTGGTTTACAGGGTTGATGAATATGATAATAAATTCAAAGAAAGCCGTTACATGTCGAGCCGTTGGGGGTGTTTTGATTAGCGATTTCAGCAGGCTGTGCCCCGCCTCACAGCTATCTGTGGCGCAACATGTATCGGCTGTACAAAATTCAAAATAATATGAAAAATAAGATAAACAAATGAAATGACTATACATCGCCCGCGTTGAAGAGCTCCAGGTCTTCAATCCAATGGTAATGGGGCTAGATAGTGAATTGCTCGCTTGTAGGTTCCGCATTTGGTCTTGACGACTGCCACTCGCACCTTGCCGTCGGTCCCAGCGATCACTTCTGTGACGACGCCGAGTAACCACATCTGGGGTGGCAAATTATCCTCTTTGATAACGACGACGGTTCCAGTCTTGATGTTTGCGAGATCCTTTGTCCATTTGGCCCGTTGTTGCAAGCTTGTGAGGTAATCCCGAGACCAATCTCGCCAGAAACGTTGCTTGATTGCCGATACGAGTTGCCACCGCTGCAGGCAACTCAGATTATCCTTCATCGATGGGGGCAACTGTACTGGTGGCAATGTAGCGAGGGTGGTGCCAACGAGGAAGTGTGCCGGAGTGATAGCTTCCGCATCGTTAGGGCTGTTGCTATCTGCGACCAACGGACGTGAGTTTAGCACCGCTTCGACCTCGACGAGTACAGTCTGGACTTCGTCTTCCCTCAACAGAGCGTTTCCGACTGCTTTGATGAAAAGATGTTTGGCGGACTTCACAGCCGCTTCCCACAAGCCCCCAAAATGGGGTGCTCGTGGGGGTATGAAGACGAAATCGAAGTGGTGAGATCCGCCGAGCTCGCTGTACGTTTCCTTGTTATCTGCGAGATTGGCTTTGATCTCCTGAAGCATTCTTGACGAACCCACGAAATTTGTTGCGTTGTCGCAGTACAACTTTTCGAGAGGTCCGCGGCGACCAATGAATCTGCTGAGACAAAGTAGAAAGGAGTTAGCCGTAAGATCCTTTATAAGTTCCAGATGAATAGCTTTTGTCGAGAAGCAGACAAAAACTGACACGTACATTTTTAGTGGGGTTTTGCCGCGGATTCCTAATGATACTCTAATTGGGCCGAAAAGATCCACCCCGCTAACTCTGAATGGCCGACTGCTTAGAATGCGATCAGCTGGTAGATTGCCCATTATTTGAGAGTACAACCTAGGCTTGTATCGAAAGCAGTGAGTGCATTGACGTACAACAGCACTGCATTCTCGACGGGCATTGATTAGCCAAATACTTTGGCGAAGCAAGCCGACGAGTGCGCGTGGCCCAACGTGGCAATTGGTGCGATGAAGGTGCTGGATGTACAACCTTACGAAATAATTTCCCTTCGGCATTAATAAAGGAAACTTGGCGTTATGTTCCAATGGAGCGTGCAACAAGCGGCCACCAACTCGCATTAACTGTAACGTACAATTACCAACTGTTTCTGTACTAATGAATGGGTTAAGCTTTTGAAAGGAATTTTGTACGTACTGGTTCTTAGACAACTTTTCAAATTCAATTGCAAATGATTCACGTTGAACAGACTGAACGATCGTTAAAAACGAGAAAGCTAATTCGGAAGCTGATAGCGTAGTGCTAGTCCACAGAATCCAATTTCGGCCTCTTGTAAAGCGAGAAATATAGGCGACGATGCGTATGGTTTTTAGATACGAGGAGAAATTTTCAACGACGCGAAGAATTGGGTTCGACTCAACCTTTGAGGTGGTGTGTGATGCAGCATTAGCTCGAATTTCAACCTGGGCGTCTGGTAAAGTCTTCGCCAAATGTTCATTGATTGGCCAAGTACTGGGGTCAGCACTCAAGAACTGTGGTCCATCAAACCAGAAGGACGCGTCTAGCTCCTTGACCGTACAGCCTCGCGAAGGAAGGTCTGCAGGATTGCAACTAGTTGGCACATGCCTCCAAGTTGCAGTTGGGGCGAGTTCGTGAATGGCTGAGACCCTGTTGGCTACGAAGGTTTTGAGGGTTGAAAGACTTGTGCGTAACCAGAAAAGAACTACTTCGGAATCTGACCACATTACTACCTCGTCTACACTAAAATTGATTAATTTCTGGACATCGCTCCAAAGTCTAGCAAGGAGATGGGCTGCGCAAAGTTCTAACCTCGGTATGCATAGGCGGTTTATTGGCGAGACTTTCGACTTTGCTGTCAATAAAGTTGTTTTGGTGCCCTCTGTAGTCACAGCACGGACGTAGATACAGCAACCATATGCATCTTCTGATGCGTCCGCGAATCCGTGTATTTGATAGCTGCCTGTTTGACTTGTGCCGACGTATCTGGGAATCTGAATGGACCCTATATCTTGAAACGATGAAGCGACTGCATTCCAACACTTATACATCTCATTCGGAATTTCTTCATCCCAATCTATCTTCAGCGACCAAAGTTTTTGAATTAAGATTTTGGCAAGCGTGACGAGAGGACAAATCAAACCTAATGGATCGAACAGGCGAGATGCGAATGAAAGGATCGAACGTTTTGTTGGTGGGGCGTTTCCATCCAGTTCGAGAGTATTAAATTTGAACACATCCTGCTTTGGACTCCAAGTAAGCCCTAAAGTCTTAGTGTCCCCAGTGTCGCCAAGGGGAATTTTTGTTTCTTGCAACGGACTTTCGCTAAGGTCGCAGTTTGCTGCCCATTTGGCCAGCACAAAGCCAGCAGATTCGAGGATCTGTGAAATTTCCTGTTTTAGTGATTTAAGATCGTCCAGGGAATCTGCTCCTGATAGGAGATCGTCGACGTAAAAGTCGTCGACTATTGCCTGTGATCCTTTCGGATGCGATTTGGCAAATATTTCGCTTAACTGTCTTAAGCAACGTATGGCGAGAAATGGAGCGCTAGCGGTGCCATATGTAACTGTGTTAAGTCGATACAGTTGTAATGGCTCTTCTCGGCTGCGCCGCCAGACAATCATTTGAAAATCTCGATGAGTCTCCTCTACTAACACTTGTCGGTACATCTTGGTGATGTCGGCGGTCATGGCAAATGGCCGTAAGCGAAATCTCAGCAGGGTTGCGTACAAGCAAGGCTGGATTGTTGGACCCACCATAAGGAGGTCGTTCAGTGATAGTTGCGAGGTTGTTTTTGAAGATGCATCGAACACCACCCTAAGCTTTGTAGACGAGCTTTGAGGTCTGAGTATGCACTGGTAGGGGATGAAGTAATGAGGTTTGCAGGGAATAACATTGTCTGTTGCTGACATATGTCCCAATGACAAATACTCGTGCATGAAATCCGTATACATCTCAAGCATTGTAGGGTTGGCATACATGCGCCGCTCGAGCGCTAAGAATCGTCTGCGGGCTGTTTCGTACGAGTGCCCTAAGCTATTGGGGCTCGATTTGAAGGGAAGGCCTACTATGAATCGGCCAGAAGAATGTTGGTGTATTGTATCAGCGAACGCTTTTTCGCAGGCCGCCTGCTCGGGTGTGTACAACTGGGATTTTGTAAGTTCTGGTACTAGCTCGATTTCCCAAAATCTCTTTAGAAGGGAGTCAACTGCCGGAGGCTCGTCAACCGTTCCTAACATGCAGCACGCTGATGATGTTAAGGGTCGCGGAACCGTCCAACTTCCAGAAGCTACCCAGCCGAATACTGTGTTCTGAAGAGTTGGACCGGAGTCGCTTTGTCGAATCTTTCCTGTTGTCAGCAAATCAAAAAACACGTCTGCACCTATGAGAAGGTCGATGCGCTTCGGGGTGTTAAAAATGGGATCAGCAAGGCGAATGTCTTCGGGAATCCAATCAGTGGGTGCTGTGGAATGCACAGGATGATACGATGAAATGGCTTTTAACACAATAAATTCAACCACGACCTCAAAGGAATTGACACGAGAGCAAATGGTAGTTTGAACTGCATGGCGAGCTGTGAAATGTGAGTTGCCGATGCCTGATAATGTCGTGTTGTGTTGATACCTCTTCAATTGAAGACCCTTTGCCAGTTCTTCGGTTATGAAATTAACCTGTGAGCCCGAATCCAAAAGAACCCTCGCCGTCTGTTTTTGACCCGATTGACTCTTTACATCAACCAGAGCTGTGGCTAACAAAACTTGATTGACACCATTTTGTTGGCTATGGCTCAATGATGCGTTAAGTGATTGCTGAGTTAGTTGAGTATCGATGATCTGTGCAGTTGCTTCCACATTGCCAGTTTGACTTGGCGGTACCACATTGTACCTGTGTAGCAGTGTGTGGTGAGGCTTTGAGCAGACTCGACAAAATGAGGATTTGCATTGAAGGACGCCATGTCCTTTACGTAAACAATTTATGCAAAGCGGACAACTTTTCGCAAATTTAAAGCGCGATTCCACGGATGCGTTTGCGAAGGACGGACAAGCTTGAATATAATGTTCCTTTGCTTTGCAGAAGTAGCATTTTGAGTTCGCAGCTTCGGTAGGCTGTGAAACAGTTAAGGAAGTTTTACTAGCCTTTCGGCTGTTGCCGTCGCGATTGGGCTTAGTTTGCTTTACCCGCCCGGAGGTCGATTCATCAGCTGCAAGATGCTGATACCGCTTGTTTAATGCGTCAGCGCATTCCTGCCACAAAGGAATAGATTGATAGTCCATTTGTTCTTCCCACCTAGAACGCGTTTTTGGGTCTACTTTGGTCATTACGATGTGAATAATCATAGCGTTTGCTATAGTTTTGTCGTCACCAAGAGATAGTAGAGATTCATAGATGGCCGTGACTGTGTCGATAAGCGATCTTAATGAGGTGGCAGACGGTGAAGAAATTGTGGGAATACTAAACAGCCGCGCTACGCTATCGAAGAAGATTAAGCAAGGATTGTCATAGACTCGACTAAGACTTTCCAGTGCTTTTGGGTAATTATCGTCCGTTATTTGATATGCCTTGACAGTACCTAGAGCTTCCTTTTCTAAGCACGACAGCAGGTGATTGAACTTTTCTACATTTGTTAATAGGGGATCTGCATCAACCAAGCTTTTGAAGAGTCCTATAAAGTTTTTGAAATCCGCATAATTGCCATCGAACTTTGGCAACTTCATGTGCGGGAGATACCTACTGTGCGACATGGACGTATTTAGTCCCAAGTTGTAGGACGATCTCGAGTTTTCCCTATCTGCATCTGACCGACTGCAAAGTGACTTAAGAAACGACCTCGCTGAAATGCATAATTCTTCTAGGTCCGCACGACTTGCTATGTCCAAGCTGATTTCCTCGATTTCCTGCTGAAGGGTGAATGCCGTTTTAATATAGTCGTTGAGAATTTCTAATCGACATTCCATCTCGCACGGTTCAAAGGGACGCGTCTGCTTGCGAGCTGCCTTATTGATCCGTTCAATGTTTCGCCTAACGCGGTCCAGCTGCTCAAGCAGATCATTTGTATCGGTATGATCTTCTTCGACGGAAGAAGTTTTGCCTAAACGCTTTTTGCCCATATTTAAAAAAAGATGTTGGCAGTTGTACGTACAAGCACTGCGAATGAATTAAAGAATGAATGCTAATTTTCTGTACACCAATGCACTGCTACTCCCGACGTATGTAGACGTAGGTAGGTAGACCCAAATAAAATAAAACGAAATCAATTAAGCTTGATGCACTCAGCAGTGGAAGTAAAGAGCAGCGATGAAATTTCGTTCCAAAATAGATCAATAAGAACACGCGGTTCCCTACGAAAATGAGAAAGCCAAGGAATGCGAATGATAGTACAGCTTATCCGCGCAGATATAGCTGGTGTCGATGTATTAGTGTGGCTTCACGTATTTAGGTGTCTGTGTGCGCTTGCAGCGCAGCTAACCTTTTGCCGGCGAATTTCGCGACAAAGCAACGAACGCAAAACGGTGAAATTTGCTTCTATGTATTGGTGTAGACCACGTGCTACAGATGCCACTTTTATGTCCACGAATAGAAATATACATATGTTTGCGAAAATGCTGCTTATTAGCAGATTGTTACATACTTTATTTTGTGATACTTAAGCAATTCCAACGGCGAAATGATGACTTCCAACGTGCGCTTACGTGTATGTGTGTGTGAGTGGAGCCGGCGAATCCAACGAGAGTTTGTGCCCAAACGGCAGCTATGTATAATGCGGCTTCCACTTAAGTAATATTGCGGCTTTACAGCCGGCTGAGATCCAACGATGACTTGGAGTTGGCAGGAGCGATGTTTCCAACACACACACGAGGTGGCACTTGAAGAGTTGACGAGTTGAGTGAGAGTGCGCAGTCCACGCAGATTTGTGCAGGCTGCGGCGATCGAAACTTGTCTACAAACAACGCTTAAATTCTTGTCGGTGTCCACCCGGGGGCGCCATAATGTTTGCCTTAAGCAAATGAGTAATCAAAGCAACTCGTAGACACCGACCGAACTTAGCGTTTTAAAAAATATATTAGACACACGATGTTCTCCTTTTCGCAGTTTTATTCCAAGTGCTGTATGAGCCAATTCGCCGTGGGGCGAAAAAGCTAACAGCGATCAGGGTTGCTTCGAGTGCAACTTAACATACATAAGTGGTTTACAGGGTTGATGAATATGATAATAAATTCAAAGAAAGCCGTTACATGTCGAGCCGTTGGGGGTGTTTTGATTAGCGATTTCAGCAGGCTGTGCCCCGCCTCACAGCTATCTGTGGCGCAACATGTATCGGCTGTACAAAATTCAAAATAATATGAAAAATAAGATAAACAAATGAAATGACTATACAAAGCCTATCTTTATTTTTTGCTGTGCATCTAACTTGTCGCCCCGCCTTTGGTGAGGCATTTGCACCCAGCTTGACTTTTTTTAATATCCCTGATATTTGCGCCTGTTATCATTCGATGGATGCGATGCCGCCTGTGGGCCTCCTGCTGTGTCTAGTTGTTAGCCAGCCCCCACCCACTAGTCACCCCTCCAAAGCCAACCCCTCTCCCCCTTCCCCATCCCCCTCCCCCTTCCCTCTGCTCTTGTTATTCATGTCGTCATTTCCTATTGTCGTCGTCGCTGTAATTGTTGTTGCCATTCTGGTTTCAGCCGTCGTCCTACATGCGCGCCCAGCAACTTGTTTTCATTTTACGCTTGCCTGCCGCCTTTCAGCCGCTGCCCCTTCTTATCCCCCCCCCTTTCTCCAGTGCCACGCCCCTTTTTTCTAGACCCACCAGCTGTCGTTGTCATTTTGTACAATTTTGCGCTCTGATTTTTAAATATAATCCAAAAGCAACGCTACTGCTGCTGGTTTGGTATCTGCATCTATACACTTGAAAATAAAAAAGTATAGATAATAAAATATATCAAGCACCATCCTCAAAACAGGCAAATAAAGAATTCCATTTTAAAGTTTTAATCCTTAGTTTAGTGATTAAATATTTTTACAATTTGGTTTTGAAAAATATAACTTTATGACTTAAAGACTTAAAGTTTAGGTTAATAACATTGATAACCAATAATAAATTGTTATTTTTAATTAAATTTAAAGAAAGTTTTGTAACGCTGAACTATTTTAAAATATAATTAAAGCTCCATATTTACAAATTCTATTAAGTATATAAATATATTTATCAATACGAGTAAATATATTTATCAACCCATTTATTAAATCAAAATAGTTTCAAAACGAACACATTTCTTCCATTCAAAGTTTTATTTCCGGCATTTCTCTCTGTGTATTCGACTGTGAATTGTTGGGTGGTTCAAGTCACGCGATATCGCGAGATCCGCTTTAGCGGAAATCTAATTGCACATCATCTCCCTCCCGCTTTTCCCCGATTTTCCTCGTTTTTCCCGATTTCTACTCCCTGCCTTTTGGGATGCTGGCTGTGGCCGTAGGCTGATTTTAACATAATGCTTTTTTAAATGCAAAGTTACAAACACTCGCTTGTTGCCCGCTGCTTCGGCCCCAAAGCGACCCCGCCCCTCTACGCCCCTTCCGCCCCTGCCCCTGCCACGCCCCTTCTCCTGTGTATTAGCACATTTTATGGCATCGTCCGCAGCCAACAGCCAGCATGGCATTAGCATAAAGCAGACACAAAAGGCAAAAAAGGAATAAAATAAAACAAGTCGGAATTATTTGTGTCCTTCACGAGTCTCGAATTTACGATACCCCCCATCCAGCTGATTTTCTAAACTAGAATCTTATTAAATATTTTCCAGAATATTTATCCTCATTTAAAATACTTAGTTGCCCAGCTTAAATAATTGAAGACAAGGGTAATTGAACCATTCTAAATTGGATTATCGTTCATGTGCGAATAAGACTTCCTTTATGACATTATCATCGTCATCGTTAATTGAGGAAACTTGAGTTTGCAAATTACAACTTAAGCCTTGGGAATGAATTTTGCAGACTTTCAAGGCTAGATAAACTTATAAAGAGCTTAGGATCATTTTCAGCTGGTCTATAAAATTATTTATTGCCTTAAAAATCAGACTAATTAATCTCCTTCTTCAACTGAATCCAGGGTATTTAATGCCCTTACCCAACGCATACTGAAATATATTTTTATAAATTAATTTGCGGTCCTGTTGACATTTGACTTTCCTCATGTGGCCTGTCTCTTTTTTTAATTAATGTAAATATTTTGGCTGCTCAGGTCGCACAAACGCGATGTGAAAACTCCTGACGGTAATGCATTTTAGTCAATGTTTGGTCATAATCAAATTGCATTCAACGTTGCGATAAACTGTATTGACATCGCATTTCCATTCATATTTGGCGAGACTGGAATAAACATTTGGCCGGGGATAAAACCGAAACGAAAACTAAATTTTAATTAACTGATGTCAGAGGAGGTAGAATTTCAGGCGGTTTTACCAGCAAAATAGTTTTCCAACATGTCGGACAGGTGAGTGTCAATAAATCGAGTACACATTTGCCCAGCAGAACGAACCGCAAACAAATTCTCGATGTTGCAGCTTACAGAGTCATCGGTTTCACACTGATTTTCGCAATTACTTTTGGCAAAAAGTTACCAACTAATTTGGGTTCACCCCTTTTGAAAGCCGCGGATTTTGCACTCGTTTTCCTCTGTTTTCTCCTGCCGGCCGGCAACGCGGCGTATAAGCAATATTCGCGCAAATTGAGCATTTGATTTGACTGGCAAACGTCGCCGCCAACTGCCTTTGACAGCAGGCATCAAGCTCGAGAGCAATCGAATAAGGAATAGCAGAGTAGGAAGTGGAAAGTGGAAAGTGGAAAGTGAAAAGCTGGCTGGCAGTTGGGTAAAGCTGAATAAAAGAGGGCGGGAAAAAATAGCTTCCATGTGACACTTTTTTTCCTGCTCAACGCCATTTCCATTTACGTTGTTTACATTTTGGCAAGGCGTGTTTTTTGCTGCCAAAAGGCAAACGACACCCGCCGCTCGATGGGATGCGATGCGGGTCATGTAATGGCCATGGCCATGTCGCCTAGGTGGGCCTAGATAATGCACAGCGAGAAAATCCAGCCAGCCAGTGGATGAGCGGCTCAAGATAACGTCAACTTAGCCCACCTGCATGGGTGGTTCAAGCCATTCATTGAAGCAGACATATCTTAGAGATTCGCAGGCTGGAAAATCGCCTAAATTAAGTTTTCATGGAGAGATTTGGTTGAGAGATAGATAAGTGCACTTGAAACAAATATAGTGAGGTATATTCTAATGTTGAGATAAATAACTCAAGATAAAAGGTTTTGTGTGAAAAAGAATTAGCAATTAAATATAATGCCTTTAATTAATATTTAAATTTATATTTAAATACATTTCTTATAAACTTAGTCAATTGAACATAAAAATTACAACCTATTTTGATTTAAAAAAAATTTTTAATTATGAAAAACAATATTCATAATAAATGTTAGTAATGGTTTTTAAAAATGAACGAAGATTATTTTTGTATTATTTAAATACATTTTTTATAAACTTAGTCAATTGAACATGAAAACTACAACCTATTTTGATTTAAAAACATTTTTTAATTATGACAAAAAAATTTCATTATAAATGTTACGTAAAACTTTAGTAATGGTTCTTAAAAATTAATGAAGATCATTTTTTTACAGTGATTATATTTGTGTTTTTCATAAGAAATCCTTATTATAACTTCTCCCAGTGCATCTGACGTTAACTGTGACACCAGCGATAACCGAAGTCTTGCTTGTTTTGTGCTCAGCCCAGCAGCATCGAGAGAGTTGCGTGTTTATTTTTTTCACCTCAGACCCACTCCCAATTTCTTTTCTTTTCCTTTTTTTGTCACTTTCAGCTATCGTTGGGTGAATTTCGGCAGTATGTGCCCGAAGGGATGGAAGGAAGGGGGCGTATTAAAGAAACATCTGGCAGAACGCCCCTTTCCTGCTTAAATTTAATTTAAAGGCTCAAGACGGACAAACAAGTGCAAGCAACGGAATCAGGGGCGTTGGCCCTATTAAGGGGCGTGGCTACAGCGGGCATCAGAAATTAGCGTGACCAGGCCTTAATTGTAAGCAGAACTAGAGGGGGCACACAATGGGGTCTTTGTTGGCCAACTTGGGCCTCGCAAACCCCCCGAAGATTTAGTGTAAACAGGCAGCAAGTCAGGGGGCATTCGGAAGTTTGCTCAGACCACTCGAATATTCAGGGGGGCATCAAGGGGTTAAGGCCTTTGTTGAACCGAAGGCTGCGAGAATAAGGACCTTTTGTCAGATTTAAACACTTTCGGACACTTGAGTTCGGCCCCCGTTATTGAGACTTCACTTTAAATTAACATAATTTCTCCTTTTCTATTTTAGATTCCGTTTCTATTTTTTCAGCCGGAGACCCTTCGATCGTAATAGAAAGTAATGCGCTTTGTGTTTCGACCCGTTGATGATTATTATAAGTTTCGTTTTGGTCGCCCTTTTTATTGCTCAACCTGGGTTCGTCCATTAACCGAAATGAGTGCAATTCAAAATAATATCCAAGGACCCAACTGGGATGACACTTTCGTGCGGAAACCAGAAACTTTCTCTCCCAGCAGGACATTGTCGCTGATTGTTTTGCAAAGATTCACAGATTCCCAGATTCTGATTCTGATTCGCACCCGGGATTTTCGGCCTTCGTATGGGGATTCGTTCATCGGCAACTTTGGGCGGCCAAAAATCATAAATCTTTTTAATTTCATTGATCAACTTTTGGCCGGCCGAAACTTTTGCCTGCCCCCAGGAAAGTTTCGCGCTCGACTCCCTCAGGACATATTTTGCCTGACATTTAAATCGATGGCAGATAAATATTAAACTTAAACTTCCAATTCATTGCTGCAAAATTATGTGTTGCTCGAGCTGCTGGCTGGCCTTTTTTTTCGCTTGATGGAGCAGCAATAAAAAATCATATTTAATGGGGAACAACATCTCCGCAGGGGTTACAGGAAAGCATAACGGAACCGGAAAATAAATAAATGCCATCGAACAAACAAAGGAGCAACTGCGATTGGGTATATAGTTGTGGCCCCGAAAGTCCAGATAAGGAAGCTTATAAATTGAAACAAAGTGGACAGTGATTGGAAAAATTAATGGGGCATACAGTCTACCCCGAATAAGTAACTCTTCGAAGTAAGTTAGTACTTATGAGGTTTGAATCAAGGCGGTGAAAGTAAGGAGCGCGGTTTTATTTGCGAATTCTTTAAATTTTCTATGCTATAACATGTAATAAACATTTTCATTTGAATTAGTTAAATAATAAAAAATATATTATTTTAAAAAAGTTTATTTTATTTAGTGAAATATCTTATTGACTCATTAAATGATTATCATATAATGCTATAAAATTGAATAAACATTTTCAAATAAATTAGTTAAATAATAAAAAATATATCATTTTAAAAACGTTTATTTTATTCAGCAAAATATCTTATTGAATAAGACATTTACTCATTGAATGATTATATTAAAAAGTCATCCCAACAAATTATTTACCAAGTTATAAAAATTAGTACTTTCCTGTGTTTATCAAACGCCTATAAAATATAATGCTATAAAATGTAATAAACATTTTAAAATAAATTAGTTAAATAATAAGAAATATATTCTTTTAAAAACGTTTATTTTATTTAGTGAAATATCTTATAGAATAAGACATTAACTCATTAAAGAATTGTCTTAAAAAGTAATCCCAACAAATCATTTACCAAGTTAAAAAAAATAGTAGTTTCCTGTGTTTATCAATCACCTATAAAATATAATGTTATAAAATGTAATAAGCATTTTTAAATAAATTAGTTAAATAATAGGAAATATTTCATTTTAAAAACGTTTCTTTTATTCAGTGAAATATCTTATTGAATAAGACATTAACTCATTAAAGGATTGTCTTAAAAAGTCAAAATAAGTAGCTTCCTGTGTTTATCAATATATGAATTATCTCATATTACTATATCTCTTTTAATAAATCATAATTCTCATACCATAAACATAGTTTGTATGAGTCTTTAAGAAATAAGGGTCAACTTTTAATGAACATGCCCCGTTCCGTCGTGGAAACTCAGGCTTTTCAGCTCATGTCCTTTGCAGCACCATCTCAACAGCTTACATATTCCCACTCGTTAATAACTTTTCATGTTGCGAAGGAACAGCATCCACGCTTGTTTCTGTAAATAACTTCTGAGAAAATGTTTGCGCAGTATGCAAAACTTTTCGATTGTGGCAATCGTTCCTTGGGCGCAGCACACGTGCATTCTGGAGTTCCGATTGCGGAATTG
Source organism: Drosophila prostipennis (assembly GCA_037075205.1). Taxonomy (NCBI): domain Eukaryota; kingdom Metazoa; phylum Arthropoda; class Insecta; order Diptera; family Drosophilidae; genus Drosophila; species Drosophila prostipennis. The sequence goes on along the minus strand of JBAMCJ010002647.1, from coordinate 385,741 downwards.
ATTTAAGAACTTCATAAATAGGTCGAGAAAAGAAAAGAGTAATGAGAAACGCTGATTTCCCTTTTGAAAACTATTGACAGCTTGAGTACGGCGACCAGCAAGCGTAATGCAATAAATCCATTGGATGCAATTCAAAAGGACTGTCTTTGCAATCCTTTCATTCAAGAGGGATTTAATAATTACAATATTCACAATGAGAATCCCTGCATTTTTGCCTCGTCCTTTGCGAGACTGCCGACTCGCACTGGCTCATTTAAGAAATATTTAATTTCGAGAAAATGAATTATAAATGCAATTTGCAGGCAGCTCTATTTCTTGTTTTGCCGCCGCCTTACTTATGATGCGTCTTTGTCCTCCGATGGCCCAGCCGGAGAATTAATTACGCCGCTGAAAGTTGATTCCCGCCATAGATGGTGGATGGTGGATGCGGATGCCCCGGATGCGGAAGTCCTCGTGCCAATGCGACCACAACTGACCCAGTTGTTTAATTGAATTGAAGCCATAAACACTTGGAGTAGAACGACCACCGCAGCCACACAAAACGGCAGTGAGAATGAGAGTGAGAATGAAAAATGGCCACGGGCAGGGGCACTCGCTAAATAACTTTAATTAGTAGTGCGAATGCGGCCATCAATCACCTTTGCTCGCTTTGCGAGCGGGAGAGCGAAAGAGAGGGCCAGCGGAAACGGAAATGGCAAGCGGAAACGCCAGCGGAAGCCACGTGGCCATTGCTAAGCATTTTGACAGCTGCGCCTGTCGCTTATGCAACAAAGCACACACACACTTGTGCACTGTGCCAAAAAGTAAGGTTTTTTTGAGTTTAGGTATTAAAATCCGGATTGAGGACTTGCATAAATTATAATTTATATCTTATAAAGATGAACAATTTTTGAATTTTATTTATAAAAACTGTTTTAAAAGTACTTTAAGAATAAAGTAAAAATTAAAAGTAACAGTAACTTTAAAAATTAGATTTTTGATTAAAGATGAAAACGCAGGTAAAAGAATTTATAATGAAAAGAATTTAAGTCACATTAAACCATTTTTAATTTTTATAGTTTAAGGTTTATTAAATTGCTGAAAAATATAAAAAGTGTCAGTTTAAATCTTTGTATTTGGGCATATTATAATGTATAGCAATCCTTTATAAATTTTATATTTTATTCTAATTTTAAAAAATGCTAAAATACATTTAAAAAGTTAAATAACAGAATAATATAATTATTATTACCAAGATGAAAACGTTTTAGTGTACATTTGTTCTTTAAAATAGTATAGTAGTTTTAAGAGCATACTTCCAAATGTACTATTATATAGCAGAGAATTGCAAATTGCATAATTTTCTCGCTGTGCATCCATGCACTCTGATGTGTACCAAAAATTAAAGAAATTCGAAAAAGCAAGGAATTAATCAAATTGCAAATTTCATCAGTGGGGGGCGACCAAAAAAAAATATAGCGATTGCAGATGCGGCAGCGCGAAGGAGATGGCGTTCAGCGTTTCAGCGAGTGCCAGGCAAAGTTGTTGACATCTTCTGAGCCAACACGTACCGCCGGCACCAACAAAAACACACACAAAAAGTAGTAAACACTTGACGGGAGCAGCAGAAACAACACGAACAAAGAGCCACTAGTGCCAAAGAGATGGCAGGACCAGGACCGGAGCTCCAGCAAATGTTTGCTTAAAAATGATGCGAGCCCCACGAGAAGAAGAATTTCGGGAAGGAATGGTTTTCGGATGGGGAGAGCCGGATGCTTCTTCTGCTCCTGACAGATGCAAGACGCGTTGACAGTGACAAAGACAATGATGACGACGATGGTTATGTTGAGGCTCATCATCATGGTGATGTGCGGATGGGGATGTGGCAATGTGGCGCTGTCGCTGGCGGTGGAGGCCAGCATTTGGCATAATCCTGATGACAAAATGTCATTACACCATCTACATAGTGAAGTTGCCTTTTGAAGTTTTCCCGAGCAGGAGGTTGGCATCATTGCAAGCTTAAATAAATAAATACGCTACCCGCTGACAGCTAAAGTTTGTACGGTTTGCCTCTGCTGAAAGTCGGGGTATTTCCATATTAAGTGAGAATAAGTTTTCAAGAAATGTTTGCACAATTTCAGTCATATTTAAATAGACCTTGTTAACTTATGTGAAACTCTTAACGTGTATTTATTTTATTGGTAGCTATTTTATTTTAATGTAAATACTAAAATTTTCAATTAATGAAAAAATACATTAAATTTCGGTGTTTTATAATAATTGCAACTTTTTTCATCATATGTTCCATTTAAATTTAGAGATTCTATTTGAAATTTACAAACTTCGTTAAAATAATTACAACAAAATATATAAAATATTTAATGCGAATAAATAAAATTACTGATAGTTTGTAAAAAAAAATATTTTGTAATAACTTGAGACTAATATTTTTAATTGAGCCTGTTTAAGAGAGTGTAGAATTTAAACTATTCAGAAAATTGGGATTAACCAATAAACTTGTTAATAGATGTTAATAGATGTTAATGTTAAATAAAAACAATTAAAATATAGGGTAAATGCTACTTCGAACCATTCGACTGGGAATTCATATGTTCCGTATAAATTTAGAGATTCCATTTGAAAACTTAAAAACTTCGTTAAAATAATTACAATAAAAATTAAAAAAATACTGCGAATATATTAAAATATTTAATTAAAAAACACAGATAAACAAAATTACTGATAATTTGTAAAAAACAAATATTTGGTAATAATTTGAGACTAATATTTTTAGTTGAGCCTGTTTAAGAGAATGTAGAATTTAAACTATTCAGAAAATCGGGATTATGCTAACAAACCTCTAGATGATATTTTGTTTAAAAAAAAACAATATATAAATATAGAGTAAATGCTCTTCGAAACGATTCGACTGGGAATGGCTACAGTGTACTAAATATATAGGTCTAATTCCGCTCCCGTTGACTTACCACAACTTTTGGGAGTAGTCCTTGTTCCGGAGTCTGTTTCGGCTACAGTTATTCCACTTTCACCAAGAATCGGCAGTCACGCGAGTGGCCCAGTCATTGACAAATGGCCAGGGAGCTGCTCTGCTGCTATTGTTTTATTTTTGTTTTTATTTTACTTCTCTACGTTTCCAGAGCACTTTTCCTCAGCGTTTTTCCCCCGCTTCGCCGCGAATTGGCCTAGTTTCGTTTGGTCTAGTATTTGGTGTTGTTTTTCGGCTGGGTTCTGTGTGTTCCGTGTGTTCCGTAGGCCTAAAGCCTCCACTCCGGCTGCAGTTTTGAGTTACTTGGCACTTGTCTAATGCCTTTGTCTGCTTTTCTTCTGCTTTTCTTATGCTTTTCTCATGCTCTTCTGCCAGACGGGCGACGCAGTGTCTTTGCCTGCACTTGAGGAAGCGTTATCTGGGTGGTGTGGGTTTTGTGCGGTTGAATTAGCGAGTGAGACACGAACTTTTGACCCCGTTTCGACAATAACAACACAAGAAGAGCAGAGGCTTTTGAACCACTGGCCGGCTTTTTGGCTTTTCAACACTCTGAATGCGTTCACATTTATGTCCGTTACTGTTTTTGTGGGTTCGAATTAATGTTTTTTTTTGTTTTGGGTGCCTTCCCTTTTATTGATTTAGCAGGGCTTTATTGCCAGAGTTATAATAAAATTTAGCCATTTCCCATTTGATTTGTTTCACCAATCAGCCGTAACTTTCCTTAAAAATATTCTCTTTCTCTTACAGAACCGTTGGAATTTTAAACACTTTTCACTATTTTCGATTTAACATATATCATATGTTTGTAAATGTCTTTAGAATTATTACAAATTGTTTCAGTTTATGGCTTTTCCGGCTTGTTTATTGATTTAGCAGGGCGTTATTGCCACAATAATAATAAAAAATTGTAGTAATTTCCCGATTCTGTTTTTTACAGCCAATTAGCTGTTACACTTTATATACTCTCTCTCCACTCTTTCAGCCAAAAATGAGCGAAACTACCGTTAAGGTTTTTATTTTATCACTTTTCACAATTATAGCTCAAGTTTTGATTTGGGTTTTGCGCACGTTTTACGTAGCTAGCCGAAAACTGATAGAACATCCGTGAACAGGACGTTTTTGCTCAGCCAGCGCCTCACGAACTGAACTCGAAAACGGCGAAAATACGCGAAAAGCCAGCATCTCGGCTCAGCTGTGATGACGGTACTTTCTCTCCGGAGCTCCCTCTCTCTTTGGCGCCATCCGGAAAAGTACCGTTCTCCACGTGGCGGGCGAACAGCTGTTGCCGCAGATGTTCCACTGAGCATGCGCAAAAGGAGCTCCTTGGGAAAACTGGGAAATTGCTAAGCTCCGTTACTGGAAAATCTGTTAAATGAGAACAGTTTTCGTTAACCATAAAGGATTTTCCACCAACACGTCACCTGCAACTTGATAGAAGACCAAAACGGAACCCAAAAGTTGGCGCGAAAGTCAACACTTCGCACATAAAGACATCTTTCCGCTTGGCCAACTTTTCGGGCCAACAAACTTTTCACATTTCACAAAAAGCCCACATTTTTTAACCCACATTTGGCATCAATTTACCCATTACATAGGGCTAAGGGACCTCTATGGCTTGGAAAAGATGGGGGAACTTTATAAAACATTCGTGGAATTCACCATTATATTCAGAAGTTGTATTAAGAGTTTTGGAGTGATAATCCCAGAAACATAATCAAAATAATTACCATACTTATTCAAAAACTATTTTATAATGCTTTTATGTAAACTCCTACATTTGAGAAAAAAATGTGTTGTTGTTATTTATAAAAATGTTTCGAAAAAACAAAAATTAAGTGAATAATCGAAAATGTAAGTTTAAAATTGTTTACCAAATGCTTTAAAAAAAAGAAGGAAGTTCAAATTTACAAGTTCAAATAAAAAGTGAACAATATTAAACTTCGAAGAGGTAAATGAATAGACATTGGATTATTCTTAACATTTGATAAGATAAAATCATTAAATTATTTGGACACAAAAATGTATTTTTAATCAAAGTTCGATAAAAAGCGATATTTTAAGAATATGGTTTTGTATAGGATTCAGTGTCCACTTCAATGTCTAAAAAGCATTTAGTGCAAGACCTTTGGAGCCCCAAAACTGTGGACAAAAACAACCCGTTCTTTGTCATTACTTCTGTTTTAATTGTAGTTACGTTTTATATGTTAATTAATTACAAAACCCTAATGCACAAAAATGCAAAAAACGTCGAAACCCGCATGCGCCAGTAGCGTGTAAGTGTTCAGCAACAATGGCCGTCGTGACCGCTGTGGTTGTGCGAATGACCATGTCCGCTCGATCTGTGGGCCACCTTGTTGTCCTCCTCCTCGCCCGCCTGCTTCGAGGACCTGGCCTGATCCTCGTCGGCGAACTCGCTGAGGTCGCGCCGCATGGCATAGGCATCCTCGCCATCGGCATAGTACTTGGGCTCCACCTCGATGATCTTGAACTTGAGGGCGTTGGTGTAGAGGTTCAGGGCAGCCCGATTGCTCTTCCTCACATGCAGCGAAACGTACTGGGCGTTGAAGCACTCGACCATGGCCTGGGAGGCCTGGTTCATGAGCTTCTGGGCGAGACCCAGACGCCGATAGGAACGCTTGACGGCCAGCGAGGTGATGTGCCCGTGGCGGCTCTCCTCATTGGGCTCCGGCTCCTCCATTTTGGCCAGGACATAGCCCACAATGCCGCCCTTGTCGTCCTCGGCCACGTAACTGAGCTGCGGCCAGGTGAGACCGTGATAGAAGTAGTACTTCATCTGGTAGTTCTCGGGCAGGCACAGCAGGTTGCAGTGCTGCATGGTCATAAGGTCCTCGGGCTTGGCGCAACGGATGTTCATGGTGGGGCTGTTTTGTTCTTGGCTGCTTTACTTTACTTCCTAATCTCGGCGAGCTTTCCTGGCTCTTCCCGGCTGCTGTGCCTGTAGATTCTGGTGATCCCAAGCGAGTGGCTGCTGCTCCTCCGGCTCCTCTTGACCCAATAATTCCCGAACCAGACGAAATTTCGATAGGAACGCCTTCCAGATGAGGAACCAGCCTGCAAAAAGGAGTCAGATTTCTGGATGAGCTGTCGTTCGGGGCAGTGAAATTCGACTCCAAGATGGCATGATCGTCAGTGGGCGCCTGCTTACCCAACAAAATAATTGCTGCGACGATACTAACAGAGGCTAAAATGGTGAAAATGAAAACCAAGCCCGTTTGCAGGGACATTCTAACGGGGGTAACTCGAAATCAGGAGACTGTAAACATTAAACTATAAGTGGAGTTTGAAATAATAACTTAAAAGTACTTGGAAATTGTGGGTTTTTGATTTTACAGCAGCGAATAAAATGTTTCTTTCCCGTTTTTATGAATTGCTGACTATCACAATAAAAAACAGCTGTCGTTTAAGTGTGCCCGTTTCGCAGTACTGCGGAATACCAGGGGCGCATTTGCACTACCAAATTGGGAAATATACGCAAGAATTTAACAAAACTAATAAAACTAACTATAAAAACAATAACTATTAACTTTTTAGCAACAAAATAAACTGCTTTATGGATTCCAGTTTTGTTTGGAGTTCCTAGCACTTGTAACTTTCGTGGCCACCAAAAACCACATGGGGATTAGACAATTCACTAAGCCCTCTATTGGCCCTCGATGTCTGGCCTTTTAATTGGTCACTCCTGCGTCATGCAAACAATACTTATTGTCCCGCATTTGGGTTAGTTTTAGTTAATATCCACCTTTTTATTCGCGAAAGAGCACACTTTTACACCGGCACCAGTATGACCAGAGTTTATGAGGGGGAAGATACTAGAGGTGGAGAAACATCGGTGAAAACATCGATGCATCGATGATTTAAAATTTTCTAGAAACATCGATGAATTGCTATTGAGGAACAGTATTTTAAAAATACTAAATACCGGTAATAAGAAATACCACAAAGTGTGTATGCCGGAACAGCTGTTTTCGATTTACCTGGCCAAAAACAAATGCAATTTCTACCTTAAATCACAGTGAAATGCAGGAATTTTCGGCCAAACGCGATGCTCTGTTCGCCTGCCTCGACGACGCGAGCAAAGAGTTGAGGGGAACCGCCTTGGATCAGAGCAAGGCCAAGTCGCTTTCCATCAACGCTCTCGATCGGGGCAACAAATCCGGAAATGCATCCGGATCCGGACAGGTGATGAACTACCGCCACGGCCGCAGCATTGACGTTGGCCTCGATGCGGAGGATGGCAGATTGCGGCGGATGCGGGGCAAGGAGAGCATCTTCAAGAAGCCGGAACTGCCCATTGGCCGCTGCTTGAAGCCCAGGAAAACCCCGGATTACCAGGTGAGCGTTGTTTCCTTTCCCATTACATTTGTTCCTATAATATCTCTGATTTCCCCTTCCCAGGTAAATCCCCACAAATGGAAGAAGTACTCCCTGTCCGATGTGGACATCTCCGATCAGAGCAACTCCGCCGCCGCGCTATCCTTTCTCCGGCAAATGGATGCCCAGCGCGAAGCCGATGGAGATGATAATGAAGCTCCACATTCGGATGGCAAAATAGAGTTTAAGAAGACCAGCAAACTCAACCGCAATCTCAAGAAGCTGCAACAGCAGGAAGTGGAGGATGTGGAGCTGGACAAACCGCAGTTGAGGGGCTCCAAACTGGTGATGCCCGAGTACGTAATTGGTCAAAAGTCGCAGAAGCAAAAGAAATCCAAAACCAAATCGAACCAGAGCCGTGCCTCTGGGAAGCTTCAGCTCTCCCACTTGGCGGAGGAAGATGAACAGGATGAATAGGTTACCATCTATGATCTTAAATTCATAAACATAGCAACTAGTGTTCCCATAAAGTTTTAAGAATGTAAATAGACTTTTATTGTTTAAAACTGGGTGTTTCCCCTTTTATAAAACTTGGCGGTTTGTCAAAAAATGCCAAAAGATCTGGTTGTGTGTACTGGAATTACTAAATTTTACATAAATCTCTTTTGTCTGTTTTGTTCTTTAGATTTCTGATAGTTATCACATAGAAAGACATCATTTTCGTACCTCCAAATGAGGTATGCAATGTACGTATTCGAAGAACAAGTAAAGTAAAGAGTATTGGTTACAAAATACAAAAATATAGCACGCGAGCACAGAACACATAATCTAAATGCGACAATACAAACATAAATATTGTTAAAAAATGCAGATATTCAGTCGGGAATGCTTTCATTATGGGCAGTGGCTGCGTCTACTCGCTGTAGAAACCCGGATTGAAGAACAGTTTCTTGTTGAAGCCGAGATTGTCGAAGGCACCGGTCTGCATGGAACCCTTTTTGGTTCGCATGTTGCCCACGGAGGCGTGCGTCTTCTTCAGGATATCCTCGACGTTCGTGTTGTGGGCATGCTCGGCCATCACGTCGCAGAACTTCTGGATGTACCAGCTGCCCGTCTCGGGATCCCTGTGGGTCACATAGCCCGGTGTATTGGCATAGCAGACCAGCGTGTCCGCGAGAGTTGGCACATTTGTGTACGCCGAGGACATGCCCTCCGTCTCGATCTCCGGCGCCTCTTCCTGCTGCAACGTAAACACCGGCTCCATGGGATCGTAGTGGCCCTTTGGCTGCCCCAGATCATGATGATCGCCACGGCAAAAGGGAAAGATGAGCACCTTTGGCTTGTGCACCAACAAAGGACTGATGTTCGCCTGAAAGTGGTTCTTGATCTTCTGCATATCGACCACGGATCCATCGCAAAACTCCACTTTGTCTATCTCCTGCACGCGGTTGCCGTGCGTCATCAGCACCATCACGAAGCACTCGGTGTTCTGGACATACGACGAGGAGGTGACCTGCCTCAGGATGTCGAAGAACTGATGCTGATTCATGTTGCCGTAGGCGAAAATCGTAAAGCCCAGTTCGCGGAACAAGTGGATCAGCGAGTTGCTGTCCACCTGGGCTCCATTTCGTTTGCGTTTGGGATCCGGGAAGTCCATGATGTTCACCATAAGCAAGACGCCGCGGTTCAAACGGGATCGCATCTTGTATGTGCCCACCACGTCATCTGTGTAAATCTTGTCCGACTTCCGAACGTCGCGCAGCGGTCCGTCGACGGGCTCCAGGTAGGGAGTGAGTGGTCCGAGTGGTTCATTCAGGGGCTTCTGTGTGACAGGAAAAGCAATAAAGATAAGGTTCTGAAGTGGCAGTAGGATTACAGTTACAGTTTACCAGCGAAACTGCACTGAATCATGATCATAACTTGCTTATGGTGAAATTAAAAAAAAGGCACGGTTAGGGAAGTTACTGATTGGCTTATATTCCTTTTCCAGCAGTTCTGAAAATTAATTCTGGCCAGCGACTTAATTTCATTAAAAAAAACCTCAAGGTTAAAAAGGCTATCTCACTGCGGGAATAAGTGGGGTAGGTTAGGGTAAATGAATATGCAAAGTGTATAGCTAGTACCTTTAAGTACTTCTCATCCCATTGTTTAACAGTTTAATGACAGCCTTTAAAGTCTGATATTAAGAGGACATACAATATATTCATTATTGATTTAATTCAGTCCGATTTGGACTGAATCATTACAGTAGTCATATTGTTTGTTTATCAACAAAGACTTTATCTTTTCGAGTTATGACATAAGCCCAATAAAATATACCTCAAATGTGCTAAATAAATTGTCTGCCACTTGAGCCCGAATTTGTTTACCCTAAGTGCCCATATATGGTGCTAGTATTTGGGTGAGAAAAGCTGGAATCACTGGGTCTTTGAACTACGCTTTGAAAATCCTTGAAACTCAACGGAGTCTCAGTTGGACTTCAAATTAGGTCAGGTATACATATTTTGATAGTAAATAGTATAGTATAATGGTATAGTAAACTCTATAATCATCGCAAATAATGTGAATTTCTGTTAGTGATATTAATAAAATACCAATAACCAAAATTAAATTGTGAAGTGTAAACAAAAAACCTGTTTTTTTAACATGCATGGGTCATTGACCTACAAAGCTATAATTTCACCATCAATGGGTGGAACCAACCTGTTGAATGTCTAAAGATCTGACAAACTGAGGACCTCACCTTGCTAACACAGGCTCCCTCGTAGGCCTCCGGCGTCCGAGTGTCCACGATATCGGCCGACTTCCGGCTGGTGTTCCGTTCGTTCAGCGAGATGAACGGCCTTGAACCGGACTCATCGACGGACTCCAATAGCTTGGCGGCGTCCAGGCAGTTGACCTTTCGCAGGGCGCTGATCAGCTGGTTGTAGGCGGTGGGACCCCGTTGGGTGATCTTTAGGAACAGCCGGCGGTGCTGCTCCAGTCGCACGTCCTCGTCGTCCATGTTGAACCGCTCGCCATTGAGATCCTCCGTATTCCTCAGCATCTGGACGGAGAGGATGCCCTGGTGGACGCATTCCGCGGCCACAAGACCATAGTTCGTCTGCTTGACCAGCGTATCCAGATTCTGGCGGATGTGCTCGCGATGCTTCTTCAGCATTCCAATCTCGCGTTCCGGCGGCTGCATTCCGGATGTTGTTATTTTCTCGTTCTCGTTCCGGGGACTCCGCTTATTTGGAACTCCAAGGATATGTGTGTGTGACGGCAGTGATCAGTCTCCAATTGGCAGTGATATTGGCAGTGAGTCACCTCAAGGTTTTTCCGCGACTGACTTCGTTTGGCGCTCGTTTTCGTTTCTTTGTCTCCGCTCCGTTGTTCTTGTTATTGTCTTCGTCGGCGGGGCAACAATCGACGGCCCTGGCGGTGTCCTTATTTTTCCAAAAGCAAATTACCTAGTCTAAGTATTGCACTAGACGATCCTGTCAAGGATCAGGGTTCTTCGAATAAGATTTCTTTTGAAACAAAAGGATTCTCGGGCTCTTTCTCGCAGCCACTCAGCGCGCTCGTTATCTCTCGCCTCACTCTAAATTCTAATTGTGGGATTGGTGAGACCACTGCGAGCTGGCCGAATAAAACCCCACATCGCGTTTCGCAAAAAAAATACCGCACTCATGTCTTAAATATTTGTATTTTTAATATAGAAACTTAAAAAATAGGAGATATTTTTTAAAGCACAAAACCTAACTTATTTTTAAAAAATATATATCTTTTTATACAACTCAAAACTTGATTTATTAAAATATTATAATATAGACCTTTAATCCCTTCTGCTACTTTTTAGCAATTAGCTTAGAGTTTCAAACTTTAAATTAGCTTTATAAAAATAAAAAAATAATAGAAAATAGATTAATCAGAAAACATGTAAACATCTTTGTTTTTTTTATTTTTAACTAAAATAATTTTTACCAAACTCCACAAAAGACCAAAAATAATACAACAAAAATTAACATTAAAAATATTTATTTTATAAAACTTATTTTTAAAACAAAACAAAAAATACCGCATTATTGTGACCGACACAAAATACCAAATGCTTGATGGTCACCCTAATTCTTCTTGTCCAAAACAATACGCGCAATTCGCAAAACGTAAACAAAGGAAAAGCCATGGAGGAAAACCAATCGAAGCCGGAAAGGGAAAATCCCGAACCGAAAACCGCAGCGAAAGCATCAAGCTTTCCCAGGGAAGTCAAATTGAAGGCCCAACGGCAACTGAACAAGATGGGGTACTCACAGCAAGTCCTGCTAGAGGCATCCAAATACCATGATCAAAACTATACGAGCGCCCTTTTTCGTAAGTCCTAAGTATATAACTCGATAAGTATATAACCCTGATCCTTTACAGAATATGTTTCCAACACGATGGCCAGGGGAGAGGAAATGGTGAAAAACTGCGACTCCGTCAGTCTGAACAACATGACCAAGTGGCTGGAGTTGATGAAAAGTGCACAACTCTCGGATCTCTGCGAATTTGAGGCAGCAGCAGCTGTGAATTCCATAATCCAGAATGAAAGGAAGCCATCTCCACATGAACTAAATGGCATCGACTTGAAGTATGTATAAGTGGAAAGTAACCACCTTTATCCGTAATATATTCAAGATCCAGTATGTTTAACTCTAAGTTCATATTATCATATCACATATCCAACTTACTAAAAAATCATTGTACTTTAAAATTGCTCTAGGATTAAATTGCTTTCTGAAAGTCAAACCTATATCACACTACGATTATCTCTTTTAGCGAAGCCTATAAGTTCCTTGAAAATGCGCTGATGGGTCACCCCCAAAAGAAGTTGAGCGATGCCACCAAGTCATTTTTGTCCAAGGAAATTGAGGTGAGCTACTTCCTGCACACCCTCCAAAAGTAGATTCCCAATGAAAGACTTTCCCCGAGCAGCTCCTTATAGAAGAGGCGAATACCGAAGAATCCGACGATGTGGCCCGCAGCATGGGACAGCGCCTATATGACCACCAAATCTTGGACTACATGGAGCAGCCCCACAAATGCAGCTTGGACCCACTCTTCCTGGACGAAGATCTGACGTAGAGGATAGACAGTAATTACAACTAAGCCATTTATTCATTTCCACACATTTATTAAACATTTAAATTCAATTTCTTTTATATACGTACATTGTCACATGCATTTGCACTTTTCCATCTTCTATCAACCATCGATCCCACGTTTATACATTAGTATTACTATGCCGAATGCCCCAACCTTTGTACGTATTAATATTCGATAATTACACTCATAATTAAGTACTTGACTATAAACAGTTTTAGCACATTTAAAATCTAGAATTCCTTTAGTTGTACACAATTACTTCAAGTAGTGTAAGTACGAGTATAAGAAAAAGTATAGGGTCTTTGGCCTTGGATTCTCTCAATTGCATAACATTTATTGTGCATGATTGTTTTCAAGTTCGGGTTGCCAATTTGCATTGCATTGCATAGACTAGAGTAGAGATAGGTAGTTTAGTTTTGGTTTTGCTTTGATTAGCTTTGTTTTAAACTTTAAGAGGCATAAAAACAGTTGAGTGCTGCTTGACTCCCGTAGCATCACAATAGAATCACAAGAGACAGAGTTGGCTTCCTTTTAATTTCGTTACAGGTTCTAGGATGTCACACTTACGATAACATAACGTACATACGATCAGAGTTACATACAAATTCGAATACAAATATAATACCCTTTAATATTAACCGTAGTTACTCTCATTAAAACGATCTTCACACAATCAAATGCAATTCAATAATGTACATAATATAATTCTTAAATGTTCAGTCCAGTTTGAGCTTTTGGTTTTCCCCTTTTTTTTTTTGGTATGTTTAGTTGTGTGTCTTCACGTAAACATTAATTAAAATTAAGTAAATCTAATTATGTATACGTACGATTAAACGCTAGTAAACCATATCGATATGCCTTGTCTAAGATCGCAAAATGTAACCGAAATAAACGAAAAATTCAAAAATTCAGACTGAACAAAATGCAAAGCAGTTTCAGGTGCATGGCAAGGATATGCTGGAGTTTCAAGATCATTAGCTGGCATCAACCAAATGCAGATCCAACGGATCGAACAAACACAACGACAACAACGTAACAGAAAATCGTAATTGGTAGTTAGAAATTCGTAATTGGTATAGAATTAGTGTCGGTAGAATTTTGATTGTCCCGTTCCCGTTCGTGTTATTCAGAGCATAGATCATTCGTGTATATAAGGTAGATTTTAGCGTTAGTGTCCTTGGTAGAGTTTGTCTTGCTTCTTGCTTGTATACATATATAAATTCATATTTGGTTTTGAGTTTTTCACTTCTATTCCGCTAAACATACCACAACAATGATAATCGATTTAATTGCTGTTTACGTAATGAATACATTAATGACGTCTTCACTATATAAAGTTTCAAGAGTTTACCATATACCACACTTATACGCATATAGCTGCCCAACTATACAAATTGACTATAAATTTGAGATTGAGATTGCCTTCAGGAACATCGGCTCCATTAATTGTTCTGCTTTTATTCGGATCGGTAGATATTTGGTGGGTGGACCTTGGGTTGTATTCGTGTATTCACCTTAGTAGTAGTTTTGGGTGTGGTTCGCGATATTCCGGCTGAGCAGAGTGTATATTTAATGGATTGAATGATGGGGAATATATGTGATTCATCACTGTAAAGCGCAGGCGGGAACCCTCGAGGTTCTTGGCTAAAAATAAACTTCTCTTTATATTCGTGGTTATCAATATTCATTATTTTTTGATTGCGTTTGCCGTAAAGCTCTGTGATAAGTTTGAGTTTTATGGTGCTAGGTACGATGTATGTAGGTACACGATTTCCTCTTATTTCATTTTATATTTATATTCGAGTTAGTGATATGATGGATGTTGGCAAAATAAATAAGTAATTGATATTTGAATTTGTATTTTCTTTCCTTTTCGCATTCCTTATGATACGATTTGGTTGTAAATGGTTTAAATTATAAGAATATTGGCATGATATATGTGAGTTCTATGACACACAGAGGAATATTTGACATGTATTTCGGCCTAGCGTAAACATTCATAATAAATATGTTCAATAATAGTTAGGGTTTCTATGAATTGATTGCATTCTGCTTAGTGTTTTTTTGTTTTCTCTGGATCGTGTTTTTGTTTTGTGATTGCTGGATTGTGTTTGACACTTTTGTTTTGGATAAATTACAATTAGTTTGTGATTAATATGTTGCTTTGGTCACATCGATTTGGATTGGCTAACAACATTTAGAGATTCGACTGAAAATTCTTAGTTCAGCTTGCGCGTGGTATACGTTTACAATGTTATATTTATATACCGCTAATATAATTTGATTACTGGTGTTTCATAAATGGACCGAAATTGCATTGAAAAGTAATTGGATTCTTTTGAATGTATTTATCTGTGTGCGTTTCTGTATCTTTAGTTACGTCCGGAGAATAGTTGATACTGTAATAGAGTTGTTGCAAGATAATTAGGCCATCAATCTGGTTGTTCGGTTTCAAACGATTTTCAAAATACATATGTTTATTGTTACATAAGTAGGTATTACTTAGCTACTGGGCAAATACGATGGGAACTGCTGAAGCTACTTGGTTTCGAAGTATCTCGCACTCCGTTACGGATATTACGTATATTACGGGAATTACGAATACGGGAAAACATCAAATATTTGGAGCCAAGAAGAGAGAAAGGGGCACACACAATATATTGATATTATAAAGAGTATATGTATATTAGCAAAAAAGGGGTGGGACAAACATCGGGTTCGGTTGTCATGCATCGATTCGATTCTCGGGGTTCTTTCCTATTTCCGGTTATTGCGGGTGGAGTAACTGGATTGTCTGGATTATCTGGGATCTGTTGTACTTGGGTTCAACTGGTTACGCAATGCAAACTACGAACATCTATCTAGGTTCAACTTACGGCTAGGTGTACGTGTCTGTGTTGGATTTCCACCGGATGTGGATTTTGGGTGACTACAAAACTACTACTAAGGTACAATTGTGGATGAGTGTGGGTATAATCGGAAGGTTTCGGTGACTCTCACCTCCGGTCGACTTACATACGTTCAAGGTATCGGTAGCTACTCTTTTCGATCTCATCAAGTTAGTAAATACTTTGGTATATTCTTTTAGATTTGTCGCACAATCTACGCACTACGCACTTGGAATGCGAGAACCTTTGAACTCTTAAGGCACATTTTGAAGTATAATCATAATCATAAGTACGGCGAAAGCAAATTATAATTTAAAATGCATAAGCGGGCGGGGGGTTTTTTGGGTTGAAAGTCAAAGCAACACTGATTGTGCAAAAGCCAAGTATACATTTAACAATTACAATAAATTCGCAATGACTTAGTCGTACATAGTAGAGTAAAATACAATACAAATGCATATAAACATCTGGTAAGTCGGTTAACAGATTCATATAGTTCAGATCGATATATGTAGGTATGCAAGATAGCAGGTATAGCAGCCTTCTGAAGCCTTCAGTGTCAGTCAATCAATCAAGTTTACACATATATTTTACAATATCTCCATGATCAGCAGCTTAATTCGATATTTCAGCTTTGGTTTCATCTTTTGTTTATCTCAATTTTCTTTTGTTGTATTTCCAGAATTATATATAGTGCAGTTCAGATGGGCAGAAAGTAAAATGGCAAGTCAAGTAGTACAGATACGTTCACAATGCCATGGAAAACGTCAATTCCAAAACATTTAGGAACACCACAAATATTTTACAGTTGCAAAAATGCAGAATCAACTGGACTTAAAAAACTGAAAAAATTGCAGGCGCATGCATTTCAAGGGGCTTTCGATATTATTTCATCTTTTTTTATCTTAGAGAAACTACAGAAAAAGCATCTGTTTCACCTATGATTCAGCATATGGTTATTTATTAAGTCCAAGGGGCCGTCCTGTGAGAAGTTTCGGTTATCATGCAGTTTTATTACTCTTAGTTGGGGTGGTTAGATCTACACAGAAACATAACGCCGAATTTAAAATATTTATAAACATTTTTCAAACATTGTTTCTTTAAATTTATGATTTAAATATTTGTATCGAAAGAGATACTTAATCATTAAAAAATGCAAAAGGTTTTGACAAATTTTAATTTTTTAAATATTAAAAAGTTAATAAATAAATTTACAACTTTCTGATGGGAATACACGTAAAGGCCGTAAACAACGGGAAAATATTTTGTAAAACGTTAACTCCTCAACAAGGTAATATTAGGACAAAGTCAGGTTGAAAAACCATGCAAATTTTAATAAAGCGAATTTAAACATATAAATAATAACAAAATAAAGACAAATTATTGCAAAAATGTAAAGTCTATATACCTTGATTACCGCCATATACGGGAACTTAACTGTATTAACTTAAAGTACGTGTCTAATGGTAATTATCCTATCCATATCGTACAACTTGTGGGTCGAACTAACTAACTCGTAAAAGTGTGAGCGGGAAAAATGCCGTTAAAGCTGACATTAATCCGATAAATCCACAGTGCAGGTGCTTAAGCTAAACTAGCTGGTAATGTGGGCTTTAACAGTAACAACACTATCGTGGGATTTACAAGCACGATTATCGGGACGACAATGATAAAGGATTCAATTTGGGTTGACATCACGTTCCGCACATAAACACACACACATGCAGCGGTGGCAATAGTGTTTGTGTGTGGCTGGGAAATTCTGGGGATTTTCATAAATTTGATTTTCCAATGACTAATTGAATTCGTCAATTCACAGGGTCGTTATTTTTGGTATTCTTTTTTTTTGTTTTCTTTTGGGCTGGGATTTAAAATCGATTGGAGTGGCAAGAACTAAGATAATTAATAATATCAATCAATAATAAAGATAAATTGTAGTTAGTAGTATCCAATTTTGGGCTATGTGGTGGATAACTTTGTTACGATTTTTAGATTTGTTTCAACATTAACACTTATGGTACATACAAATATTGAATAAATTCTCCAAAAAACAACAGTTGTGTATTCGTTCTATTAGTATGCATATATAAATATTGGTTTAATAATTAGTTTTAGTATCAAGTTTAGTATCAAGTTTCATGTAAGTAAGTAAGTAGTACGTATGGCTAGGCTATTAGTAGGTACGTTCATTCATTGATTTGGCATAATATTTGCTACATTTTACCCTCTGCCCCTCTTGCATTATTCGATTTCTTTCCATTCGGTTTGATTCGATTTACTATACATATTGTATATTCTTTTGTCTGATTGTTTTAGAGTCTGCTGCTTAATTCCTGGGCGGGAGATTGAGATTCATGCTCCGCAGCTTGGCCTTGTAACGCACATTGTTGAGGCTCTGATTGAAATTGAGCCCGTAACCGGGGCCGTAATTATAGCCGGAATTATAATGACTGGTGCTGGCTGAACCGTATCTGCTGGAATCGGCGTTGGCCGGAGCCTCGCCGATTTCGTTCAGATCGTATTATTGACTGAATGTGATATTGAGTGACGGACACTTTCGGACGTTGCTGTGGCTGTTTCGTGTGCCATTGACCCGCAACAGCGGCACCGGGCTAACCGTGCCGGATACGGAAGTTAATTGTCTTACCATGCCGGATCCCAGTTGCTGCAGCAGCCCCGATCCGGAGCCCAGAGGACCCGATGAGAGGACGGTGGACTGGCGACGCGACCTTATCGACTGCATGCTGGACGACAGCAGAAACGGCACACTGCTCGAGGTGTTCGGCATGGAGCCACCCTGTTTTTGGGAGTACAATAAAGGAGATTTCTTTGGAAGATTAGTCGGGGCTTGCTAAAGTCAATCAGCATATCTTTTGGCGGATGCGTTCGGGATCGAGATTATATATATTATAAAATCAGTGGGTTTCTGTGCTATGTACAGGGTCTGCGATGTGGCTGTGTGTGTGTGTTTGGTTGAACTCAAGCCTTACCGACGGATAAGTATACATTGAGCTGATGGTGCAACAAACAAACAAACAAACAACGAAACAAACCAACAAACAATCGAACAAACCAACAAACAATGAAACAAAGCCAAACAAAGGACAGGAGAAGGTCGAATCAAAAAACACTGATACAAACGAATTGCAGAGCACAGAAAGTCCAAACTGAATAAGAACATATAGGATATATACGGATAGAGGTATGTACATATGAGGCTGAATGCGCTTGGGGTATTTATGCATATATATGTATATTCCAAATCAAATTTGGCCTCGCAGACATGAAGGGCGGAAGGTCGTGGGGGCGGGGCAAATGAAATCAAATTACATTAACATAAAATTTAATATCAGCATACTGCGTGTGTGTGTGTGTTCGGTTGTGTGCTTGCGTGTGTGTGTGCGTGTCTAGACCTTAAATAGTTGAGAGGCGGAAAAGTAGGGGGTGAGCTGAAGAGACTGGAAGAGAAAATTAAATGGAAAATCCGAAATTATGAAACGTGTACTCACGATCATGCTCCGTGCAAGCTGCGAATTTTTTTGTTTTTTTATTTATACGTATATTCGATTTTTGATTCAATTATTTTTTGTTCGTACATGAAATGAAGAACGGAAATATACACACATGAAATAAACGCAATCTTGTGTTTTGTGTTTTTCGCTGGCTGAACAAAGAAACAACGCGGGTTAACATCAATTCACAGCGCTGTTGTTCAACAATTCAACAGCAGAAATACACGAAAAACTGGCTTTCCATTTTTATTCATTTTTTGCCAGCCATTCAAATACATAATATATGAAGAAGAGATAGTAGTGTTCGTGTTCTAGTGTGTTTGGTATTTGATGTTTCATTAGTTTCTTTCTGATACGAACGCAACATGAACAGAGTTAAATGGAAACGTAATCAAATTAACACTGAGCACGATCAGGACATTTAATGAAGAAGTAGTCAGGTTTTTATAGTATAGTTATAGTATAGTAAAACAAACATAAATTGTTGTAGTTTCTGTTGTATTTGCTACTGATTGGATACGTTTT
Source organism: Drosophila prostipennis (assembly GCA_037075205.1). Classification (NCBI taxonomy): domain Eukaryota; kingdom Metazoa; phylum Arthropoda; class Insecta; order Diptera; family Drosophilidae; genus Drosophila; species Drosophila prostipennis. The sequence goes on along the minus strand of JBAMCJ010002647.1, from coordinate 366,371 downwards.
AGAGGGTCTACTGCTCACAGATGGGTTGTATTTTGTGTTAGCCTGGCTTATTAAGGTTAGGAAATATACTTTTCCTCTTTTATCCTAAAATCTGAAATATTTATTTCATGTTTAAAACGAAACTGCTCAAATGCAATTTTTTTTTAAATTAAAAAAAAAAAATTAATAATTAAATAAATATTGAATTTTCTATATATTAATAAATTACGTTACTGTATTTTTATCTTTATGATAACGTTTAGAAAAATAGAAAAAGAAATTAAAAATTTAATAAATAATGGATTTTTCTCCTTAGCTTTTTAATAAACTTTGATCTATATTTTTTACAGAAACCAAAATGTCAATAAAAGTAAAATTTTTCTGTGTGGACAGCTTTGGTTTTAAAGAAAAGTTCCTTGAAGCCCTAAAAAGTATGCTATTTATTCTTGAACTCGCCACATTTGATTGATTTTCCCTCCATCAACATCAACTTGATTATTTCGCTGAAAAGTCTTCCATTCACCAAATTTACATCGCCGAATTTCATTATTTTAATACTCTCCTCCACTTTGTATATACTTAAAAATCATAATGGGATACGTAGAAAATAACATGAACACCAAAGACAACAAAAACGGAACAGAGTCGACGACTGCATTATATATACACCGTACTGGAATTAGCATAGGCTTTTTGTTTTCGCCCCAACCCAGAGAGATAGAGACAGAGAACGGAAGTACAGGCAGACATAGCTCAAGAACAGGACTCTTGAACAGAAACTTGAAACTGAATGAGAACCACACAAAAATGAATACATGTAGAGGAACAGATAGCAGCAGCGCAGCAAATGCACAAAACATATCGGAAACGAAAACAAAATGTACAAAATATATAACTTAACTATGAAATGAAAATTTCAAATATTCTTGCAACAGGTTTTCCATCCAAATAACAGCACAAGAACGAGTACGAGTACGAGTACGAGAACGAGAACGAGAGATTTAGGCAGCAAGTCAAATTCATATTCAAACGCAGTTGCAGTTGCAGTCTCAAAAATACGATTATATATCGAAAGAGCGAGCCAGCGAGAGACGGGTGCGAGCGGGCGAGCAATAGAAGCGGAAACGGAAGCGCATCCTTTTTGGCTTCCGTTCGCCATTTTCGGCTGGCAATCGTTGTATTGTTCAAGTGATTTGTGTGTGGGTTAAGAGGACAGAAAGTTAGCTCTGAAGTGCTTTTGGAGACGACAACGATAACAATGAAACGACAGTTAACAACTTGGCAAGACAAAGTCCATTTCGATGTTGGCTTAAAGTGCTGCCGACAACTCGCACAAGAATTGCAAACGAATCCGTTCAGATAGGCCTGACCATGTTTTTTTGGGTGGTCTTATACCCTTGAAAGGCATTCGAAAATATTCTAAAAAATTTTTAAATTACAAAATTTATACTTAAATATTGTTGATTGATATTGGAAAAATTTGTTATCATATCATAATGTTTTTAATATCATTGAATACTTTAGTATTTTAATAAATAAGTTTGAAAATCTTTCTTTAAATATAATATTCTTCTGTTATTGCCTTCAAGGGTACAATATCTTCGACTCCGTCGAAGCTCGCAGTGTTCACTGTGATTCTGCATTCACATAACTGGGATTGCTTTGTTTTTTAGACTTACAACATAGACCGAGGTGGATGGCACCGATAGACTCGATCCGGAGCTACCGCGGGCACCGTACTATAAAATATGTGGAAGGAGATACAAAATTCATGGCGATCGAAAGACCCCGAAAACACCGTAGTTTGTTTTGTTTTTTTTGTAAAGTGTATAGGTGATCGTTTTGAGATCGGGGGAGATAAGATATAATATAAGAGAGTGTGTGTTAGAGCATCTGTGATATGTATAGACTTCGCTGCGGTTTCGGGGGGAAATGAGCTAATACATAATCGCATTCATAACTGAGCAGATCGGAAATGAAAGTACCAACGAAAGAGAGAACTTGTTTGGTTTTGTACGTAGTCATGTGAGCAATGTTCGCTTTGAGAACTGAGAATTGAGAACTTTGAACTGTAACTGCTGTAGACTGTAGTAAACACGATAAACGCTACGCTAGGCGCTATAGCTAGTTGGCTATATATATTATAGTAGTTAGTATACAGAGTAGTTCGGCGGGTAAAAACATGGCACATGAGCTGCTGGAAAAGCCAAACCAAGGAAACAAAGAAGCGACAGGGCGCACTCAAATGAAATATCAATAAAAATCAAATAATGGCAAGCCTTTTGTGGCCGTCGATGTGGCCAATCGAGTGGCAATCGCGGAAAGTAAGGCAGAAACAAATAAACGCGGGCATGGGGAAAAACCACAACAAACAATGGCGGCCACAAAATGAAACCAATACAACAAAAATCAAAAATCAAAATTGAAACTGAAACTGAAACCCGATGCCGGGCCAGACGCAAACAACTTACAGTTGGCGGTGACAAATTGATGGTGGAGCCACGCCGCTCCTGCGGCCCAATGCTCGAGTGGCGTCGCGTCGGCAGCCCGCTGCCAGGAGTACCGCCCGGCGAGGAGGCGCACGAGGGCGCTATCCGGATCTTGGGGGTCATCAGCGTGTTGTCCGAGAGTCGCCGGTTGGGGAACACGTTGCCCACGCGCAGGAAATTGCTGTCCGGCGAGGAGGGCGAGCATCCGAACCACCAGCCGCCCAGCATGCCGGAGCCTAGGAAAAGGTAGAATGCACAGAGAAAAATAAAGAAAGGATTAAAGATTTAAGTTTTTAATTTTATAAGTTTTTTTTTTTTTTTGTAAATTTTGCCTGTTATATAGAGAGGACATCACATACAATTTTTATTCATTTGTTTTGGATCTACGGGTTGAACTATTTTTCTTATAAGGTTATTTTAGAGAAAAAAGTATGGATTAAACATCCAAATTTTTATGTTATTATTTTTTTGATAATTTTTAATTTTATTTTAGAAAATGTAATTTTTTAAGCTTTAATTTTTCAGTGTGGAATTTATTATTTAATTTATTTTGGATCTTCGGGTTGAACTACCTTTTTTATAAGGGTTTTTTGAATTTTGCCCGAAAAAAAGAGAAGAATTACTACAATCTTTATAATTGTTTATGGTTGAATTATTTTCATATAATTTTTAATTTTATTTCATCACTACTTAATCATTCGTATAAATTTAGACAAGACTTTTAAACATGAGCACCGTTGAAATGTATTACTGTGTACCTTTGTACTTTTTCGCCTATACACGAATGCTGATTTTCACCAGAATCCTTTACGCTGACACACCAGCATTGTGTTGCGTAGCTAATTAAGACTAATAATGGTCGCGGTCAGGGCCCAAAACACAGACACGTCGTGACCGCAGTCAGTGCCAAAAACCGACAAACCAAATATCCGAAACCCAGCGAGCCTGGGATACCCATGCTCGGAATTCTGTCACTGCCAAGGGCATTCGCACATTTTGCGGTTGCGGCCGCTGCACCTGACTTCACTCCACTCAGCCCCCCCTTTTCCATTCGCATTCAGAGGCAATTTGTGCCGAAAGTTATTAACTTGTATTCACGGCTATTGTCAAGGTTGTGCCTGTCACTCGTGCATTCACTATTCAATTAACGTGGATTTTCACGCACAGCCTTCGTGGAAACTGTGTAAAGAGCTTGGGTTGATTTTCTTTCTGCTAGTTTAATTTTATAGATTTTATACTAGTTCAGTGAGGGTTATTCTAGCTTAAATCACAAAAGGTCTGATGCTAAATTTAATAGAAAAAACTCATACTAGTTTATGTATTTCTTATAATTTTAAATTTGAAATTTACGGGAAAGATTAAATTTAAAAATTATTTTCTAGCTCAATTTGTATGAATAATATGTATGGAATTTATAACATTTTATGGTAAAAGCCAAAAGAACCAAAAGAAATTTAAAGTGATTAAAATGATATTAAATTAAATGAAATGATATTATTAAAATAATTTTATAATTTTATTATTATTTTATAAAATTTTTAAAAATAATTTTAAAATAATTTTAAATTGTAGAATCTAACTACGAAGCATTTTGTAGGTACTTAGGATTGCAATGATTTCCAGACCATTGAATTTATTCTGTGCATCCAGATATTCAAGACTATTCGTATGTTTCTGAATGCCTGAAAATGGCCTGGCCTTGTTTGTTTGTGAATTTTAAGTGGTAATATGCAGCAGCTGCAGTAGCTGCAGTCAGGTGGCCAGGTGGAAATTAACAAGTGGGTCGGGTCGGTGGGCGGTGGGCGGTTCAAGGTGACTCTGACCCCGGCTGTGGCAAATTGTCAGTGGCACAGTGGGTCGAGCTGGGCTGAGCCGGCTCGTGTCTGCGGGCGATTAGGGCCATCATAATAAATCATCATTAGGGCGAAAGTTCATTAAGCGCTGCAGCCTGTGTTTCCATGGCTGATAATACCCGGCTCCGGGCGGTGCTTTTGATTTTCATGTTCGTCATTATAAAATTATCATTGCCAGGATAATACAATTAAATGCCCGGCACAATGGCCCGATGTCGAAGGAGCCCAGCTGATTAGTGGCCAGGACAAACGGGCTCCCGTCACGTTCGATGAATATCAAATTGAAATCACAACGAAATTTCCAATTATACATGCCCACAGGCGGCCACTCAAACGGCCACCAAGTGGGCAGGGCAGTCCCATAAATACAGATTCGGTAAAGTCTATATAAGGACAGTCAAATATTCTTAGTCCCAGCGAACGTAATTACTTTTCAGTGAGTCATGCATTAGTCATGAGCAAATATGAACGCACTCGTAAATAATTCAATTCAAAAGTAGGTGTGCATAATTTAAAACAAATTAAACAAAAATGTTTCTGTCTAATGTCAATTTCAAAATAATTACCTTTCTTATTGCTGAAAAAGTAAAATATTATATGAATGATATTAATTAACAATAATAATTTTCAGTACAATAATAATAATTATGAAAGAACCTATCCGAGAACTTTTTTGTTATTTAATTAAATATCTGAACATTTTTTATAATATATGAATTTTGATCTTAGTCCTAAGCAAAACTTGAAATCAATTTAGATAATAACTAATCAATTGGCTAATACATTAATATATTAATTAAATTACTTTGTGATTTGAATATGAATTATTGTTTAAGTTTTGTTTTAAGTTTTAGCTTAGGTAATAAATTATAAAAAATATAAAATTATATACAATAGGATCCCCTTACCGCCTGAGTTTTTGCGGGCCATGTCCTCAGCGCTGGATGTCTTGCGTTGATCTATTCGCAAGTTGGGGATGTTGAAGGGCGGCGCGTTCATGTTGTCCGTGGAGAACTGGTGGCGCAGGGTGCGGTGCCGTTCCGGCGAGGCCATCGATAGGTTGTCCAGCTTCAACTTGTTCCTCTGCTGCCGATCGATGGCCTCCAGCATTTGCTGCAGCACCTGGAAAAAACAGCAGCAGTCGTGAAATTCTCAGCCTGAAGTGCATAACTTAACTACCCAGGCAAACTCACCTCCAGCAGATAGCAATAATGCTCGAAATTGAGTGCCGGATTGACGGTGTGTGGAATGAGCAGGGGCAGCACATTGGTGGCCATCGTCTCCACGGTTAATCCGTACGTTTTGTCCACAAACAGTTTATGATAGATGCCTGCGAAAATTCATCAACAAAAGCGCTATTACTTGGGCTGCTCGAAATAAGGCTTTCACTGAAGAATTCACTTGAGATTCGAGGAGTGCTTATTTGTGGATTTGTAGCAATATAAGGCAGAAAAATGCATAAATCATACATTTAATACATTTTAAATTACTATTTTTGTTCAGAATTCATAGTACCTAATTAAGATACATTAATCATTAAGCATTAATTTTTTTCTAATTTAAAAAAGTGCAACATTTAATTTACCTGTTATCAATATATTTATTTAGCCTAACAAGTAACTTTATCATATTAAATACACTGCTTAACATTTCGCTTTCGGGCTTATTAATCAATCTTAATTAATCTATTTGTCACACTGCCCAAAGCCTAAGTCACAAATAAAGTCATCTTAATGAAAATATTTGTCCAAGCAATCAAGTACGGTAGTTTATTAAATGGGGAAAACTATCCTTTAGCAATTAAGCTCCCTTTCAACGGAGAACTAACTAAATCATAAATGTCAGCTTGTGCGAAATTCGTTTGAACGTAAACCTCTGTGGGCAATTTGTATTTATGCATGTTAGCATGCAGATAAACTGGTGTAAATCTGCATTGTTCGAAACGGGCCAAGGGGAAAATTGGGTTTCATGCACTTTAATTAGTTTTCGATAATGGTTTTTATAAACAATGGAAGTGTGTGGAATTGCCGAAGGCTTTGTGGTTCAACTTACGCACAGTACGCATGATGATATCAGGATCGGGAATGCGAATGTTCGCCAGCAGCGGCAGGACCTCATCCATTACCTTCGATGCAGAAATGATATATGTGGATTGGGAGGGGTGGCAAATGCTATTTATTCTACCCACCTGAGCCCGTTCCATGCGGTCCATTACGCGTTCAATGCACATTAGCACGTTCTGCACTATCTTCGGATCGGTTATGTTCTTCTCGAACACCATTTTCACCTTGGGCAGGACCATGCGGCGAATGGAGAGCTCATCGATGCTATCAAACACATTGGCCACAGCCACAACAGCTGCGCTCTAAGTTTGGAAAATGTTTAATTAGTTAGGTGATCTAATAATTATTATAATAAATGGAAGGCGAAAGGCTTGTATTAAAAGTAATTCGTAAAAATAAATATATTTTAATAATCTAAATGACAAGTCACTGGAAAAAATATTTTTGTAAACATTTATTTAATATTATGCTTTTATTTATGTTATTTATGATTTTTAATATTTTCGAAATCTTACTAACAATTTCAAGATTTATAAAGTAATTCGTAAGAAAACTGTATTTTAAAAATCTAAATTTTTAAAATAAAGATCTTTAAATATATGGAAAAAATATTTTTGTAAACCTTTATTAAATATTATGCTTTTATTTATGTAATTTATGGTTTTTCCTATTTTCGAAATCGTACTAAAAATTTCATTTGCAAAATATCTACCAAAAATAAATGGATAAATGTCAAAACAATTTATAAAACGTTAGTTTAATTTACGAATATTTCATGAAGAAACCTTCAACAAGCTTATGCTTTCTTTCGTGCTTAAATTTTTTTTAACATTTATTGAATTTTAATTTTCTTCTCGCTCTCTGAGGACTCAAAACTGCGGAAAGAAAATGCAAATTCAGTTGCTCGGGCACTTTTGTGCTCTGAGTCAGCGTCTCTGAGTCGCAGTTAATTAAGAAATTGCTGCTGTAATTACACAATCAGCTCCGTCAACCCATTCCCGTTCCCATTTCCATTTCCATTCGCCGGCGTCTGGAGTGATTTGCATATCCGAGTGGAGCACTCACCTGCACTTGTATCGTGGAACCGTCGAAGGAGTAGAACAACATCGGCATAATGTCTGTGGTGACGTCCTCCGGCTTCGTCTTCTCGATAATCAAATGCAAATTCTCGAGTATCGTAACGCTGGCCTGAATGGATTTCGGTGTATTGTAGATGATTCTAAGGATATATCACAGATTTGATTAGTGGCCAACTTTCCACATGTATGGCAGAAAAGAAGAAAATTACTTAAAATAAATGCGTGTGAAAAGTTCCGAAGGGATAAGTTTATTCTATTTCATGGCCGGGTGTCAATAAGCGTCTTACAAGTGGCCACAAAGTTTGTCGCCAAGTTTCGGCAAAGTAGTGAACTCTCTAGCAGACGTAGTGGTGCGGGCTTTGTGTGTTTTACTAATTTATGCACGGCTACCACCAAAGGTGAGCCCTCCGGGTCCTGCGCCCCCGCCACGCCCCCTCTCCAGAACCCGGTAAAGTTTTTCCCAGTCGAGCTCTATAAATTACAATACGAACTGTCGCCTGTCGCAGTGGGCGCAATAAAACGTCATGAAAATTGAATAACACAAAAAAAAAGTGTCGCGAAAGTTTTTCAATTGTTCAAGCACAAAGTTCGGATCGGTAGACAAGAACAGAAGGGATTCTGGCTGAACAATGACATGATAGAGAAACTTTTAAAGCCGGAATGTCCTAAGTAATATTCATACTTTTCAACAGCTAAATTCAGTGCATTTAGTTTTATTTAGAATTGCTTTCTATTATTATGCAAATATTTTATATTTATTATTATTTTTTAAAAATATTATCTTATTATTTCTTCTTTAGTTTGGGTTTTATGCTGTATTTTATTGGCTAACAAATTTCATTTATTGTCGCTCTATTGCACAAATCTTTAAAATCCTACACCTAAAAAAATCGATATGAAACGTAGATCGATTTTGCATTATGTTATATCAACTTGATATGCGACCCTGTAAATTCGTAATGCTCGAAATGAGTATTTCATGTTAAAGCGATATGCGTATTGCATAACTAGATATTTTCATGCGCATATCGATTTTACGGTGTATACTCCTCTTTTATGTATAATTTTTCGCTTTTAATTCCATTTATGCTCCTCCTAAATCATGTGTATATCCCATGTAGCAACCCCTATATAATTATTTTTAAGCCGCATTCAGTTCTTTTAAGATAAATAGCTCGGTTTTCATTTGTGGCCTGGCTACCTGGCGTTCAATTCCTTTGTCCTCGCTTACCAATAGGCTATAAATAAGTCTACTTACTTCATGGTGGCCGACATGAGGTTGTCGTACTCCGTGAGCGTGGCTTCCTGGACAAAGAGCATGACCGGCTGCAGGACAGCGGCGAGGACCTCGTTATTGTTGATCTCCGATTTGAGCATGGGCCAGATGTTCTGCCACCAGAGTTTCTACGAAAATAAAAATAAATAAATGCTGGGAAGTCATTAACCAGTCTATGTCATTTCAATTGCCAATGCTAAGCCATCATTAGAAGGACTCCTTCCGCTATTCGCGACCGAAAACAAAGGACAGTCGCAACATTTTTGCAACTGACATAAAACGGCTCGTAATTCACAAATTGTTTGGCCGTAAAGCGCACAACTTGGCGCCGTTAATGATTAATGTGCTGTCAGTTCGTTGGCCCAAAAATGTGTCCAACAGGCTGCATCCGTTTCCGGCGGAAAAGGGGAGAAGGAGCGCCACTTACGCGTGGTATCAACGGCATGGCCTCTATCAAGGTGCTCTTGTAGAACTGGGACTTCTGCTGCGTGTCCTTCATGTTGACCACGTCCAGGAATTTGAGAGCGTTTATAGGCGTATCGCTGTGAAACAAGAAAAATGACAAGGAATTAAATTTCCTCATTTAAAATAAAAATGCAACATTTTGTGTAATCACTTTAAGTGCTTAATTGCATTTTTTAAACGATTGTAGCTGGATTAGTTGGTAAATGACATCAATTAAACATTAAGCTCTCAAATGAAACAGCGTCAAATGGAAAACCCACAGGAAAAACCCGCAAAAATTAGCCAAAAGCAATATTTATCTCTGCGCCGCTGAAATTAAAATATTAAGTCCCCGCAGAGCGATGGGCAGACGCCACAACTTTCCAAAATGGAATTCTAAATACTTTTTATTGTTATGTAAATCAAATTGCTGAAATTTAATTGCCAAAAAGTGTTTACTTTCGACCCGCATCCCGCCCCATTTTGTGTGTGGGTTCCCGGTTATCTGGCAACCAGCAGTTGGATTCTGTGAAATTGCTATAGATGTATTCAAATTGAAAATAAATGTGGGCTATGCGAAGCTGTCTTTACGTTCGCTTAGTTAAACAATGAAACAAAATCACATTGCGTATACGCCGCTTGGTCCAGTTGATTTCGCCTCTTGTCGACTTAATCAGGGCAATTGACCAAGCGGAAAAATCCCATTTCAAGACTCCTCTATTTGTGCTTAAATGGAGGAAAGATATCTTGCCACTGATTGCCAAGGCACTCGAGCCATTTGCATACGCTGCTAAAAACGCGGAAAATGTTGACAACATTTAAATTAACTTCAAAGTGCTGCCACCAACCTGACTGACTAACTGACTGGATGACTAACAACGGCAAAGGAGGTTTGAGATGGTGATGCCGATGGTGCTTTTCCGGTGGAGCGGCAAGCTGTTGCCTTCGCTGTTGCTGCTGACAGATGCGTAGGTGGTAACCGGAGGTATATGGGTTCGTTTTAGGAGGTAATGAATTTTGGTGACATTTAAAATAAATAAAATTGTATTATGTCAAACAAAGATTTTTAAGAATGAGGAAAGAAATCATAGAACAGATTCAAGTTTAAATTGTAAAATTAAAAAAAATTGTTTAAAAGAAATAGGAGCCAATTAATAAAAAATGTTAAATTTTTAAATAATTTTTTTTTTGTTATATAAACAGTTATAAGGAAGAACAACATTTACCAACTTTAATTCAGTGTACATAGAACAGATACAATATAAACACTTAAAATAGTCTGATTTTTTAAAAGAAATACAAGTCAATTTATAAAAAATTTTACATATCTTAATAATGTTTTTCTCTTTTGTAATATAAACACTTATATGGAAGAACAAAATTTACCAACTTTAATTCAAGGGTTTTTTTTAACAGATACGGAAATTACTGATATTAAACTTTAAATTTGTATTTTAAAAATGTAAGAAAAAATGTATAACTAAAATAATTTGATTAATAAAAAATGTCCCTGCATTTCGTAAGCTAGAACAGGACAAGAAATAAACATTTGCAATTGAATAAACGAGAACTTTCTTGACCTGTCCATGATTACACCATGAAATTGCACTCATGAAAAGCCAATTTGAATTCAATTCGCAGAGCACCAGCAGCAACACAGTATTACCACACAATTGTAAACGTTTTGCGCTACTTTACATTCAATTCACCTACGGGGCATATATCCTGGAGACAGGCTGCGGTATTCCCTAGCTGAGCACTGATGTAGTTCATGCTTGGGCTGCGCAGCCACTTCAGGCGCCACTTCTCCAATGCCATCGCCATCGCCATCTTCATCGCCATCTCCATCGTCTTTGGCTTTGTTTGTCTAAACGCGGCACGTCGCCTTCCCCCTTTTTCAGATCCTCCACGGGAGGCAGGGAGCCCAACAGCTGCTGTCGTCATAAATCCCAGAGTCAGGCAGCCTGGGTTGTGGAAGCAATGCCACTCCAGCTCAACTACCGCAGCACAATCAGCTGAAGAGCACCGACTTCTTACACTCGGAAAAAAACTATGGCTATGTGCTTGAAGATCATACCAATCTATTGCTTCTATTTACTAACCATCCATGTACATTTCCCACCAGCCACGCGAATTCTTCAGATTTTCTTATGAAACTTTTCAGATTTATTTCCCTACATTTTGTTTTTTTTTCAATTTGCAAAATTTTAATTTTCTTGAGTTTAAAAAATATTTTAAATTGCCAATTTATTCTACATCTTTAGTAAAGCCACAAAATATTGCTGTGTCTTTGAAAATCACACAAACCTATTGCTTCTATATACTAACCATTCATGTTTCTTTCCCACCACGCGAATTCTTTAGATTTTCTTATGAAACTTTTTTGATTTATTTCTTTACATTTCTTTTTTTCAATTTGAAAAATTTTAATTTTCTCGAGTTTAAAAAATATTTAAAATTGCCAATTTTAAAGCAACAAAATATTTTTGTTTACATTTTTTTTCAATGCGTAAAATAAATCCCAGTGCACAGCTCCCGTTCGCTTTGCATTGTGTATGTCTTTCAGGTCTGATTACCGCTTTCATTTGGCAAACAGACGTAATTAAAGTGTGCGTGTGTCGGTTGAGGAAAGGTGGTGGGATGGATGATGGCTGGTTGACTGGGGGGGAAAAAATGAAACCTTCAATTGAATTTCAGCTACAGGTACAAATTGGCTTAGAGATTGCGTGTCGCCGGGGTTAGTATACGAGTTTTTCTGTGCGTTTTGGTGGATGTGGGTGTGTGTTCCCAACAGGTGTCAATTTCATTTGTAACTCAAACAGAAACTTTGAAAGTAACTGCGCAAATTGCCACAGTTTGCACCGCTTCCTGTCCCCGTTCCCGCCTTGCCGTCTTAGCTGGATAGTTGGATAGCTGAAAGTTAATTAATTTGGCCACTCACATGAAGTACTTGATGAGCTGCAGCAGTTGGGCGGTGGGCCTGGCCGTTGCATCCCGACTGGCCATGCGCGAAGTGGCCTCCTGCAGGGCAATTGGCAGCCTGGGCATCAACTTGTGGACCAGATCATCCAGCTGGAGGGGGAGAAACGGAAATGGGGGGTTTGTGCCAAAAACTCTCCATAAGCATAAACGAAACAAACTTTGCCACAACATTAGAAACCACTTGGGGACTTCGGAAGCAACGTCCAATGCCCAGGAAAGGACGAAAAGTTTTAATGACAAGCGCCCGCGGGAAAGCTGCTTCTGCTTCTGTTGCTACTCCGTCACCTGTCCGCACAAGTGGCAAAATAATTAGAGTTTCAAGTGGACTTTTTGATTACATTTGCATTTGACAAAGCTGCGAATCTAATTACGGCGCGCAAACAAGCCCATCCAAGCGTTTAGCTTCGGCTCAAAACTTTTCATCCATCCAATTGGCACTTGTCGCATCCCCCAAGCTCCCAGGTTTCCCAGTTTCCCGGGCATTCAGAAATTAGAAATTGTTTACCCACCGATTCCATTTGCTTGGCATAGTTGGAGGTGGAGTTGCCGGCCTGTATAAGCGGCCTGCCGTTGTTGAAGACCGCACAGATCACCATCCCCAGCGAGAACATGTCGCTGAGCAGGCTGCACTTGGACGTTGACTGAGTTTCGGGAGCTATTCAAGGAAAATTTTAAAGAATATAATAAGATAGAAGGTCATGATGGTTGTTCTTTAAATTTTTATGGTATATTATCATGTAATTTCGAATAAAATAATTACTTGGTATAATCTTGCTAAAAAATATTTATTTTAAAATGGTAGGAATCTTATATCTAGTATAATTTTTATAATGCTCTTTCTTAAATCCTTGTTTTTCTATATCAAGTTCGTTAAAATATTAACTATTCAAAGGTGGTCTCATTAATTCTAAGGCCTTTCAGTTCTATTTACTATCGAATAAGCTTCTTCATCTTAAATTATCATTTTCAAGATGATATATCATTTGTATAGCTCCCAAATAGATGATGTTCTCTCTTGTGGACTTTTCCACAGAGAGTTAAGAGGGCAATGGGATGTGAGCAATCTGAATTTACTCACCCATAAAGTCGAGATTCGGCTGGGCCATCTTGGACACCCGGTTGCTCCACGGCGGACACGGAATGGAGCTGTTCAAATCGTTCTCGTTCATTCTCTCTGCAATCCGAATATGCGAATATGAATACAAATTGCTGACCTGGCCAATCCATTTCAATTTTAGGACTCCCAAACCAAGACCGCACTCACCCACATATTCCATGCCGGCCAGCTTCCAGATACCGCGCTTGGTTATTAGTATAGAAGATGGACACACATTGCGATGAATTACGTGACCGGAATAGTGCAGATACGCCAGTGCCTCGGTCAGCTGGAAAAAAGGAACGGTCGGGTCACGGTGCCTGTCCTGAAAACAGTTACCTGCCAGCCTGCCACTCACCTGGAGAAAGCCGTACTTCAGCTCCATGTCCAAGAAATTGTATTCCTTGGCATGGGCCGGTCGTTGGGGCAAGGTGTTCGGCGCCGCCTGCGCCTGGGCCGCTGCCGCTCCGCCCGCCGCCGGCGTCATGTTGGGAGTCTCGTAGGTTTTCGACTCCTACACAATAAAAAAATTGATTTTTGTTTATCATAGCCCATAAAAAATTTTTAAAACAAATTTAATCATGAAAATTTGAAATTAATGGAGATTTGGAAAAGGCCTCTAAAATATTGTAATGTTGAGATAAAAAAATTGTTTTTGTGAAGAAATTTAACAGATAGATTTACTAATCTTTTATTTATAATATACTTTACATTTTTTTATCATAGCCCATAAAAAAAGTTTTAAAATAATCAAATTTAATCATGAGAATTCGAAATTAGTGGAGATTGGGAAAAGGCCTTTAAAATATTTTAATGTTGAGATAAAAAAATTGTTATTGTGAAGAAATTTAACAGAATAGATTTACTAATATTTTATTTATAATGTACTTTATATTTTTTTATCATAGCCCATAACAAAAAGTTTTTAAAATAAATAAATTAAATTATGAGAATTCGAAATTAATGGAGTTTTGGAAAAGGCCTCTAAAATTGTTTAATGTTGAGATAAAAAATAGTTTTTGTGAAGAAATCTAACAGAAAGATATTTTATTTATAAAATACTTTTTTTTTTATCATAGCCCATAAAAAAAATTTTTAAAATAAATAAATTTAATCATGAGAATTTGAAATTAATAAATATTTGGAAAAGGCCCCTAAATTTATTTAATGTTAGATTTACTAATATTTTATTTATAATATACTTTCCTATCGAACAAAAGAAAATCATCAAAAAATTATAAATCCCATATTTTAATACGGCGAAGAATGCATAAAGAGGTACAATGTTTCCTTAATTTTTGATTAAACTTAAAAGAATGAAATAAACAAACATTTTCACATAAAAACCTAATGTAAGTAATGATGTTACCCTTAAAACAAATTAAATATTAATTGATATGTTATTTTAGGTAAAACTGATGATTTTAGACCGAACGAAAATAAAGTTAAAAGCCCCTTCGAATTTTTTTGTGTACCGTGCGGACAGGTAATAAAGAGTTAGGGCCTAATCCCGCTCTGAGCTGGCTGGGTGGCCTTAAATTTGTTTCACCCTCGGCTTGGATGGCAAGCTACTTCCAGCTCATGGCTCTAAAATTCCCATTCAGAGCATTGCATTTGATGATAAGCCATTCAAATCTCTCGTGTTTCTGCTGTTGGTTCGACCCTGGCTTTTTGTTTTTCCCATGGCTTTTCCTTTTCCAATTTTTCGTTTGTTTTGTGTGTGCATGTGAGTGCTTTGAGTTTTACCTTTTTGCAATTTTCAATGTAATTTAACTCGAATCGACTTTCAGGGAAACTAAAAACTATTCAGGAGGTTCTGTTCGCTCGGTTATTGTTGAGCTGTTTATGTGGGTATAAGTGCTGTTGTTGTTTCTGTGTGGTCTTAAACAGAAGAGGTGCAGTGCGTTTCGTTACTGTAAGGGATTACTTTCACTTCCTAGGGATATGAAAACCATCATTATTAAAACAGAAAAGACCTATACAATTTAAATATTTTATTGCAGAAATTGTAAATTTGGTCAAAGGTTCCCAAAGTCAAATAGTAACTTAAATGTCCTTAAAAGCTTCCCCATGCTAACCCAATTTTCTGAGTTCAACGTTCAAGTTTTTGCTTATATCCCCAAATTAATTTGAGTTAAGTAACTAATATAATCCAATATCCTGGCTAAAACCACCTTTAAGTTGCGACACGCACTGTGCATGTGTGTGTGCGTATCAATTTCTGAGCTGTGCGGACCAACTGAAGCTCTTTATTGACTCAATCTTGGCAGCGTAAACTTTCCCCACACACACACACACACACATTCGTAAACACATACAGACACACACACCGTAACCTTCGATATAGTTGTGTGCGAGAGCTGGCGTTTGTGTTTCTGTCATGCATACCCATAAGTTGTTAGTTTCTACTAGCCACTAGCCACCAGCCAGAAGCCAACAGCCACGCCCCCTGCACGCCCATTCGCCATTGTGCTCAAAGTCAAACTATGCACTTGGCTGGCCTGCAAAAACTTTAACAAAACACAGCAGCAACACCAAAAACAGTGCCACAATCAACCCAACAGTCTAAACAGTGCTCCCCAGTACCTGGAAAATGGTAGCGAACCTGAATTTGCACCGCAAAAAAATATTAAAAATCATTTTAAAACGATTAATTTATAAATGTGGGTATACAAAATACATATTTCAACTACATTTCTAAAAGGTTTAACAAAAAGATAGATTTATCATCTCAAATCAAAAATTCTTCTTTTAAATTTATAAACATTTCAGAATTTTAGCTTTAAAAAAACATTTTTTTAATATATTTTTTAGTCCATTAAAATACAGTATTATAATATAATATTTTCAAAAATATCATCTCGAATTAAAAAAAAAAAAAAAAATTTTTTTTTATATATTTAGTACTCTTCCAAAGTTTTGTATTCCATAAAAATACAGTATTATAATAGATTTTCAAAAATCAAAATATTATAATTTGAAATAACTAGTACAATAAAAAATAGAAGTGTACAAAAATGTAATACATTTATTTCCGTGCATATTTATTTCCGACTAATATTTTTGTTCTGTGTTCGAGGAGGAAAAAGCGTAAAAGGGCAGGAAAAAGCCGTAACCAATATGGGACTGAAAGGCAACCAGGCGACAACACAAATTGCAGGTTCGTGTCGCTGTCAGCCGGGCAAACTAGCAACTTGCAACTCGCATTTCGCAACTAAAACTGTGGCCAAAACTCACGTGAAAGGCCAGCACATTCGAGAGGCTGGCGAAGATGGGCTCCGAGGCGAAGGCCAGTGTATCCGCACTCTCCTCGACCGTGTGATAGATTTGCAGTATCTGCGGGGCAAACGGAAGAAAGGAAAACCCAAGGGAGGGGGGTCTTACGGAAAAGTAATTATCGATTGGGGACCGGGACAGACTCACCCGCGGATGGCGGAAGCGCTCCAGTGTCTTCACCGAACTCTTTAGCAGCTCCGTTATGGTCTCCTTGCGCCGCGGCTTGTGCAGCTTCTCCGCAATTTTCTTCTCGAATATAAACACCGAACATTCCTGCGAAACGAAGATGCAATTACGTTAAGAAAAGAGTTGAAAGAACAAGGCTTATTACATCCTAGCAAGGAGAGTCCTTAAATTTTTTAAAGTTTTCTTTATTTGTTTTGATGTACTCTTTAAACATTTTTAGTATGGAATAGTAAGGTTTAAAATAAACGTATACAATTTATTCAGAAAAGAAGAAATGTCTGTGAATATTACAATAAAAGAAATTAAGATATTATATTAAAACATAAATATAAAAAAAGTTAAAATAAATTTAAACATTAAAAAATGTATATTAAAATGTGGAGCATTATTAGGTAACAGATAAAAAATTTAACAGCAGTTATTTAAATTTATACGTTTTAAGTAGATTTTATTAAAAAAAATTTTTTTAAGATTATAATGTTCTAAGGTTGGTTTATTACTTTAATAAAGTTTAGAATTGTCTTGCATTTTCAAAATAAAATAAATTAAAATAATAAAACTAAATATGAAAAAGTTAAAATAAATTAAGACATTTAAAAATGTATATTAAAATTTGCTGCATTAATAGTTAAAACCACTTGCTAAATAATAATTTTATATTTTAAGCTAAGTATTTTAATAAATTAAAAAAATTTATCAGCAACGTATGTTAAATTATAAGATTTTTAGTGCTGCAAGATTATATTATTCTTGTAAGTTTTTATTACTTTAATAAATTTTTGAATTCTCAATTTTATTTTAAAAAATAGTTGGAAGTCAGTTCAAAGTCGATGGATTTTCAAAAATTCTCTTTCACCTTGAAAAGAAATATGTATCTTTTCCATTTTGCCCCAAAGCTCTTGGGTCGGCCGCAGCCCACTCACCTTGTTGTCGCTCTTGCGGTATGCATCATGGATGCGCCATACCAACTCTGGGCCGGCACAGGCCACCGGCTTGCCGATTTCGAAGTACTGCGTAATGGGATTGCCATCGGCGACGCTCTGCGTGGCTGTGGAGGCGGCCACGTTGGTGCTCTTGAATTTGGCGAACATTGTGCCGGCGGGCATACCATCGATTAGCTTTGAGAAGACATTCGAGAAGCTGCCCTGACGCTTGGGCCCCGGCTGGATGGGGGCGGTGCCGCCGATGGTCGGCGCCGATCCACTTCCGCCCGCTGGCTCCCCGAGGGAGGAACCGGAAACTGCACCTCCACCTGTCGTTGCACCTAGTAAAGCTGCTGCCGCTGCTCCACCGCCTCCTCCTACTCCTGCTCCTGCTCCTGCTCCTACTCCGGTTGCCTGTGATGGCGATGATGATGAGGATGATGTTGCGATGAGTGGTCCACCTGCTGCGCTGATGGACAGTCGTCCGCGATTAGCGGTCGCTATTCCCACGCCTCCAGCCAAACCCTGGCCATTAAAGTTGGCGTGCCGAGTGGGAATCACCGACTGAATCACCGGCGGATCATAGACACTGAACCCATTGCGTATAACCGGAGATGGTGGTCCTGCCAAGCCAATGCCTCCGCCGCCGACGCCGCCACCTACGGACACCTTGCGCTGTGGCAAATTAATGTCGAGCACCGTGCTGGCACTCCGCTGTCGCACCGCTGCCACGCCTCCCGCACCACCTGGCACGCCCACAGCAGCCGCTCCCGCCACACCGCCGACGCCCCCGCCCGCTCCGACGAACTGCTGCTGGCCACTCCTGGCCGGTGAACCCGTTGCCACCACTGCCGCTGCCACCGTACCCGCTCCAGATCCCACTCCTATGCCGCCCACTCCCGCTCCGGCAGATACCGCTCCTGGTCCGCCCGGCGGCGTTATTCCCACAGCGCTGCCACTGCGACCGCGTTGCACCTCCTCGACACTATCCAAACGTGAGAAAATTCTGGCCGCCGTTGTTGCCGTCTTTGATGTCTAAAATGGAACCAGGAGTAGTGCTCTTCTCCTTGTGCTTCTCTAAGCTTCCTGGAACGAAAAGCGAAGAGAGAAGAGAGAGGCAAATTTCACTTTAATTGCGGCCACTTGACATCGCTCATACGCCTCGTTGCCCAGGCGACCATTTATCCCCGCACTTCTGCACTGGCAATTAATGCGCTTATTGCCTTGGCTTGGCTTTTGTGCTCCATTTATACACTCATTAACTCCCGGCAAAGGGAGACTTTAAATTTCCCCCGGCCAGTCAAGGTGGGTTAATTCTATTCGTAAATTATTTCCACAAGCTTAGGGGAAAAGCATTATGAATGCAAAATATTTCACAGGAATGTCCACCGCTCTCTAATTAGCAAGGATAATTTTGGTATATTTATACGCATCAAGTGCATTTGTGTGCGTGCTTGAAAAGCTTAGGCAAACACACAAAAGAAAACTAGCAATCAATAACAAATTGAATAAAACTAAATTTTGTATTTATTTGTTCAACCATTTTAAACGGATTTCGTTTTATTTTCGCTCTGCTCTTCAGCAAATATTTTTTTTAATTAAACTAAAATAACTCACTGTTATCATTTAATTTTGTTATTTATATTTAACACCATATACAATGCTTTTGTGCGGCCTCATGAATTTAAGGAAACTTTAATGAGTCTATAAAAACGATTACATACTTATATTTAAGCTATCAATTTCATTATTTTCCCCAACGAGGTACTTAATTGAGTAAAGAGTTCGCAGCGATTCGCTTGTAAGTCTTTACCATAAGCTGATTGAATAATTTAAAAAAAATAAATGGGGAAAGTATATACACTGAAAACCTATATACAGTAATTAGTTTTTAAATTTACATATTTTTAGTAATTTTTTTTTTTACAATTTAGAAGTATTAAATATAAAAGGAGAACTTTAGCTTAAATACACATTTGTTTTACCTATTTTATAACTATTTTTTTAGGTAGAGCATTCAAGCTTCAGTGAAATTTAAAGAAAGTCTGTTAAAATACATTTTCCGTAGTATTCTTTTGGCTGCTTTACACAAAACTGCACAATTAAAAAGTTAAATGAGTTTGGCCCCGACCATTCATTCCGCATGAATACGTAAAAGAGCGTGTGATTGTTGGCGGCAACTTTTTAGAAATTCATGGAAATGCGCTTTCGCCGTAATCCCTCTTTATTAATTACTGAAAATAGCGACAGCCACAGGGAAGGAATTTTTGCATGACTATTCGGCAATGGCAATTGCCCAAATGGAAGCCTAATGCAATTTGACTTGGCAAACATGTGTCAAAGTGTCTGGCACATATCCCGCATTCTGACTGCACTCACAGCTTGCCCTCGACGACTTTTCCGGCTTTTCCGACGACTTTCACCCCCCCGGGGCCTGTCTGCTCTTTGGTGTACATTCTTTGCCAACTGAATTATTCAATGCAAGTAAACATTTTCGGCAAAGATGCTCGCCCCGAAGCTCCGAGGGAAGCCGACAAATTGACTTGAGACATCTTACTTTCTGGAGGCTGCGAGGAGAGGACTTTCGACGAGCCAACGAGGCTACATAAATTTCGAGCGAAACGTAAAACTATTTAGTGGAAAACGTTCACTCGCCCAGGACCTCTGCAATGTTGCGTGAAATTTTTTCCCTAAATAAATTGTGTTGATGGTAAATAAATAAAGTATGAGAGCCCAGAAGTCGGACCGCATTGTGTGCTTAACGGGCGGCTATACACACAAAAAAAAAAACTATGTAAAATCAACGATTTAATAGTGAAAACTGCCCCAACCCATAAATAATAGAAAATGACCCAAAAAATAGTAGATTACCTAAAAAATAGTAGATGACCTACAAAATAGTATTTTACCCGAAAAATATTGTAGTTTTTTTAAATTTATTTTTTTAACTATTTTTATTTTTAATTTAACTTGTTATATTAATGTATATTGTTTGTTATTTATAGACACTTACATTTCACAGATACTTAAACTTACAAATCAGGTTTCTTGCCTCCGCTGGGAATCGAACCGGGGCCGCAATCGTCGGAGTCGAGCACTCTAACCAGTAGGCCACAGAAGAATGATTTTCGTAGAGGAAAATCTTTTGACTTGAAATCAACATTTAAAAAAAAAAAAAAGGAAAAACATTATCTGCAAAAGCAGGATTTGAACTCACGACCCAGAGATTATGAGTCGGATACTCTAACCACCCTAAGTCCAGAAAAATAGTTGACCTACAATTTATAATTGTATTTTTAAAACAACAAAATACATGAAGGAAAAAAATAGTTTTGTTACGATATTAATTGTGGTGTCACTATTCGATGCCCCAAAAAATAAAACAACAAAATACACGCAAACAAATAAAATAGTTTTGCTACGATATTAATTAAGACGTTACTATTAATTTTCCAAATGAAGAAAACAACAAAATACATGAAAATTTCGTAAATAGGTTTTTCACTATTTTAATTGTTAAATACTATTCAATGAACAAAAAAATAAAACAACAAAATACATGAAAAATTCAGAAAATAGTGAACTACTATTTTTCTATGTTAATTTTACATAGTTTTTTTTTTTTGTGTGTATAGACTATGCCACCGAGAACAAAGTATCCACCGACAAACAGATGGACTGGCGGACAAACGAGGGACTGACGATGGGGACACCGGACACGGACTGATGACGGCTGACAGAATACGGCGGACGGAGGACGAAGTCCGGCGGAAGACTATTGGCAGGGGCAACTTTCTAGGTCAGCATTTTACAATTGAGGGCAAACAAGCTTAAATATTTAAGAGCGTTAAGCATGGCGAATGGATGCGGTTTGCTTTTATGGCATTCTATTTGCAATCTACGAGCCTTTGGAATTTTCTAGTGGGTTAAGTCAGCTAAGGAATAATTTTTGGAAACAAATTTATACCACAATACGTTTTCCCAGTGGGCAAATTACTTTTTATTTTAATGGAATTTGTTTCGCATTTTCTTACCTGTAATTTATATGTTGCTTTTATTCTGTTTTCGTATTTGTAATTTACTAAATAACTGTTATGAATAATAAACTTTAAATCTAAAATAAATTATTAAAATTTAGCTTTGACTTTAAAACAAACTTTTAAAAAATAAACTTATTTTTCCCTTTATTTGTTTTATTATGAAGGTACTATAAATTTTACATTATTATTCAAATTATTTATGTCCATATGTACATTCAATTACAAAATTAATTGGCCTGTAAATAAATAGAAAAATCAAATTTGAATGCATAAGACCACAAGTGAAATAGACCGTATTTGCTTTTCCATTTAATTATGGTTTGTAAAATTCCACCATGCATTAAATCAAAAAGCCAAATCAAGTTAATTAAAACCTTACGCGATGGTAATAAATCAAATCATATGCCTGCTTTTGTGTAAGCATTATGAATAAAATTAATTTAATATATTCCATAAAATATGCAGGCTCGAGTGGGATATCGTATTATTAAAGGCAATATTTCTCCATCATCATTCATTCGCCGAGTGGCCGCTTTAATCAGCGTTAAATGTGCCTGTTTAATGGCGGTAATAATGATGGCGATATCTAATCCATTGATCAGCCATCGGGTTTCTAATAAATGTCATTTCCATTTGAATTTTTATAAACTGCAGAGGGTGTTTCGTTTCGTTTCGATTCGTTTGGTTCGTTTTGGGGCAGTGAAAATCCGTTAATGCGAAACGCTCTCGTGGCCCGGACACGTGGACTCTCGGCGGTTTTATTGATTTCGTCTTGGGCACGAACCCCGGCTAAAGCAGCCAAAATTAAATGATAAAAGCGGAGCGCAAACAAAGCAGCTCCTGGAACTCCGGGCATTATTTTTGGACCGACTGGGCGACGCGTCGGGGAAAAACAGAGAGATTTTCCTGTGTTATATATTTGACAATTTCAGACGCAGAGACGCAGAGAGTGTGTATTTAGTGTTCCGTCCAACGAGCAATGTGAGTTAAATATTTTTAGCCGAAAGTCAGACGAAGTTGGGCAACAAGCGCCCAACAAAGTAGGCCCTAAAAACAACAACATGTTGCCAACTCAAGCGCTGATTGAAGACAAACACACAAACACACTAACACAAGCACAGCACGCACAGTGGCCAAAACAAACGATGGCAGACGCACGCACACAGATGTCTCAATTAGAAAAAAGCAGATATGATGGTCCTTTAGCCGCACCATCACACACGAACTCACGCACACCCTCGCACCCATAACTGTGTGTGTGTGTGTGTCTGTGTGTGTGTCAGTTAAGGCAATGCGGCCCATCTTTTGTTTGCTCTTGCCTCATTTATTGTTCTCCTGCCGAGCAGGACAAAAGAAATGCACAGCTACAGAAGAAGTCCTAGACTCAAGGATATCCTTTTTAAAGCTTTTTGATTTAAGCATCCAACCAAAACTAAATTGTTTGTAATAAATCCATTTGTTTTAGGTTAACTTATAATAAAGCTTTAAAATTTAAAAAGGGAATTAAAAGAAAAATGTTTAGCATTTACTAAGAAAAATTAAAACTGGACTGAATATTTTTGTAAAGTTTTGAATTTAAATGACGACGAAATACCATTGAAAATGTAACATTTTACTATATATTGGAAAGTTAGCATATCATTATAAAATATTTTGTCCCAAGTTGAAGATTAAATCTTTCATAATTATTAATTATAATTGAAGAGGCTTTAAAAAAAAGCTTTAAAATAAATAACATTTTCTTTACATTCTTATTCAGTACAACATTTAAACGCATTTTTGTTTGAATGAAAAAAAAACAAAAATTAAGGACATTAAGGACAGTTTTCTCGTCCGTTTGTTAAATTTAAAGTAGGGTTAAAACCTTTAAATCGTATGGGAAATCAACCCTACTTTAAATTCAAAATCTGGCCCTAAGAGTTATAACTTAACTAAAACCTTTAATTTAAAATTTACAGAGTAAATAGTTGTTAGAAAATTGTAACCCCTCGATCCGCTAAGTGTAATGAAGTTTCGTTTTTCCCATCCAGCAGCAAATGCGTTGGCGTGCCGGAGACCATGAGAATAGAAGAACAGCTAGACCAGTGGCTCCCCCGTTGCAAGTCATCTACATTTGCTCCGCTTCTGGCCGGGAGCAGAAGGAATATTCATTGCATACTTTCCAGCAATTTCCATTCGCATTTCTTGCCGACTAACGACAACTGCTGCGGTTGCACCTGCTGCAATGCTAATTACCTCCTCCTCGTCGAGGATCTTCTGGGGGACTGGGGCAATAATCTCGGACCATTAGGAAGGGTTCATAACCCATAGGAAGAGCAGGAAACTGTGGAGAGTTCAATACTCGGGCAGTGAGACAGTGAGACAGACAGAGTGGAGCTTATCCCCCTATTCCGTTGCCATTGCCCTCGGGCACTCGGCACATTTGCATATTACGCATACGCCACGTGAACGTGCCCAGGGAGCAGAGCTGTCACCGAGGCATTAAGGCTGCTTAATTAAATCTTTTGCGTAATTTGTTTAGTTATCCTCCACAGTAACCACTTGAAAATTGAATGGCATCGAGTGCCAATGGAATGTGTGGCAAACAAAGGCGGCTTAAGACTTTGGTTAAGTGCGGCTGACGAGGGTTCATGAATTGAATTGCGGCCAAATGGTAAATGCAACGCCAGCATCTGCAAAGACACAATCGTGGCATAATTAATGGCCACCAAGGACTGTAAACCGTTGTTCTCACCGACCAAAATGAAATTACCGCCACAAGGAAACCTAATTACTGCCTCGAAGATAGAAAGAAACTAACCAATTCCATAGAATGGGCAATTAGTTTCGGGGCAAGAGTTGCTCCTCCTCAGATGTTTTTGTTATTCTTATGCGTGCGTGAGCACAATATGTTGCCCCTGTTTGGCTAGGCGGATTAATTGCCAGGCCAATATGCGTCAAAGTCAGGCCTCGATGCCCCCGTGCGTTAATATGTTTGTTTTGGGCCGGGATCCGGCATCCATCCTCGCCTGAGTAATCAGTTTTCAATAAAGCCGCTCGGTTCGGGTATTTAACAGCTTAGGCCAGAGCCACTATCATGTTTACAAGCAATCCGAGGCAAAGGCTGTGCTGGGGAAATCCAATTTGATAGCTTATTACCGCTCACGCAACATGAATTTTAATGTGAATGCGCATATGCCAGAAATCGCATTTATTCGATTTTAATTTGATATCAATGTAGCGGGCTCAGAATACAATTTTAATGAATGATGCGAAGGCAGAGGCGTTTGATGGGAATATTATTGGGTTTTTTTTAAAGAGATATAGATATTTTTAAATAACTAGATATTCCCTATAAGATCCGAAGGTTCAACCTTTGCATCAATTAGGAACACAATCATAATTATCGAAGAAAACTCTAGTTAGAATCGACCACATTTCGCAATTTCCGTAAATAAACCTTCCAAAAACCTTCCGAAAAATATCACAGAAAACCCACAGAAAAGTTCATGAATTTCAGGTGCATTCCTGTGCTGTTGCAATTGCCACAACAATTTGCGAGATCTAATTTCGCCTGGCAGCCGCACTGACAAGGCATCCTAATTAATTTCGTGCGCACAGCAGAGTCAATGGAAAATATTTTCCAAAAATTTCGAAGCAAAATGATGAATTTCAGTTTGGCCTGGCGACAATGAATTGCAAATTGCCATAGTGTCAAATGTGCAAATAAATTTTTGCAATCGAATTGCGAGGGCGTTCAGAAAGAGTGTGTGTACCCAAAACTAATCGAGCTGAAGTGTGGCACAAAAATGTGTTATTTACTCAACAAAAGAGCACAAATAAATACAGTGTGTGACAAAGCATATTTCCGCAAGACTTAGGACTTTAATACGGTACACAGAAAAATGGTTATGCGTTAAATTTGGCTCAAAAAAATGAAAGAAATTTCTAATTTTCTAAAACGACTCAAACAAATACATTTGTATATTTTTAAATTCTGAGTCTTAAAAGTTGAGCATTTTAAAAAATATTTTTATCAATAAAAAGTTCGAACAAAAATATAATTTATAAAAATAAATTCTTATTTATTTGAAAATTTGTAAAACTCATCTTCATTATCATCCAAATCCACCAACAAATTTTCTTCCTTATTATCTAAAGTTTTGTGAAATATACTTTAGAGGAAATAAAATGCTTTAAGGAGAAAACCAAGTCTGCAAAAAATGTGGCTGTCTCGCCATTACTTTCAGCTCTCAATTATGTGCATAAATGCAGCAAAAAATACACGTAAAGAAAAAACAAACAGCAAACAAAGCCTGCAGCCATGGACACACACAAGAAACAAAACATACACTCAGCGCAGAAAGTTTTCGCCCCCCACCCGCAGTTGACTTAATACTTAATGGCATTTAGGGGGCACGGTGGAAATTATTTTAAATTGCAAAAGCCAGAACTCGGAGGACGTCCTTGTAGCTGTCGCTGATGTTGAGTTATGGTCCTTTGTTGGCTGGCAAAAGACATTACAAATTATGTCATTACACGGTTTTCTTTTATTTCCTTTTATTTTTACTACAAATTCACTTTTTTCCTCCAATTTAAGTTGCCTGCAGTTATTTAAAATCACTTAAAATTGGCAACATGCTCGAGTTCCGCACTTTTGCCCTCTCCTCGCAGCTTTCGCTTTTACTTATAACTTTTGATTTGCGTTCCAGGCGAAATTATAAGCCAGAAATTTGCATAAGTTTGAAGTGAAATTTTATGCAGGAAAAAAGAGGACCGACCAGTCCTCCCGAGTGGCTAAAGTTGATGCACAAAATATTGCATTGAGATGGAAAATTGCTGCAGGGGTGTCGGTGATTCCAGCAAATTTCAAACAAATTGTTTTCCTTTTACAGCATTTATTGAGATGCACAATAAGCCGTGGGATGGCATGGTTTCCGCGATGACCTAAATACACTTGAAGGGTGCTTAAAACAACACAAAAACCAGGTCATCAAAGAAGCTTATTGGTAAGTAGATTATATAATGAATGAATTCTGCCACTCTGTTTTCTAGTTATGAAAAAAAAGTTCGAAATATGTTCGTTATAATTCTATTATTGTAACAGGCTTTCAAAGTTATTTTTAAAAAGCACCGTGATTTACATTTGTGTATGAAAGAGCGAAAAGTTCAAAGCATTATACTCGTTAGAAGCCAATTCAGTCAGTTACTTCACTATTCAATTCCATTGTAATTCTTTTCTAGTTTGAGTTTGTCATTTCCCTTGAATAAATCAATTGAATTCAAGAGAGACAGCTCGTAAACAAAATAAATCATATTTATGATTTGCATATTCTATTTATGATTTATGTTTTCCATTGATGGAAAACATTTCTATACTTTAGTTACAGAATATTTGAAAATTCATCACACACAAGGTCAGTCAAATTACCCTTCACACATTATTAAAGTTTTTCATGAAGCATTAAATTCACTTGAAATTCCTCAAATAATCACAATTTAATTAGTTGCGAGCATTTTTATGGACGGACCAGCACTTCCCTCGTATCAGAAGCATAATACTCACGCATTCCGGCGAGTACTTTTTAATTAGTTACGTTTATGGTTGCGACTTTAATGCATTTTGACAGCTAAAATCAAAGGACAAAGTCAAAATGGCCAGGCAAAAGCTGCTGCAAAGTTGAAACATTTTGAATGTGGTTTCAGGGTTTTTCCCAGGCAGGTTTTCCCCCAAATGCGAGTTGTTCACTCACCTGAAATGACCAGGTATGCCGCACGGATCACAATGCAAAACCAAGACCGCCGAGCTGTGGCAAATAAAAAATACATTTTCACTTTTATGACTGCCATATAAAAAGGGGGATTTAAAGAACTTGTTCTGTGCGAAATTTAACTTCGCGTGCAAGACGAAATCGGAATTAAAACTACATGTCTTGGTAGTTAAAAATTAAAAGCACTATATTTTTTTTTTTTTTACCAACAAAACAAGTTTTACTTTAACAAATTCTTGTATTAATATTTAAGAACTATTTTAGTTTCTGTTAAATTTGGACATAAAATTCATAACATTTTACTGTCTTTAAAAAGGTTAAATTTTTAAATATTACACTCTTTGTAATTAGGTGCTGTAAATTACACTTATAAATATTTAATTTAAAGATAATGTAAATTATTTTAATTTTAAAAAACTTTAATGGTTACACAAAAATTGTATCTTTCCTTTAGTCAAAATACTATATATTTATTTATTACAAATTTCGGAAAAAATGGTTCTTTCTAACGATAAAAATGATATACAAAAAGTTTCTGTTTAAAATGAAACTTAAGAAAGCAAAAGGAAAATAAATTTTTTCTCTTTACCGCTTGCTTGAAAAAATTCAAAAAATTGCGATGAAAAACTTGTGAAATTAATTCAGCGTTTTTAGCACTTGATAATCGCGCAACGGCAAATGAACGGCACATTTAACGGTTAACGGCTAACGGTTATGCGATTCTCAAAAGCGAGTACCGTTGAGTACAAAGAAAAACGGCAGCGCCAACGACACTTTCACATTAATTAAACGCGTTTATATGCAGTACACAGGCACCATCACACACACACACACACAAATCCAGGTTGTACAGGTGAGTGCTTTACCTGCTTTGCCTTATGTGTATGTGTCTATATCCGCTGACCGTTGCGTATCCGCACCGTTGGTTCTTAGAATCCACTGTAACACTGTGACCTTAGAATACCGCTGCCACACGTTCGCACGCCGTAAAGTCCCCAAACAGACTGAATCTGCGACTCCGCCGGAAAGTCGAATGAATGCTCCGTGCCGCGAAGCAACAGCTCGAAAAAGTCCCAATCAACATAAGAAAATGGCCCAAACTGTTGCGCAAAAGTTGGGGAGCTACCGAATGCCCCTCAAAAAGTGTACTAAAAAGGATGTGAATGATTGCGCAGGCGCGGAATAGGGGAAATGGGTTCTAAAACAGCTGAGAAGCAACAGTTTGTTGTCGAGGGGGTAAGAGGGGGTTGGGGCTTGTGGCAAAGTATGTGAAGGACGGACCGCCGGTTTCTAGAAGTGGGTCTCTCAGTCAATGTCACACTCATGGAGTTCTTTTTCTTTTTGGGATGTATGTAAATGGGGATCTTGGCAGCTGATTTCTGACTTTCACGCTTGTTGCGCCCCTTAAAAAAGTATTCTGCAATTAGTATGCCCAGCGAGAACATTGACGCCCTTCTATTTGCACATTAAACATTAAACATTTAACGGGCAAAGTGTCCACCTGGCCAGACGGTGTCGCGCACGTGACGCACATATATCTTCTGTATTTAATTAGTTGGCAATTTTTATGCCACACATGAACTGCCGCGCCCTTGGGCCAGGTAATTGTCCTTCTGCCACCTTTCACCTGCCTCCGATATCGCTGCCCCCCGCCAAAGTTTGCTCTTATTGTTTGCCTTTCTCCGTGAGCGGCATTAGTCAGCACTGATTACTGTCTGCCCTTTGATTTCGTGGACAAAGCGGCGGCTATAAATACGCGATCAATGGGTCAGCGGGAAATCGATACTTCTAAATGGAATTCTATTTAAAACGCGTTTTTATACCCGTTACTCGTAGAGTAAAAGGGTATATTGTATTCGTGCAAAAGTATGTAACAGGTAGAAGGAAGCTTTTCCGACCCTATAAAGTATATATATTCTTGATCAGGATCACTAGCCGAGTCGATCTAGCCATGTCCGTCCGTCCGTCTGTCCGTCTGTCCGTCTGTCTGTCTGTATGAACGCTGTGATCTCGGAAACTACAAAAGCTAGAAAGTTGGGATTACCAACACATATTCTTGGGCTTCCTACGCAGCGCAAGTTTATTTCAGCCGAGCGCCACGCCCCCTCTAACGCCCACAATCACCCATAATCG
This sequence comes from Drosophila prostipennis, assembly GCA_037075205.1. Lineage (NCBI taxonomy): Eukaryota > Metazoa > Arthropoda > Insecta > Diptera > Drosophilidae > Drosophila > Drosophila prostipennis. Next base: position 336,802 of record JBAMCJ010002647.1, on the reverse strand, counting down.
CCCACAGACAATCCAAAAATGTGTCTGGCGCCCACATTTTTAAAGATTTTGGAAAAGTATAAATGCAATTTTGTTGCGTTTAGTTATACCTATCGAAATGCAGAAGACATTTTTTAAATCGGACCATTCGTTAAAAAGTTAAGCCTGATCAAAGTTTTATATATCCATCTCCCTCGCACTCCCTTCATCTGAGTAACGGGTATCTGATAGTCGGGACACCCGACTATAGCGTTCTCTCTTGTTTTTCTTTTGGCCACAGCTAGAAAAACCTTTTGAAGGGATACTGTAGTTATTATTAGATATTCTAAGTATTGAAATTGATATAAGCAAATATTAACCAAAAGTCCAAACAAATTTCGTATTCTGGTTTTTTCTTAAAATAAAAAAATTTTTTACTGGTCAAAATTTGTCTTCAAATTTTCGACATTTACTAAATATAAGAAATATTCCTAAATTATAGAAAAAAAATAGCCAGTGAAGCAAATTTCTAAAATTCAGGTGTAAGTATAGATTTTTGCCAAGCAGAGCCGAAAATATTTTATTATCCTTGTAAATAATAAAAAAAATTAGTTTTTAATGTAATTTTTTGTGGTGATACTTTAAACAGAGTCAAACATTTTTTAATATAAAAAATAATAAAAAAGAAAGCACATAATTGTTCAAATTTTGTAAGGAAAGTCATCGAAATTAATATATTTTTATTCAAATCTACATTGGCAATAGGATACATTCGCCAATTTCAAAATTTCTCAGAACTTTTGCCATTTTCGTGGCATAGAAGCAAAAATTAAAGTGCATGAACATTCTAACCTAATTAGAAATTCGATAAATTGATTTCGTTTACAATTTGTGTTTAGTTTTCAAGTAGCCCGGAGCTTTTTGAGTGGCCCGACCTCCAAGTTGTGATTTTGTAATGAATCGATAAGTTTCGCAACCTTGCGGCAGCAGCCTGTCATAATCGAAACTAATAATTGAGCGGGCTATTAATAAATATTTGTTCAATTAGCAAAGTAACTCGCAGATGCACTAAAAACGAATGACAAGGCTAAATGCTAAGGTCATCAAAAGAGTCAGCCGAGCTGGGCGAATCACTTGCCCTTGCCCTCATGTCTCTCCATCTGGTCTACATCCGGATGTATCCTTGCTGCAGCTTATTTTGCTTCTTTATAAATAACGCCGGCAAAGTATGCAGCATAAAATGTGAGAGCTCGATGGCGGAAAATAAGGGTGGGGGTGGGTGAGGATAAGGGTGGCAGGCATTCAGGCCAGAGAGCACACACGATTTCCCATTCTCGTCGGCTGTGTTTGCCTTCCATGTTTTTCCTAGTCTGTTTGCTTTGCCTCACATGCACGCACAATCGGCCAGAGAAACATTGGTTTATTCACAGGGCCGATGCCACATTCACCTGCGAATAAATGAATGGATATCCAGGTAGAGCCCCGATTCCGATTGCAAATCGCGTTGGCTAATGGCCTGCATCGATGCCATCGTAAAAATTCAACCCTTGCTGCTTCCTCCCATTGTCGGGATCAAGTGCCGGTTGAGTTTTAATTTTGCGGCTTCTACTGTGCATCGATGTGAATATTTTATGATTGCCCCACACGCAAAAATATTCAAAATGTGAAAAATACGGAAATCAAAACTGAAAGCTCCTGTCGACAACCACAGGGAAACGAAACGAACGAAAACGAACAGCAAATCGCATCCGGTTCCGTTCCGCCTATGAAAACAATTCGAGCCTGAAATATTTCAATAATATTTTGTCTGTACACCGCCAGCTCGACCTGTCGCCATGCCAAAAACTGTAATTGTAATCCTCAAAGTTACGAAAATTCATGACAGCATGTTATTCCAGTTTTGCAAAAAAATGTATAGTTGTTAAACAGCCACTTGTTTTTCAAATGGCTGCGCAATTTTACACATTTATGCACACCCTGTTATTGATATCACTAGTTTGGAGGCAAAATGGTGGGCCCATTGGAATGAATATTTACTCACTATTTATTCGAGTGAAATTAAAATAGAGTTCAAATAAGCTTACATTAAACAGAAATAATCTTTGATTTTGGAAAAACATTTTTAAGAACCTTTAAGAACTGTAATAAAAATAAACCACACAGAGAAAATTAACAAATGTTTTAGGTGCAAAATCAGGGGTGAAACATTTAAAAAAGTAAAACGCTTGACCCAAATTTTATTTTACATTGGATTTTTAAAACATTTTTTTTTATTTTTAAAACGTTTTTACACAAAAACGGCCACTAAAATGTCGTATAATTTTCTCTTTGCATCTGTTGTTTTTAGTAACTTGAAAAATATTGTTCTTTCCCTATTTAAATTTTGAAATTTCAGATTATAAATTTGGTGACAAGCATCAGATAGTTTAGTCCACTTTTGTTAAATATGTTAAAAACCCAAAACTGTTATGAAAATAAAACCGTAGTAATTTTTAGGAACCTGGAATTATTATTCAAAATGTTATCAATTTTATCAACGTCAATTTATCAAGACAGCTCAATTTCAAAGACAAACAACAGATGTATTTTTCCACACTTGTCAAATTGGTTAAACAATTCCAATAGATTGACTTAGTAGCTTTTATAATTGCTCCATAGCTTAGCATCAATATCAACCGCCACCGCGTATTAAATAAACTGGTCAATTTTCTGTGCTGGCTTAAACATGAAGTAAACAATATTATCCAGTTCTGGCCTCTGGCCGGAGGCACATGGCTTTGTTGGCTAAACAATTTGAAAATTTTAGTTAATTTCAGCGCTCGTACACAGGCTTAATTGACCGAGCGTCGGTCGCACATTTGTGGGGACAGACAATTAGGTTTCGGACATGGTTTCGAACGACAACCGGCTAACCGCAGGAGCCAAATATGACTATGGCCCAATAACAATCAGCAGGATGGCTAGTTGGCTGGCTGGCTGCCTGGCTGGCTGGCAGCAACAACACTTTAGAACAGGCCTACACGGAGCCGGGCTAATACAAACATGAAAGTTAATTAAACCGAAAGTAGACTGACATGAATTTATATGGTCTAATAATATGCCTCTGGCTGGAAGGCAAAAACCGAAGGGGAAAACCCGCAGCAGCAGCAGCATCCCCTTGGTGGCTTTACGCTTCGCTTAATGGCAAACAATAATTAAAAGTGACAAGTAAATTAGTTTCAGCCGTCAACTGATTGCGAAAAGAATGCGAGCAGCCGCCAAGTTGTTTTGCTAATTTTTTATTAGCCCCAGCGATCCGGCGGAACCGATATGGGCTAAGAGTTTCCGGTTTTTGCCGCCTGAGCTTCAGCTTTCGTCTTGCGCTTTCGGCGATGTTTTATTCATGCGGACTATTAACTGATTTTATCACGCTACAAATATGCACTACAGGGCGTATGCATAATAAATTCCAGACACCGTTTCCAGGCATTGTTTCCTTCCGTTTTTACTGCAACAGCAGCTGTTTTTTTTCTCGCCGCACGAATCTGTGCCCCGTTTGCGGCAATCTTCGGCGCATTTTTATATGCCAACGCCGCTTTTATGACCTTGTTTATCCTTGTCACATGGCCCAAAGTCTTTAAAAACCGACCACAACTTTGATGAACTCGTAAAAAAGAATAACGAATAAGTGGATATGAATTAGTGTCGAGGATCGAACAGTAGTTACCCAGGAAATTGGGGGATAAAGTGTAATTGTTAGAAGGGATTTACAATTATGACAATAATAAAGAGATTTTTCCGCTAAAAAAATATGTTTTCAAAAGCTTTGACTTCTGCTAAGAAAATTCCTAATTAAATTAAGACTATTTAAAATTGAATAATTGTGGAAAAAACTAGTTTGACCTTAGCTAGTTTACTTTTTTATTATTTTTGAGGAAGAATCATTTATAAATTATTAAATTTACACGAAGTTTTTAAATTAAAAATCAAACAATAACATTTAAAAATCCAATAAAAAAATTCATTAAAAAAAACCCTCTTTATCAAAAAAAATCCCTTACGGAAGTAGGCCACGTCACCGACCAAAGGAAAAGTCTGTTTCTGATGCCTCTTCATGAATGAGTGAATAAATTCCAAAATGGTTGTCAAAAAAGCGTCACAGAGAAATTAATGATGACTTTTATACGCGAGTAATTCATGGCATTTTCATAATAAACCCACCCACCCACACACATGGGATACCTTTAATTTGATTTCTAAGAAAAGGAAAAATGTGGAAAATATTTATATTTATGAACGCACGAAGGCAAAACAGAGAGAAAGAAAGAAAAGCAGGGAAAGTGCCCGAAAAGCGTACATATGTCTGCGTATCCTTGTGACTTGGCGACTTTTTAAAAAGCTTTTTTACGCTCGTTTGCATACACTCTGATTTTGATAGCCTTCAAAGTCAGTTTAACAGTCGTCATGCGATTTATAACGCATAATAAGACAATCAGATGAGGAAAATGCGCCCACGTGCAGAGAAAGACCGGCAAATAAATACTATACATAAAAATTTGTGGTCTCAGGTCTTCTAAGGCGATAAAGCAAATTGACAATTTCCCCGACCGACGACCGCTCTCTGATTTCCCGACTTGAAGCTTGTCAGCTTCTTACGGCGGTCAGCAAAGTTGTCAAAGTATTTGCGGCACAAAAGTTTTTCTTTCCCTCGTATTTTACTTAAAACTAAAAACAAAACTAAACACGGCAAAAAGGAATCTATTGGGTTTGTGGGTGGTGGTAGACAGGTGAAGTCGGGAAATTGTGAAACATTTCGAAAGGTGATAAAATCCTTTCTGAGAAATACCACATTATTGCGCAGCTGATTCGCTTTTGATTTATTTAGGATTCAGTTTTTTCCAGCAGCTTGCAAGTTTTGATGATTATATTAAAAAAGGATTAAAAGTTTTTTCTTTCATAATTTTTTTATAAATAAGTGAGTATAATGATTAGCATTATATAGTTTGCAAAAAGTTTTAAAGTGCCTCTAATTTATTGGCTTGGCAAGAAAGTCATGTCGTTGTTTTCAATATTTTCAAGATGACATAATTAATTAAATATTTATGAAGAAAACACAAGTGAATTATATATTTATTATCCCATCTTAATTGAACGATTTGTCACATTTACTGTCAACTTATTAATATTTATATTCATGTTTAAAGTGAGTTCTTATCTCAACTAACTGTCTCTCTTAAACTTATCTTAATCTAAAAGGCATTAACCGTAGACTTACAATATAACCGAAACCGAAACCCAGCTGGAATCAAGGACAATCAATAAATATAAACCCACTTAACCTGATTAAATTAAGAACTTTTGTTTTGGCCGACAGTCTTGAAAAGGATTGGAAGGGACCCTCTTGGCCAATCCCAATCCCAAACCAATCCCGAATATCACCGCCCTTGTGGAGAGTGCAATCAATTGCAAATTGAAAATTCAATTTTCGTTAATCGGCTTAAGCTAACCTTATGGCATACCTCTCCGGTTTTCATAATTCAACTTTTTTCCGCTGCCACGGCCACATGAAAATATGTAAGAGTTCGTGTGTGGCAGTGTCGAAACTTTTGGTTGCCATGACGAGGTTTTTGCGGCTGTCGTCGCTGCAGCTGCAAAAATGTTCAGTTGGTTCCGCAGCAAACCAAACCAAACACCAGCATATTCTATTGAGTTTTCGGTTGTTTTCCCTGGCTTTTACCCAGCCCCCTTTTCCTCTGACCTTGTCTGCGAAAAATATGGCCAAGTTTTTGGGGAACCAGCCGCAGGCAATTGCGTTAAGGTCGGTGTTGTGGACTTTTAGGGCTGACATTGATTCTGGGAATCTCATTCTTACTTTTAAGTTGACCCACAAAAATTGCAATCACATTTTTTCTAAGAAAAATGTTTAAAAAATTCTATCTTAAAGGTAAATAAACACAGAAACAAATATATAAATATTGAAATTAAAATAATATCAATTTAAAAATAAAGATGCAATATATTAAACCAAGAACAACAAAATAATTTTTTTAAATAAAATAAAAAGTGAGATGAAGCTTAAATTGCAGTATTCCATTTTCGCAAACAGAGCGAAATAATTGTTTTAATAACCATTTTCATTTCCTTCTAATAGTTAGAAAATTTCTTTGTGATATATACTCTTATCTAAATGAAATAAATGGAACAATAAAGGAAAATGGCCAAAAATTACAGTTAAATCCAAAAATGCAGACAACGAATTCCATTTAATTTCAAGAGCACTTTTCGTTTGGTGCCTTGAAGTTCGTCTGGAGACCTTCAATATCTTAGGTAGACTGAACTTTTAATTAGTTCACTGGGCGAACAACAGACCGGAAATTAAGCCAGTGAACATTTTTGTGGGTGTGTGCCATGTTTTTCCAGGCTTTCCACACACTTACATCCACTCACGGATGGGCTAAACCAACCAACCAACCATCCAACCAACCCGCCTCACCGATGTCCTTTTCATGCAGGAAACACTTTAATAAAGGACTCGGTGACCGGAGCGGCGGGAGCAAATGCCTAGCAAACGGGGTCCTCGACTACGGCTCAAAAAGGACCACTCTTCATTTGGATGAGTGCATGTGGGCGTGGCCATGGGCGGTCCACGGCATACATACGTGCCACGCCCCCAGAGATGCGAACCGACTATTAATTAGCCTTTGTTTTAAAGCACGGCACAAATTGAAATGCATTTTTCACGTCACATTTCTGCATTCCCCCGGTGGCCAAATGGATGTTTATCCGCTGCAAAATGCATAAAAGCGTGCGGAGTGCATGCAAATGCAGTTGCATCCAGAATGCACTTGTAACTGCGCCAGCAAACAACCAGGTAATTCGATTCACTCGACAACGCGATGCGGTGTAATGTTGTACGCGTTTTTTCACTTCTCACAGCAATTTGCAGGTTCAGCTTACGGGATTTAGCGAAAAAAGCGTGGAAACACATGCAAAGCACAATCAATCTTCGCTTACTAAAAGTTCCCGTTTTTTCTAGCTCTAAGTTGAATTTTTACGATAAATGTACAAACAGGATATATATATTCAATTGGTTCTTTAAATTTACAAGAGCAACTTTGCCAAGATGGCTAAAAATATTTTCCAACCGAATTCCATTAGAAAGTATTTCATCAGTCTGATGCCGATTTTTTCTGAATTTAATTAATGTATTAAGAAATCAAATTTAAATACATTCCATTCCATATCACTATGGACGGCAGTCCATGTAGTGACGAAGCGCACCAGGAGAGTGTGCGAAGGCGACTACTATTATATAGCCGCAAAATTGAAAATCTGCTGTGATAGTCCGATCGTAATGAGTAATACACCAATCGAAAGGTATTGCAAAAACTTAAAGGATTGCATACCAAGACTTTAAGAAAATCAATTGGCTTGGGAGAGAGAGCGGTGAAAGTGAAAAAGTGAAAATTTCGAAATTTGGAGCTGTTGGGGCCGGTGGGGATAAATGCCCCCTCGCAATGTTTTAGTTGTATTCCTTTTGAAAATACCCGTCGAATGAGGGGTCATTTGTCGAAATCCGACGCTCCGTTCAAAAGTTATAGCCAAAATAAGATTTTCTTCTTCTTCCCAAAATGAAATTTTAATTCTGTTTGTCAGTTTGTCCACTTGTCCAAAATATGTTTTTTAAGTTCTGAAAATTTGATATGACGTTCATCACATCGATATAAAAAACTTTTGTTCTACCACTTTTGGAAAAACCCGCTAGTTTAGCGGGAAAACAGCTATAAATAGCTAAAATTCGGAAAGCCGTAACTTCTATACTACTAAAGCTACAGACTTGTGCTGCATCTCGTTTGAAAGGTATTTTTAAATGCTATAAACGCCTTCTATATGCAATTTGTGTAAATGTAATAGTTAAAAAGATATAAACAAAATAACATTTTTTTAAACTTTTTTTTTAACTTTTTTTTAATTTTCTCAAAAACGGCTCTAACGATTTTCCTTACAACCTTAAACTGTATAGCCCTTGAGATTCCTTAAATTTTGGTATATAACACATTACTGTAAAAAATCACGTTTAAAAGTTATTAAGAAACGAAAATAGCCACTTTTGCCAGCTCATAACAATTAATGCTGCCTAAGGGCCGTTCATTTACGAGCCGAACAGTTTTGGGCCAAACAAATTTTTACATTTTTTATTTGCCTGAAAATTTTTTTTACATGTTCTATTCGGAAAATGAGCAATCACGTGTATCAGGATTTGTCCGAAAAAAAATTATTTTTTTAGTTCGAATTTTTTAAAGTTTTCCAAAAATTGACAAATTTGAAAAAGTACCCTCTCATTGAAAATCTTTATCTCCGGTTATATGAATCCGCGTGACTTCATGTGTTTTGATTTAATTCTTCTAAAACCTCTTCTTAAAAAAAAAAATGTTAAAAAAAATAAGTTTTTATTTTCTTAAAAATAAAAACAAATTAAGATTCTAAAAAATTTTGTATTTAAATTTTTTTTTATAAATCAATATATGCGCCATATTGTTAGTTACAATCTATTTTTGTAAACAGTTGGAGCCATTTTTAGTTTTTAAAATATCGTTTTTTTTTAAATGGACTCTGCTTTTTTTTATGAAAACACGTTGCAGCAAGTAGGGCTACTCTCTCACTCTTTTCGGATCCTTATGGAATTCATGTTTTCTCATCGTTTACTAGTCCTTTAACAATTTTTAATGATTAAAAGTTAAGTTTTAAGTGTTTTAACAATTATTGAATGACAAAAAGTAATTTTTAAATCTTTAAAGAAATTACAATTATTTATCTAACGTGCTTAGAAGCATTAAATTTTGTATGTGCATATCCAAACTGTATTTTAGGGTCAAGGAATCGGTAAAATTGTTTTAAACCGTTCCATTATACAATTATTAACTTTAATAAATAAAAAATAAATAAATAAATAAATAAATAAATTAATAACTAAGTTATATGGGGATGACTTTTGGTCATGGTATGAGGTATACTAATATGTAAATTAAACCCAGGGTATAAATTGTCCCTTTAAAAACTTCTGATATCAAACAAAAACACCTCTTAACGAGGTAAAAAAATAGTGACGACCGCACCTTCAACATACAAAAGATCTGATATCATATTTTGTGACGAAAAATAATTTTACATTCGAAAATATAAAAACACTTTCTAAAATTTACTTTTTCGGCACGCTACAATAGAAAATGTTCGTGTGGGTAAAATCTTATAAATTTGTCTGAAGCGGGCCGAATGAGTAAATTTTAGAAAGTGTTTTTATATTTTCGAATGTAAAATTATTTTTCGTCACAAAATATGATATCAGATCTTTTGTATGTTGAAGGTGCGGTCGTCACTATTTTTTTACCTCGTTAAGAGGTGTTTTTGTTTGATAAATATACAAACTTAAAATGTGTGAATTAATAAAAATATTTCACTTAATTTCAATTATATTTATACTTGTAAAAAAAACATCTTTACAGATTTTGTAAAAGCTTAAATTCCAGTTGGTTGTGTTTATTAATACCTAACGAAATATTGAAGACATTTTTTAAATCGGACCATTCCTTAAAGACTTATGAGCAACTAGTGGAATGCAAGCAGTCGCATTTGCTGCTTGCATATCTCCATCTCCCTCGCACTTCTTTTAGATGAGTAACAGGGATCGGAAATGTTTGCAAATATTCATATATTTTTAAATTTGTGGCTTTTTAATTATCAAACAAAAACACCTCTTAACGAGGTAAAAAAATAGTGACGACCGCACCTTCAACATACAAAAGATCTGATATCATATTTTGTGACGAAAAATAATTTTACATTCGAAAATATAAAAACACTTTCTAAAATTTACTCATTCGGCCCGCTTCAGACAAATTTATAAGATTTTACCCACACGAACATTTTCTATTGTAGCGTGCCGAAAAAGTAAATTTTAGAAAGTGTTTTTATATTTTCGAATGTAAAATTATTTTTCGTCACAAAATATGATATCAGATCTTTTGTATGTTGAAGGTGCGGTCGTCACTATTTTTTTACCTCGTTAAGAGGTGTTTTTGTTTGATATCAGAAGTTTTTAAAGGGACAATTTATACCCTGGGTTTAATTTACATATTAGTGACCAAAAGTCATCCCCATATAACTTAGTTATTAATTTATTTATTTATTTATTTATTTATTCATTTTTTATTTATTAAAGTTAATAATTGTATAATGGAACGGTTTAAAACAATTTTACCGATTCCTTGACCCTAAAATACAGTTTGGATATGCACATACAAAATTTAATGCTTCTAAGCACGTTAGATAAATAATTGTAATTTCTTTAAAGATTTAAAAATTACTTTTTGTCATTCAATAATTGTTAAAACACTTAAAACTTAACTTTTAATCATTAAAAATTGTTAAAGGACTAGTAAACGATGAGAAAACATGAATTCCATAAGGATCCGAAAAGAGTGAGAGAGTAGCCCTACTTGCTGCAACGTGTTTTCATAAAAAAAAGCAGAGTCCATTTAAAAAAAAAACGATATTTTAAAAACTAAAAATGGCTCCAACTGTTTACAAAAATAGATTGTAACTAACAATATGGCGCATATATTGATTTATAAAAAAAAATTTAAATACAAAATTTTTTAGAATCTTAATTTGTTTTTATTTTTAAGAAAATAAAAACTTATTTTTTTTAACATTTTTTTTTTAAGAAGAGGTTTTAGAAGAATTAAATCAAAACACATGAAGTCACGCGGATTCATATAACCGGAGATAAAGATTTTCAATGAGAGGGTACTTTTTCAAATTTGTCAATTTTTGGAAAACTTTAAAAAATTCGAACTAAAAAAATAATTTTTTTTCGGACAAATCCTGATACACGTGATTGCTCATTTTCCGAATAGAACATGTAAAAAAAATTTTCAGGCAAATAAAAAATGTAAAAATTTGTTTGGCCCAAAACTGTTCGGCTCGTAAATGAACGGCCCTTAGGCAGCATTAATTGTTATGAGCTGGCAAAAGTGGCTATTTTCGTTTCTTAATAACTTTTAAACGTGATTTTTTACAGTAATGTGTTATATACCAAAATTTAAGGAATCTCAAGGGCTATACAGTTTAAGGTTGTAAGGAAAATCGTTAGAGCCGTTTTTGAGAAAATTAAAAAAAAGTTAAAAAAAAAGTTTAAAAAAATGTTATTTTGTTTATATCTTTTTAACTATTACATTTACACAAATTGCATATAGAAGGCGTTTATAGCATTTAAAAATACCTTTCAAACGAGATGCAGCACAAGTCTGTAGCTTTAGTAGTATAGAAGTTACGGCTTTCCGAATTTTAGCTATTTATAGCTGTTTTCCCGCTAAACTAGCGGGTTTTTCCAAAAGTGGTAGAACAAAAGTTTTTTATATCGATGTGATGAACGTCATATCAAATTTTCAGAACTTAAAAAACATATTTTGGACAAGTGGACAAACTGACAAACAGAATTAAAATTTCATTTTGGGAAGAAGAAGAAAATCTTATTTTGGCTATAACTTTTGAACGGAGCGTCGGATTTCGACAAATGACCCCTCATTCGACGGGTATTTTCAAAAGGAATACAACTAAAACATTGCGAGGGGGCATTTATCCCCACCGGCCCCAACAGCTCCAAATTTCGAAATTTTCACTTTTTCACTTTCACCGCTCTCTCTCCCAAGCCAATTGATTTTCTTAAAGTCTTGGTATGCAATCCTTTAAGTTTTTGCAATACCTTTCGATTGGTGTATTACTCATTACGATCGGACTATCACAGCAGATTTTCAATTTTGCGGCTATATAATAGTAGTCGCCTTCGCACACTCTCCTGGTGCGCTTCGTCACTACATGGACTGCCGTCCATAGTGATTACTATTTTTTAAGAATAAACTGTAATAGTAATATGAAAGTGGACAACATTAGTGATTTAATAAACTTTTAGAACGGTAACGAGTTACAAAAACTATCAGTTTGTCAGGTAAACAGATCTATTCAAAACATTAAACACCTAATTTGTATGCGGTTAAGAAAGTTAGAGTTAAACGAGTTCAACGTTTCTGTTTGTTTAGTAACTAGTAACTTCCGTTGCAAATATTCAAGTCGGTTGAGTGAATGGACTGCGGCTGTCACCTGCGTGGAATGCAACCGAATACGACCTGCGATTCCCAGGTGCAGTCAGTATAAGAGCAATAACAACAGTATGCATATTTCATGGCTGGCAACTGGGCCAAAGAGGAGAGAGCTGGGTAAAGGTAAATAAGGAGCGAGGAAAGTAGGGAAAGTAGAGGGAAATTGAGTGCAGCCAAACGGTGGACGGCAAGGAAGCGTAATCGCAGTTTGAGCTGCACTCGAGCAACAATTTGGGTTCTTTCGGCCACGTCGTTAGTTTCGTTAGTTTCGCACTTGGCTGTCGGCCACATGGGGTTCCTCTCCGCCTCTGTATTTGTGAGTGGGCATCCGTGTGATGTCCTGTCACACATATACATGCAGAGACACGTTGCGTGGGCGTGCAGCCAACAAAACTGCATTATTTACAAACTTGCTGGCAAAACGGAGCTTCGCGGAGGCGGCAGTAAAAACTTCACTGCGCAATATGCGGAGTATCATGCAGGAGCTTTTCCACGCCCACAAAATCCTGCAGATGTTTTTCCCCTCGCTTTTCACTGCCGATTTTACCTCCGCTTTTCCTCGATTTTCCCCCCCGCTTTTCCCCGCCCGCCTTGACTCTAATTAGACTCACGCACTGCGTCTTTTGGGGCTTTTATCCTGCGGGTTAACTCGATTTCCGGTTCGATGCGCTTTTGTTTGTGTCGGTGACCGGAAATTAGTTTCGTTTATTCTTTGCTCCTCACGCTTCACGCCATTATTTGCGATCGGGTTTTTCATTTGCTGCGAAATTTCTTATTTGATTTTGGTCCAGCAGCTCCGACTGACTATTTGCATTGCCAACAGTTGGACCAGAAACTTGTTTGCCCAACTTGCAATCAATTTGTTCACAGAGGAAAATTATTTTGAAAAATTAGTTATCAATTCATCTTGATAGATTTCAAGGTGGGGGATATTTTTATGTTAACCCAATAGTTTTAATAATATAATGTTTTTTAAATGAAATTAGAGGAATTTGAATCTTTCTGGCTCTAAAAATTGGGGTTGGTAAATATATCGATTGCACTATCGATACTATCGATGGTTTAAAAATTTAGGAAACATCGATGGGCCCAAAAAAATAATTCCATTTTACATGTAAAAAAAAGATTTTTGTAATTTATTTTTTATTTTCTTTAATTTTTGTCACTATTGATATAATCGATAGTGGGCACTATCGATGTTTTTGGCTATCGATGTTTTAACAACCCTACCAAAAATATATTTAATAAATCTAAACCATACTTTCTCGTTGTGTTGGAGCCGAAAAACCAAAATGAAGCCACTTTTGGCCAACTGAGATGCGACCAATGGCCGGAACGGCTGCTCATATTTCATTGACCAGCTGCGAAGCACTCAGGGTAATGAAAATCACACAGAAACCAAAAATGAAGGAACTCTATTTGCCAAATTTCGCACAGCCAGTTGGCTCTTACATGCGTAGCCAAAAATATTTCCCAAAAAGTCAACATGCAATTTAATTTGAGTGTTGCTTCTCGGGTTGCAACTTAAGGCGAGCCCCTTGAAATTTTTCCATTTGAAAGTCGAGCGAAACCATCGAGAGTGTGTCAGAATTTGCATTGGCATTTCGACTTCTTCTCGAGACGTAAGCAATGGCAATTTGCGTCAAACCTCAAGAAAGGATGTGTGTTTGGGGGGGATCGAATCGGGACAGATTTCACATTAGCCCCATGACATCTCTGCTCTCAATCCAAACGCACACAGGCAAACAATGGGAGCCCCACGTAAATGGAGGACCGAGACTCGGTTTTTGGCTTGTTTAAGTAGAAATAACAATTCCTAGAATTACAATAAAAGCGGCAACAGCAACAGGCTAAGTATAGGCATTACCCTTTGGAGTCCTGCGCCACGGTTGACTTCCACTTGAGGCACTTTAAGTCCCAGTCCCAGTTCGAGTCCCAGTTCGAGTTCGAGTTCCCGTTCCACTGCCTCTCAGCCCCTTCATCTCGGTTTTTGGTTTTGGGTCCTTTAAGTCCCGTGTCGTGTGGCGTCCGTGTGACCCAGCCTCGGCCTCACACCGCCTCTAATACAACGAGATTAAATGTCCTGTCGCAGCGGGCTTAAGCGTTAAGCCCGGGTCGATTCGCCTCCTTGCGGCAGTTCCTCGGTGTTCGTGTTCGTTATGCTGTTGGTGTTTGTGGTGCTGTTGTGTTTGTATACGATTTTGGTGGAAAACATTTTACCGGCTGGCGAGTGAAAAATGCACTGGGTCAAAAATCGCAATATAAAATCTAATCTAATAAAAATCCTCTTAAAAATGGTTGGATATTAAAAAAAAATGTTAACTTTTTGAAAACAAGAAATTTAACTTTAAACTTTAACCTAAAATAACAGTATATTTTTTAAAATTCCTTTAAAATTTTTTTCGATTTTTCTAAAAACACAGAAGTGTTTATTTTGATGAACTCTTTTAATTTATGAAATACACTTTTATCGTGGGACCTTTAAATATCTCACAACAGAATAACAGTTTTTCTAATATATGATTTGAATTTAAAATCGGGACATATAAATTCCACACAAAAATTTAAAAATTTATACTTTTATAATTTAAAAATAAATATTTTTATATCAATGTTTACAAAACTCAGCATATTTTTCAACAGGTTTATATTTATTATATTTATATAAATGTTATAAAATATTTTCAGTTTCAAACTGTAGTTGGTATTTGGTATACCTACAATTCTATGAAGAAAATTTTGTTTTTCTTTTCTTTAACTTTCTTTCTGTGTAACGTCTATGTGTGCGATTCAGAATAAACATTGCTTTTTGGTAGCTGTTCTATTGCTGCTTATTGTGGCAGCCAACTCGCTCACTTCCTTGCCAAAACAAACGCACAAACAACAATCGAGTCGAGTGTTGACGTCTGCACTTATTACCCCAACCCTTGGGCCAAAAGCAACAGCCTTACCCATTCCTTACCCCTTCCTTACCCCTTCTGTCTGCTTGGCTTTTGTGACCAGCTGTCAAGTGGGCTTACCCCGCTCGTCGCCCCTTTTCTTTGTTTGTCTCTATATGCAATTCAATTTATTTTTGTGTCGCTCATATTTGCAAAGCCATGCACTCGAGGAAAACTATGCTGAAGTTAATTAAACAACTCATACGGAAGATTAGAAAATTTTAATTATTGTCTTTTATGTAAAATCAGTTTAAATTCAAAAGTTATATATAGAAAATTTATATATAGAAATCCTTATAAAAAGCTGTTTATTAAATAAACAATAAGTTTAGCATTAGGTAGTTATTTTAAGGTAGATAAATATTTTTGTTAATTTTAAAGAAAATTATAGTTTTCAGTTTACAAATCCGTAAATCTTTTTAAATAATTAATTGTAACGTTTAGTTATTAAGCCCCTCTCATAAAATTAGCATAATTAATACTCAAGAGACCAGATAATTTTTTATATTTAACTAAATAAATCTATTAGTAGCCGAAAATAAAGAGCTACATTATTTTTTATGGGCGTTATTCAAATTTTCCTTAAAATGTAATATTTTTAACATACTTTTTTGACATTAAAAGTTTAATGTTTGATATATTCTATCAATTGTTTTTTCTCAGTACATGTGCTGACAGAAGGCCTTTGCAGTGAGCCTCTTTAAATTCTATTAAAGTCCTTCGGAGCGCCTGAGGTGCTAAGGTTACATAATTAAATTGCAGCCCTGGCCTGGCAATTAATTAAATGCCTCATTTATTAACGCTTTGTTAGGCAATATTTTCACAAATGACTACAAAAACAAAAGAAAGAAGGCTCCGAAAATTAAAGCAAAGACACAAAGACACAGCGGCAGCAGTGCCATAAAAGCCACCACCAAAAACCAGCCAAAATACACACACACACAGAGATACGCGAGCGGCAGACTTTGGCGGGTATATAAATTTACGCATTACGCATACGCCGTGTGGTCGGGCACTGATTTATTTTTAACCTCAAAGCGTCATTCACAATAAAGATATTTTACGTTTATGACCCACAAAAATGGAAACTTTTACGTCGGCAGCTAACAACGTGGCAGCTTGACAACATGGCGTATGCGCAACAATTTGCAAGGGGCGTTCACTTGTTGCGGTTGACCGGGCTTAAACTCTAGGGGCCACAGACAACACCCCAGCGATCTAGCGAACCAAAGCCACCTGCCATGGCTCCAGTTGACACGCCTCCACCTAATCGAGCCATTTTTGTGGGCCGTAATTTAATATGCGACTCGCAACTTTAATATGCTTGACACGTCGCCTGTTCGGGGTCGCGCCTGTTTATCCAGCTACCAACACAAAATTTTATAACAAAAAAATGATGGAGAAAAACAATTTTTTAAAGCCACTCACTTTGGCATTCGATTCATTTGATTTGGCCGCTCGGCTGGCTTGTGCAAACAGGCAACAGCCACTCGAGCAGCCAAAGCCTTTCAGTGCGCGTCAACAATTTACATTGCCATTGCCCTCTCGATTTGAATACACACACAATTCACACCGCTCACCATCCCCATCAAAGGACCCGAAGGACTCCCCCTCTATATCCCATATATAGGACAAAGCAGGCGGACAATAAAGGGAAATCGAAATTACACTGACTGAAAAGTTGTCACAATGCCGCTTTGGGCCATAAAATAAAAATCCCCAAACGAGCTAAGGGCAAATAAGATTGATTTTAGTACAACCTGTGTTGTGGTTTTACAATTTAATGGTTTAATAGTTATGTTGGCCTGCGAATGGATTGGCCACCATTTATATTCTTACTCAAACAGGTGGGTAGATTGAGAAAAACTATAAAATGTGGCGTATTTTAAACAGGTTGATAACGATTGGAAGAAGAAAGTATTACCAAATTACTAAAATCTAAGAATCATAAGGAAGGGAAATTTAATGAAATAATTCCTTTTAATAAATTTAAGGTTACTTATTAACAAACAATTCAAATTATGAGCTAGCAAAGATGTTGAGTTTCGTCTAAAGCCCACATTAATCTTAATATTTTATTTAAAATCAAATTTTCTAAAAGACCAGGATAATTTTTATTCAGTCTGATTTAAATTTTGTCCATTCTTTTCAAGATTTTTGTTAGTTTATTATGAATTCTATTTTCGTTTTGCTTTTTATTCACTTGCAAAAAGGTGACAAAAAGCAAAGACCTGTGAGCTAAAAGTTTATTTATAAATGTCTAAAAATAAGCTACATCCTGTAAACGTAATTTACACAATTTCCTTTTGACTAAATAAATTTTTATTTGCGTTTCCCCCTAAACCAATGTGCAATTGCTGCACGCCTTACTTCCTTTCGCTGCCTCCCTTTTTTTCATCGCTCCTCCCTGACGCAATCAATCAGCACGTCAAGGGTCCCCCGAAGAGCTTCCCCCGACCCAGGAATCCGCTGCCGCTGAAACTGTTGGAACCCAGATCCGGAGTCCGTACTTCGTTTCCCGTCCAGGAGCATTTGCTTTGTTGTCCTGTGCCTTGACACACACGAACACACACACAAACACTCGCAGTAAATGCAAAGTAAAGGTGTTCGGACCTCTCGTTACGTAGCCGTCCAGTTGGCCAGAGGACAATGGCAGGGTGAGCTACCCTGCTATGAAGCCCATTCGAGGGCAAGGGTTCACAATACACCGGCGACCTGCATAATATTACGACAAATGCTTAAAACTTTTTCAATAAGCAACAACTTCTGATGCACAGGAATATATAACCACAGAGGCGCTCAAATGAATAGTAGAAAGTCATGAAAAGGGGTTAAAAAATATGAATCCACTATAGGTAATGAATATTTTTCAATTTATTTATAATAAAAAAAAAAATTTTTTCTCGCATAAAAAATAATTTTAATTAACTTTTATATTTTTTTAATTACAAAGACAAAAGAATTTGTATTGCTAAAATTGAAAAATATTTTACTAATAAATATTTTTCGATTTATCCATATTAAAAAAAAAAAAAAATTTCTCGCATAAAAAATAATTTTAATTAGCTTTCATATTTTTTAATTACAAAGACAAAAGAATTTGTATTGCTAAAAATTTAAAATATATCAAAATACTTTTTTTGAAATAAATAAAAATTTTATTTTCAAATTAATAAAAACATTATAAAAAAGGAAAAAATAGTCGTCACTATTATTACGAACTCAATTTTGCCATATAAAAGAGAACGTAATCATTTGCATAGTTGTCAGTGGCGAAGAGAACTCAGTGCTGAAAAATTCATAGACCAATTGGAGGATGGCTTTCGAGGGGCCCACATGAATAATCTGTTGGTTCACTGTCTGTATGAATATGATGTATCTAATTTGCACACATTTTAGGCCGGCACTCGTGCACACACCGTATTTATATGTAGATATTCGCCGGAAACGGCGACACATCTGCAGGGGTGTCAATCAAAAGCGGCGTTGGCAGTCATCACGCGGATATATATGTACTATTGTCCAACTGTCAGTTTGTATCTTTGTCATATTCCAACTGTCGACAGTGCAACTAACATGATTTGTCAACTCCGAGCTGAACAAAGCTGTTATTTTTTTGTCCGTGTGTTCACTGTCCAGGACTAAAAAAGAATTTCCAGACCATGTATTTAAAATGTACTCTCAAAAAAGTAGGGCAACCAAAACTAGCAGAAACTCTGCCAAATTATGTTAACTATTTTAAATAGCTTACGAAAGTTTGTAGCTGCATATTATAATATTTTTCATAATTTGCTAAAAGTAAGTTGGGGCGAGTAAAATTGTTTAAAACCAACAGAACCGTTTTTGTTCGTGAAACAATGTGGCATATTTATGCATGCCAACGCTGGCAATTAAGGGAATTTACCGGAATCTTATTTGCCTTAATTGCGGGAAAATCGGGCCTTAATCCACCGATCGGCTGTGATTTCGTTCGTCATCTGGCTGGTAATTGCAATTGATGGGCCATAACATGGCCCTGGATGCGAATGACACTGACTGCCATTTGCTGACGATGACGATGACATTATTAAATTGAAGATGTTGATCATTTATAAGGCAGCACGTTTGCATATTTTATAATAAATGAAACGTGTGACAGCATGCTTAACTTTCGCAGCCAAGGAGTCGTGTTCCCCCACCCCATTTTCCTTATTTCCTGTCCCATGTGCATTTTCCTGGCTCACAGACACTCTTACTTACACGAACGCATTATTTAAATGGAACATTGCAACAGGCACAAGCTATATAGACCTCGTATTCCGACTCGGATGGCGTGCCTCTGCCTTGGTCTATATAATTGTGCGATGTGCTGGCTTGTCTCGCATATCTGGGTCTTAACATCACCGTTGACGTTGTTATTGTTTCGGATATATTCCCTCGCCTCCCAGTAGACTGGTTATGTTTGGTCTCTTAATGATTTCAACGAAAAGAGCCCTTGGGGTAATACAGGAAAATTGTTTATTTACATAGGATTTTGAGAGAAGCTATTCAATTTACAATTTATTGGAATACAAATTTCCTGTTGTTGGTTGTCGGCAGCAAGTAAATTAGTAATTCTTTATTATGGCTATGTTAATTAATATATATACTTATTTCATAAAAAAAAATGTATTAAGCAAATGAATATTTAATTTTTTAGGACTAGAAAACCAAAAAATATTTTTTTTATTAATTTTAATGTATGAGATATTTATGTAAATACAAAATAAATTATATTGCACATGAATAAATAATTTTCACAAACTTTCCATAGTAGTGGAGGGATGGAAATCCTTTAAATAATTTATATTCCGGAACTTGAGTTTAGAAACCCACATGTATGGGGATTATGTTAATCTATACCAACCGACATTTCCGCACAGAAACCTGAAGTATCGGACATGACTGGATTGTAGTTTCACACGTCCACGCACATCCTAACCCACTTTAGAAACCCCTTTGCCAAACCCCTTTTCCACCCCCATTTTGCCGACCGTTGATTAGGGTGCAGTGTCAAGTGATGAGCGGCGACCTGCAGATACTCGGTCAATTTAGCCCGCGTTGAACATGGTCATTGGTTATGATACGACAGCGACAGTGTGTCATGTGAGAGAACTCCTCCAGACACAATTTCTCCTCACCCCCCAGGATTTTCCTTACTCCCCGGCAGGAAGATGAATGAAGTCATAAAAGGCATTGGCCTGTGTAAAGGGATACAATCCGTAGACACACACACCGAAAACAAATAAAAAAGGACTCGAATCGCTGCCTTATAATCAGGACGGGTAGATCAAAGCAAATGCCGAGGGCCAAGACCGAAACATCTGGCCACCAAAAGTATGAAAAAAACGATGAAGAAAATCAGGCGACATTCATAACGATGTAAACGATGATAACGATAATGGCCATGATGACGGGCAGCCGTAATTAGGCTATCGCCTGTCGGCAAACGAGTTTAAGCCAAGAACCAGACGAGCCGGCAACTAGTGGAACTTTAAAGCCAAGTTGGTAATTCCACAAAAAGAAAGAATCGATGGTGAGTGCACGCAAAAAAACAAAGGTTTAAATATTATTATTTATTTATTATTAAAAATGTATAAAATTCCACTTAGATTTATTAATTTTATATTTAAAATCAATTAATTTTTTAGATTTTATATAATACATTTACAATTGTATTTAAATATAAATGTTAAAACGTTTCAGAAATAAAATTCAAGCTTCAATTCTACAAGCTAAAAGATAAAGAAACATCTTATTACGCCGGTAGCTATGATTTAAAGAAATTTCATTAAAATAATTACAAATTTACAAAATATAAAAATTATTAAAATTTTATAAAATTTCAAATAGATTTATTCATTATATATTTAAAATCAGATCATTTTTCAGATGTTTTATAATAAATTTACCATTGTGTTTAAAAATAAATGTTAAAACTTTTCAGAAAAAAATTCCAAGCTTCAATTCTGCAATATAAAAGATAAAGAATCTTATTACGCCCGTAGCTTTGGTTTAATGAAATAAAGAAGTTTAATAAAAATAAATTACAAATATACAAAAAAAACACATTTTTCAAGTCAAACTTGTAAAAAATATTTCCTACTTTTCCTATAAAATAAATATAGAAAATTAATAATTTAAATATCGTTAAAATATATTTCTTTGAGTGTGGGCTTGGGAAAAAGTTTTAATCAGGCAGAGAGATCCCGCGGACAGTACTGTCTGTCAGCCAGGTTAAGACCCGAGGCCTTGGCGCCGTGACGAACTTTTTTAATGAGCAACGTTTTGCGGCTAATAAACATTTGCGTGCTGGCCGTTAGCAGTTGATGTTACCATGACGCCATGTTTTTAATTGGCAGCCCAAGTCTGGTCATTTGCGTCCCAGGGGCAACGATGCTACACCATCCAAAAGGCAATTGAATATTTTATTAAATTGCCACACACACAAACACAGACACACACACACACACTGGCACCTATAGCAACAACAATGGCCACATTATATTGTGACAACAATTCATTATAAAATGGCGCCAAGGACAACGAAGGGCCATTGCCAAAAAGTTATGAAAAGCGTTGCGACCCATTTGACATGACGCATACGCCGCGTTGGTCGTCCAACAAAAACAAAGTTTTTTGCCCCGACCTCATACACGTTTATATTAATATCTCCTTATATATTTATATACTCTTGTTGGGAGAAGTATTATGGGATTAGCAGGGCTTTAAACTACCAATTTTGACACTTTGAATCTTTCATTTTTTTGTATAACTCTTGGGAATTAAAGGTTTAGCCATTTTAAAAACCATTTATATTAATTGAAGTTTTAATATTCACAACAAGGATTTTTTATAATTTTTTTGGTAGTTTTTATTATTATCCAACAATTTTTTACAACATTTATTTTGTTTTGGTAAAATTCAAATAATAATTTAAGGCCATTGACAGCCAGAAGTAAAAAACGAAATCGAATTTTTCCCATCATTTCTTTTTGCTGAAGCTGTTGACTAAAACAAGTTTTCGACATTCAAATTTACTTGGCAAAGTTTTCGTCTCCTTTTTCCCTTTTTTTAGGGCGCGTCTTGGTGAGTGGAACTTTTTGTTTCCAATTCTTTTCCCTTTTTTACTTTATTTTGATTTTGCCGCCATGGCCGTTGTTTTTGTTGCTGTTATGATTATTATTGTTACTGTTAGCAGACAGCAAATCAACAAAATTATGATAAACAGCTGCAGGTATAAGACCGTTAAACGAGAACGACCCGAAAAGCGAAGGTCCTGAAAGCAGGCGCAACAGGAAAGGCGGTCGGGAAAAGAAAAAAATGACAGCACGGTTGGCCGCCTGTCCCTTTCTGGAGATCCCGGGTCTTCAGGCTTTTTTGGACCCTTAAGTTCCGCACAACACTCCCTTTTCGCCTGTCTGTGTTTTTGGCATTAAGGGACTTTTCGGGCTCATCTCCATCGAATACAATATTATATATATATTTTTTTTGTTATTATTTTGGGCCCCGGAATGGCAGCGAAATGAGATAAAAATAAAGAATAAAATCAACTGAAATATTTGCACATGCTTACGGTGGCGCGTTAAAGCTTTTGATCTTTTCGTTCGCTCCTCACTTGCTGACTGCGTTAATAACGCAGCCATATAGGGAGGGTGTTTCGGTCTCGGTGGGTGGAGTACCCAGTTCTCCCGGTTCCAAGGTGACAGCTATTCCCCAGGCCGACTGGCAACGGTAGCGCCTTTAGAGATTTTGCATATTGCCAGGCAAATCGAGCCCACCTACCCTTCGCCCCTTTCCAAATCCCAGTGGCACATCAAATTTTCCAACGCTTCAGTTAAACATTTTCGCAGAGGGCCAACGAATTTCAGGTGGCAGCCTCGCAAATATTTGCATATTTGATATTTATGTAGCAACAACTTTATACATCATGTAGAGTTTTCATATCGATTTTGCCGCTGCCGCCGCCGCTCTGTTGCCACATTTTTAGTTATATTTCACTCACACACACGGAAAGAAAACTTTAGTTTATAGCTTCTTTGTGATTTTGATATATTTTTAAATTACACATTTTAAAAAGTATTTTTTTATTAGATTTTAAGTAAATACTCCCTTCTTTATCCACACAGAAAAAATCGATATGAAATTGGATCAATTCTACCTTATTTCATATCAATAAAAAGCCGATATGATTTCAAATTTATGATTCAAACATATCAACCTGATATTTTATCATATCATTTAAAATACCAAAATGTAGTTTTTTTTTAAACAAAAAATGTAAAATAAGGTAAACATATTCTTTATTCATATCAAAATGATATGAATAACTTGATCTTTAAGAAATATAAAATTGACCAGCACATATCAATCTAATCTTTTGTCAATTTTTTTTCTGTGCATTAACTGAAAGTGGTAAAAATAGGTTTATGTACAACCATTGCATTCGTATTAATTTTTAAAAATATTCACGAAAAATGTAAATCTTTTAAAATGTATAAATTTGTTCATATTTCTTTAAAAAAATTCGTTGGCCTATGTTTTGAATATTTTTGTTGTAATTTTTTGCTTATTAATATTATAACTTACATGCTTTCGATAGTTATAATAAATTTAATTTAAAAAAAAAAATGATGTAAAATCGTGTGTATTTTAAAAAATTATTTGTTTGCTCAATTTGGAAGTTTAATCTTTTCATTTTCATTCTCTAATGTTACAAAACTTTAAGTTTTTAGTACTCAATAAGTCATATTTAAGGCAGTCCCTTCGAGGTGTAAAAATAACCAGTGAGTAACAATTTTATTTATATATTTTTTTTAGTGAGCCCACACACTTGTTGGCAATGTTTGCGCTCCACTCGAAGTGAAAACAAAGGCGGGGGCGTTCGCCACTCTCCATTCTCCGGCAGAGTAAAGGGAGCCAAGTGGTGCAAAGTATCCGCTGTCACCATGTTTGCAGAAACCATGACTGCAGAAACCAAAAAACAGCGAGTGCGAGTACACAGTGTCCACATGGAGGCGGGGGCTCTGTTTCTATTTTTAGCCAAAAAGTGCAGATGGCCAACGCTAATGAAATTCAATGGAAAGCATTTTCAAATCGAATTGCGAAAAACAAGATATATTTGCTCGGGCAAAATCTACCATAAGCACTTGTCGACGCACAAATAAATTTTTCCAATGCCCGTAGGCATGTGTCAATTGTACAATTGTGCACAAACAATTTATTGTTTCTGTTCCACGGTTTACACAAGTCAGCATTGCCAGGCAAAGGAGAAAGAATAAACAAAAATATATTCTATTTATTTGCCATTAGAATGTCATGATAAATGGTCCTGGCCGAATTGTGTAAACAGATATTTACCTCAATGTTTGCCACAGCTGCAGGCCCCCAACCCATATTGCCTGAAATAAATACGTTTTGGCCATCTCGGTGACTTGGACGCAACCACAAGTCTCTATCGTCTAACCCTTTAAGGCCAATTGACATTTTAAATGTGCTTTTAGTCCAATTTGAACCATTTATAATTGTAATCCAAAGGGATGTTGTTCGCTTCCTTTCGGTTTTATCGTAAAATATGGAAAATAAATACTTTAAGCCAATTTGGAAAAATCAATCAAAAGGTCAAGTTTCCTAACATTGCAACAATTTAATTATATTTAACACTTTGGAGATTTATAGTGAATTCCTAGTTGTTATAGAATTTCATACATTTTTGTGGGTAAAACATGTAATCAGGAAAGGCAGTTTATTTTGGTTACTACAATTCCAGATATGATTTTTTAATAAAATAAAAAAATGCGCACATTTTTCGATATTACCAATTCCGTTTTTTGCAGAAAGCCAATTGGAATCCTTAATTTTATTCTGTCAATCAACTTGGTTTTTTTCCGAATATCTGAATGGCAGGCAACAGGGAGTTTCAAGAGCTTAATATAAGGGAATTTAAAAAGTCAGTACCTACATTCAATTTGATAGGGTAAAAATCTATTCATTTTATAATGAACACATATGCTGAGCAATGCTCTCTTATTAATATCATTAAAATTTACACAACGTCAAAAAAAATGAATTTGCTGCATAATACAGCATAAAAGGAACTCTATTGCTCTTATCAAACAAGGTTACACAGCTGGAAATTAATTAAGTCAAAAGCCATTAAGCTTCTTTTTTCCTTTTCCTTCTTTTTTTCATTTTTCTGGTGCAATTCAAATTCTGTTTCACTAGCTCGTAATTTTTAATGCAAGAAACGCATAAAAAGAAGCGATTAAAAATGCCAGTAGTCTCATCTGGATTGTGCCATGGCCATTTCCAATTATTTCGAGTATCCCTTTCAGTTTCCAAACACACCTGCAGCTCTCGTTTCGGGCTGAGGATGCACTTTCCCCCGGATAACATCGAATTGTTCAAAAACTGTGAATCTGCACATTTTGTCAGCTTGTTGATTGTGTTCACTGCCGGCTGGCATTCAGATTCCATTTAAATTTCTATCCCAACTAGAACTGGAGCATTGTATTGCTGGCCTTTTACCGGATCAACTCGGAAGTAATGCACTATATGTATGGGTGCATCGCAAAATGAGTTATAAAAGAAAATAGAATATAAGTGTATGCCGTGGAGCATCTTTTGCGCATGCAAATGTGCTGGGGATTCGAGCAGGGATTGGTCCTGAAAGAATTCTAAAAGGTACCAGTTCGCCCACACTAATACGCGCACAACACATACACTCCGAAAAAAAAAGTTTGTTTGTTTTGAAAAAATAATCTACACCCAAAAAAAATCGATATGAAACGTAGATCGATTTTACATTACGTAATATCAATTTTAACTTGATATGCGGCCCCGTAAATTCGACATGGACGAATATGTATTTCATGTTAAAACGATATGCGTATTGCATAACCAGAAATTTACATGCTCATTTTGATTTTACGACGACATGCTTTTTTTTGTATGCAGCCAAATAAAATGTATTAAACCATTTCTTTTTAATTATTCTAAAAATGCCTATTAAATCTGAAATACAAAATCTTTTAAAATTTAAAATTCTTTTTTTGTCAGGAAACAAAACAAAATCATCTTATTTAACATATCACTTTGATATATCACTTTGTATTCAAAAAGTTACTCTAGTTTTCCTTAAAATTTCTAACTTCTAACTTTCTAAATTTCTAACTTTTAATGTAGTATTTTGAAAATAGTTTGTTGTTAAAGCAAAAGACTATAAAATTTCCACAAACTACCAACAATAAATTTAGCAATTAAAAATTTCTTCCAGTGTACACACACGCACTCCTTCGGAAATGTAAGCGTTGTACACATATTGAATCCATAAATAAATCCTTAAGCAAAAATTGTAAATGTCGGATTAAGTGTATCGCAAGAACCCCGCTCACACACACACCCCCACACACATGGTTTTCCGTGTAGGTGTGAGCTAGCGCATAAATAAATATGGGAAAAGAGCAAAAAGAGAGCTGGAGAACACTAAAAACTAAATGGCGAAAACAGTTTATACGCCAACCCCCGACACCCCCGCCGCCCCCGTCACCTTTCACCACCCACTTCCGTTTCCGCTTTCGCCAGCACTTGTCAAACGTGGTTAGATCGAAACAAAGTTAATTCCCTGCAGCAGGTTTATGGTGAGCAAACAACACACACCGATAATAATTACTCGAAACATTGTAATCCTCTTAGAGCCGAGATTTACACGTTAAAGCAGAGCGTTCATTTTGCCACGATAATAGATTGTCATAGCATATACATTCAATACATATACATACAACATATTTTTTTGTACTTACGAAACTTCGCCAAAAAATATGATATATGGGAGAGATTTCTTTATGCGAGTCACCCACCGATGACAAATAAACCGAAAACACCTTGCGTTGAACACGTGCACACGCTGCCAAGTCCCCAAGAAGACTGGAGCATTTTGTGGAGCCACTCAGCAGCGGAGTTCGGCGCCAGCACGAAGTTGGCTTTAATGACAAACTGGGTGGTCTGGGATTTTTTTGGGGTGGCAGCCGGGAGGGAAGGTGACTGAAAAAGACTGTTGCGCGCAGGGGAAAATAAATGCCTCGACTGGGGAAAAGAAATTCCCCATCGTGTTCTAAAGCCCGAGCAACAGTTTGTTGGCCATCAGGGCCATCCTTCAACCAGTCGCGTATCAATAGCCAAAAATATTTACATACGCCGCGTCCGACCCGCCGAACTGAAAAGCAGCCCCCGTCACTTTGTCAATGTCAAATGTTCTGGTGGGTGGTTCTTGTTCTTGTATGGGTTTTTCGCCATGGTCAGTGGGCGGTGGGCGGTGGGCCGAGTGGGCGTTGAGTGGGCGGAAGGCAACTAGTGGTTCTCATATTTCCACAGTAACAAATTTGTTTACGCTTAATTGGTCTACGCTTACATCGGATCACGAGAACACAGAACACAGAACACAGGCACCAGCAAAAGTTGCCCCAATGTGGACAGCACAAAGTTGCGAATTGTTCGAAAGTTGAATCGCCGCTGCCCCAAAATGTATGCTACACTTTTGTCACTGCGAATTCTTTGGGTTTCTAAATGGAAGGCAAAGTGGTTTGATCAATTTTCATATTCAAAGTGATAGTTGAATTAAAAATTTGGATTGAAATTACTAAAACTTCATTTAAATTATTTGCGCATTTTGAGTTTACAAGTATAAAAATCAACTTCAATTGAATTACAATAATTGTTTATTTTCCAATCTCTTATGATTATTAATATTATTATTATTCATTTAAATTCATTTAAAAATTTTTTAAAAATTTTTATAATATCTACTGACTTTAAAGGTTTCCAATCTGTAATTTTTCTGAAATTGGAAATTTATTGTATATTTTATTTTTGGGTTATGAATAAAATATTGTATGTAGTTAAAGTTTCTTTTCAGATTTTATTATTTAACAGTTAGTATGTAAGGAAAAGGTGAGCTTTTCTAGAATTTCTGTCGTTCATATCACAATCTGTAATTTTTCTGAAATAGTTATGAATAAAATATTGTAAATAGCTGGAGTTCTTTCAGATTTTATTATTTCGCAGTTGGTATGTAAGGAAAATGTGAGCTTTTCTAGAATTTCTTTCGTTCATATCACATTAGTGTATTTTCTATCCCATCATTAGGTATCATTCAGGGTACTTCAACTGTACACGAACTGGTTATTTTTCCACTGCAATGGGTAAGCTGATTAATGTTCCTGCCTTGAATATCTTTCTAACGAGATGCTTCATCGATTGTCCGGCCCCATTGTACAGTTGATATGATATATATTTGCATGATTTACTTACGCAACTTCCATTAGGACTGGGTTCAGGTTGTAAAAATGGTCCACGGAGATTTGTTGCGGACCCGGACCACATGCGAATGTCATATTGGGTCATGTTCGGGATCGTTTCCACCCACCCACACATACATATGTACATATGTGTGTCTGGGTAGTAAATCAGAATGGGGAAAACCAGACAATGGACAGGGCCATTTGGCATTCACTAAACAGCACAAAGGTGAGCATCTCGACGGTGTCATAAAAAACAGTTTACACATGGGTTCTGGCCCATTTCGCTGGCCATTTTTATAAGGCCACTGACGGCAATTCAGTGAGCGCAGGGATAAAATCCGTATGAATAAAGTTGGATGGCTGCGAAGGTGAAGCAGCAGAAAGTCAATTAATCTAATTGCAGGAGTACACTTGCGCACACGAGGACATCTCATCCTCTGGTGGATCCACCAGGTGACCAAAAGCAAAAGGTCAGGCGAATCCAATTCGATGCAATTAAATTAAATCTCTAAATGCGAGCTAATGAGGACCACTTGGGCTGCGGTCAAAAGGGACACCCGAGCAGATGTGGGTGCTAATTAAAAGCGCAGTCCGCCTGATTGATCATCTGCTGCAGTTCCATCCGTCTATACGTATATCCCCCCGGATATATATCCCCACCAATCGGTGGCTAATCAAGGGGATTTCATTATCATGGCTCACACTTCAAATCGAGCCCAAATTATTTATAGCAAATGCTCAGTGTAATGGCAACCGGAAGGTGGCAACAGGAAGATGGCAGATGCCAGACGACAGCGCAGCTCCTAACAAGCTCACACACACACACACATGACCCCCAGGACGATTTACCTCTGTGTGTGTGAACGCGCTTCCCTTTCCGCTTCTGTATGGGTGTGCGCTTAAGGATTTTCCGTATCAAGGCGAATTGTTGCGTTTTATATACCCTCACTGAAAGATCCAGAACTTTTGATTCGCTTTTGGGACAAAGAGCTTTTACAGCTAAAAAACATTTAGGAAAACATAAAATGCGGTAGATAAATAAAAAATATATATCTACTGCTAAAATAGAGCAATAAACTAGACTTTCAAAAGCGCAGAAATAAAATATAAGTTTTATAGCAAACACTTGGTATTTTTATTATGTTATTTTAAAAGGAAAACTAGTAAAACTTTTATGGGCGACTTCTTTGTCTCAAGAACTTTTTCTATGTTACATCGAAGATGTAAGAACCATATTTAACCATGGATTAAAAAAACAGTATTTATAAATACATAACTTTACATAAGTTAGTGAAAAACTAATATTATTAGTTGCTAACGCAATTACACAAAATGTTATGTTAAATTTAAAATTTCATACTTGTACACAGAGAAAATAATCAAAAGTTTTAGGTGCAAAATCAGGGGTAAAACATTTTAAAAAGTAAAACGCTTCATACATTATTTTATTAAAATATCGTAGTATAATTTTCTCTGAGAAGTAAATGTTTTCGAATAATATTATCATGATAATAACTAAAACCTTTAATAACTGTTTTTATCTATATATATATATATGAAAAACTGGTTTACATTATAAGCTTTACACTAAATATTACCTAATATGTAATAGACCAGAACTTGACTTGACTCTTTCGACTCATCAGTTTTCGCCCCACTTTATGACCCATATTCAAACGATAGCCATTAAAACCCATTTTTAAACCAAAAGGGAAACATTTTTCAAGTAAATGCCGAGTTTTGGCCAACAGGATTCGGTTCCAGTAGTTGGAGCGGTGCTGCAGCAGCCAGTCAAGTTTGGTATTTGCCCATCCTCCGACCATAGACAAACTCATTACGAAAAATGAGCGTCCTGCGGCGCTCAAACAAAGCAAGGACCCAACCTGTAAACGGCCCCCCTGGCCCGGTTTAAGTGTGTGTGTGTGTGTAAGTGCGTGTGGTGTGTGTCCTGTGTGTGTCCTGTATGCCCCGCTTGTTGCTGTTGTTTATGCCAAAAATCATATACACCGCCCACATATCGATTTTGTTTGATGTTTAGGCTGGGCCCAGGACTTTAGGGCTGTGGATATGCGGAGTGGATAGTCCTGGCTTTGGCCCTCGGGCACCCACAAAGCACCAAAAACAAAGGCATACACACCTCATCATTATTTCCGTTTGTGTACTCGTTCCGTTCCTACATTACGACGTCGCGTCGCGTATTTTAAATATTTAAAGAGCATAAATGCCGTAAACTTTGGCCACCCTCCCGAAATTTTAGAGGGTGCCGCCGGAGGAAGTGGAATTATTTGGAAGCCCAAATTTCATGGGAAAAGGTATTAGTAGATAATGATACAGAAGAAAGTTAAATTATGTTTCCATCCTGATTTTTCTCCGGAAATAAATATTTACTGGCAGAATATTTACTGGCAGAATACAACTGACTAAATCCACAAATCGCTTAAATAATATACTAAGGAGAATATTGGGTAAATTTATGTACTGAAAGTTCTATATATTAATTTAGAAATATTTATAGATTCCATAAAAAATGTTTAAAAAAATGACAGTAAAAACAAGTCAATAAATAATAAAAGATTATATTAAATTGTTTTATAATTTATTTTGTTTTAATCTCATGACCCTTAAAATTATCCTCACAAAAAGGCCAAATTAATTTGAGACCAAAAACCTTTCGAATAGAGCTCCATATATAAATTTAGTATTATTTATAGATTCTTTAAAAAATGTTAAAAAAAAAAGTACAGATTAATTTATGGATCCCTTCGATAAAAACCAATCAATAAATAATAAAAGATTATTTTTTAAATTGTTTTCTAATATTATATTTTACCACATAACCCTTAAAAACATCCTCACAAAAAGCCCAAATTAATTTGAGACCAAAAACCTTTCGAAAAGAGATAATAACCGTTTTTCAGCCAGTTACCGACTTTAATTACACAGCAAGTTATGTCGACGGAGGCTTAAAGCCATTCGTTTAACGACTGCGATAATTTGGCCAACAGACCTTACACCCTGTTTTTGTGGCATTTCGAGAGCCTCCACTTAAAGCCAGTGTTTTGATACAGTTTTTTACGAGCTGTTCGCTCGTTTTTTATGCCGAAACAATTGAGTTTGTTTGCAGAGGGCAAATCGGGTTCGCTGTTGGGCTTGACCCGCTTATTGTGATGTTGGCCAGGTCCTGATTGTTGGCCTTTGTACTCGCCGGGAAAATGTATTCGCGGCCAGTTAATTAGCTGCCAGGGATCGTCCCTCTCGCGGGACTTCATCAGGCGACAGCGACGGCAAAAAAAACGGGGCAGATTCCTCAAATTACTTTTGGAGAAAAAAATACGGGAAATGAGAGGGAAAACCTTCTACTTCAACAAATCACACACTCAGAACCTAGTTTAAATTTTTTACTTAATTTTATCATGATAATATTTACTTTATATTATTTATTTTATATTATTTTGAACTCTGTAATTAATAAACCAATCTTAGTGACTTTTGTCTAATGAAATACCATTAAAAGGGCTTCCTTAAAAATATTCTGGTTTAAGAAACTGAAAAAATGCCTACAATAGAACTTCTATTCAAAACTATTTTATGAAATATTTACCTACTAAGTCCATTTCGAATTCAAGCTTTATGAAACGATCTCCAAATATGCATCGAAATTGTTTTCCGGTGCACTCATGCCAGGATGGCTTTGTGTCTGCTTACTTTTATTTCAAACGGCAACTGCATTGTGCCATTCCCAATCCGCTTATGGTTGCTGCCACGCCCCCTGGACCACCTCGACCGCCTCCTGGTGGTCCCGCCCCTCCAGTAGTAAACAATGCACTCAGCAGCAAACAAGAACAGCAACACCAGAAAGTCCGTCCCTTTTTCCCTGGTAAGTGCTATGCGTATGATAAAAGCTTGTGTCATATTTTCATTTTTCTCCCATTTTTTTTTGTTGCTTTTGTTGTGGGGGATTTTCCATCTGAGAAGAAGTTTTCCATCAATGCTGCTGGCTCACTTAGTGCCAGCACTCGACGTCGCTAACCCATTGCTTACTTCTAAAAACCAGAGTACTTTCATTAGCTTACCGCCAACGGACCTTCCGCCAGCAAGGTCGGCTTCGGATCCAGTTTATTTCGCCCAACGACTCCATCCACCATCTTAACTTCATCCATGGGGTAAAGCTTCGCAAAAATCGGCAACGAAATGGGTCTAAAAACGGGGAAGTTCCCCTACAGAAAGCTTTCCAAACGGAAATTCGGCCTTGGCATAGGAATTGACGCAGCATTCACCTTGTGTAATGAACTCAAATATTATTTAAAACTAATTAGCTGCAACACACGCAGCTTTGACATTGAAGTGCGTGTGGGTTTCTATTAAACTAATTATGTTGCTCTTTATTCATACATATATATATATTTTTGCCTGTTCGTTGGATTCTTGTTATGCTTTATACAGTTTGCCGTTAACAATATTTTGCATTTTTACAAATTTATATTCGCTCGTAAATATAAACAGAAAATAGCTCTTCGGATAGTTACAGTATAATTAGGTGATCGGTTGTGTTTTCGGGTTAGATCTTGTCTTTTTTCCTAAACGCTACGAGTATTGGTTGTCCGCTTGAAGTATAATACTTGGACAGAGCTTCTTCGCTTTTTTGCTGGTTGATCATCCTTAAACTTACTCGCTAAGCACATTGTATGCCGAAAAAAACAATCGCGTTGCAGTTAACAATTGAAGTCAAAGTGAACCGAGTGGGGACTTAGCTTAGGTATATACTCTTAATTCGTACTAAGGCATGTTACATGTTGGGCTCGAAACGACAACATCGACTGTTGTGTAATTTATAATATCGCAAATGGTTTATACAAAGTCAAGTTAGGTCAAATAAATAAAGAGGCAGCAGGAGCTAAATTAAAGTAACGTAACGTAAACGTAAAGCCAACTGAACTGTATCCCGTCGTCCTTGTTTATTTGGGCTGGGTTTAGAGGATGAGGCTGCGGGTGAGGAGGTTGTGATTACTCGGCATCCAGCGAGAGGCAAGGCAGACCGGCCAACGCCGGATGGGTGGACTGCTGGGCGGAGCGGAGCCGCTGGGGCATGGGCTGGCCATTCTCGCGGTACGTCTTCAGCTTCGTCTCCATGGCCTGTAAAAAATACAGAAGAGACAGGGGATTAGACAAAGGCAAAATAATCAATACATGTCATAACTAAATTGGAACTCCTGTCCAAATTGCGTCAAGTAATTTGTAGAAACATTTAGAACTTTTAGTGACAATTTTCTTTGCTGAATTTCGTGTTTCCCCATACAGCTTATTTTGAGTACTTGAATTCCACTTAATATCATAGCCTATATGCATGGAATTTCCTAGATTTATCTCTTAAATAAGCTTACTAACGGGATAGGTGCCATTGGAATAAGATTACGAGTGCTTAACAAACAAAAGCAAAGACCGCAAAATAAGGTACAAAAATATTTTGTATTTATTAACCAATGCAATTAATAAATGCAAGCGGAGGGCAACTAAAATTAGCCTTATAGATCGTGGCGCATTGTCAAAGCGGCAGGCTGGCGTCCGGTGAGTTGCGCATGCGCTCGGCGAAGCGCTTGAAAATGTTTGAGCCCGCATTGAGGCTGCCGGAGGAACTGCAATCGCTGGCGGGCGTGGACTGGGCGCTACTGGCGGCCACCGAGCTGCTGCTGCCGCCAAAGGCTCGGCGAAAGAGACTCGACTCGCTGGCCGATGGCGGCGGCTGCAGGGTCGCCGGGCGCTCGCAAATGCAGCGAAACTTTTCGCATTCGGGACATAGCAGGGCCTTGTCCCACTAAAAAAACATACGGAAAAACACATAAGCTGGAGGTGGGTGGTGTGATGTGAGGTGTGTGGTGTGTGGGTACAGGAAAAGTATTGACAAAACATGTGGGAAGTGGGAAGTGAGATGTGGGAGATTGGCATGCCGGGTTCAAAGTTTTCGGAGGGACTTACGTTTAGTTTTCTTAACATGTCGGCCACAATGTTGAGCGCCGTTGTGCGGGAGCTGGGGTTCATGGAATTGCCATTGATTTGGTTCTCGGGATCTGCAAGAGGAAGCACACATACACAGCAGGTTAGTCGAGAGGTTAGTTGGTCAACTACTTAGCTACAGACGCACACAAAACGCAAACAATTCGTCTACAAGAAATGTCGCAAACTCTCTCCTCACATTTTGTGCTCTTAATTTTAATAATTTACAATGCCATTACAAATAATGAGAAACTTAAACCGTCTAACGTTGTGACAAACAAGTAAAAACAAATGGAGAAACAAAATTATATGCAAGGCTTGAACGTTTGGCGATTCGACTTGGATAGTTTTAGCACACGTCTGGTTTTCTTAAGGGAACTGAGTATCTTACTTTTAAGCGAATGCTGCTGGTTATATTCGTTTTTATTAACTAAGCTGCCATTGAGGGCGTTCACGCTGATGCTGGTGGCTCTTGTGGCGACGGTATTGTCGTGGTTTGATAGTTCGCCGTTGGCCACAATGCCGTTTGGCAGCGAGGCGGACGAGTTCATCGAGCTGTTCACCGTGTTGGTGTCGCTAGCCGTGGGAATGGGAATGCTCGTTCCATTGACCACTGGGGTAAAGCGTGACTTGACATTCAGCTCCTGCTTGAGATCTGCAATGGATAGGGTAAAAATATAAGCTATAGACTAGGCGTTTGGCCAACCAGCACCCACCTCTCGTCTCGTCCATTAGCCGCTGCAGCTTCTCCTGCAGCAAACCCTTCTCATCCACTTCCAGCTCGAGCAGGGCGTTCTTCTCGTAGGCCTGATCCAACATCTTCTCGAAGTTCTCTATGCTTTCGTTGAGAATGCGGTGGGCACGCTCCAAATCGTCGTTCTTCTGCTCCAGCTGCCGCAGATACACCTTCATGGTGTCGCGTTCCTTCTTCACCGTTTCCAGCTGCTTCTCCATGTTCGACATTTCAATGCCGTGCGAGTCCAACTTGAGCTGGGATTAGAATAATATGTTAATATGGGTTTTTGGGTTTACTATGTAATCGATTAGAGTTTTTATCAGATATTTTAGGTGGCAAATGATATAGAATGTTCATTTTTTAAATGGAATTTAAATTGGTCTCTTAAAATAAGTAAAACAAACTTAAAAATATTTCTTTAAAGTGGAAACTCAAAAAGAAATAAATCTTTCTCGAAATTCAAATAGAAACTCAGTTTGTGAATAGGGATTTTGGGATATAGCCACCTTGAGAGACTCGTTTTCCCGCTCAAACATTGTGAGCTTGGCTGTGAGATCTTTGATTATACTCTGCTTCTGGTCCAGAGTGGCGTCCATTTCGATTTCCATTTCGCGTGACTGTTCCACAAACTCGTCGTACTCCTGTTTCACATCTGTCCACCTGGAAATGATAGTTATATGTGGGTTACAAGGTGATCTTATAGGGTTTAATAGGTCTTTTGGGGCACTTACTCTTTGTGATACTGCTTGGATCGCTCCTTCCAATATCTGCACTCATCTTCCACACTATTGAACATCGGTGGCGACTCCATTTTCCTCTCTCCTTTTGTGTACTAATCGGTGGTCAAACTGGGTTTGAAATTTCGTTCGTTCGAATTGATTTAATTGGTAATTTCTTATCAATACTAGGTACTATGGTTGGTCTTATTTCTGCATGTGTGTGTGTCGAATTTTATTTTTGTGTTTCTTAGCTGCTTTGTTTTTAATTGCTTTGATTAAAAATGCCAAAACACAGTTGTTGTTCAAGTTGAATAGTCTATAAAATCGGTGGAAAATGTGAAAAATCAATTAGGAACAGGTGTGTTTTCCCTGCTTTTCGTTGCTGTTGTTGCTTTCTGCTTCTTTTTCGATGCCCTAAAACGGCAAGCGGTTTTTGTCTTCGAATAAAATGTAAATAAATTCAAACTAAATAAACACTTTCTGTGACGCAGCAGCTGCGGCAAGAACAACAACAAGAGAGGGATGAGCAACAACAGCTACGACGAAGTTTCCCATACAACAACGCGCAGCATGAAAATGAAATCATCGCCCATTTTCACCTGTTATTCCAGTGGCCATGCCTGGAATATCATGTTCCCCACCCGCCCACGTGTCCTACTTACACTTTGCACTTAATTTCGCTACGTTTTATTTGTTTTATTTACATAAAATCAGTGTAAATAGTTATGCTCGTAAAAATTGACCACTACTCCAAAAATGCACTTGCCAACCCTGGTTTTCGGCTGGGCAGTGTTGGCTAATTGCCGCGCATTTGACTGTGGCAGCTCTGGTCGGCAGTTGTTTTTGAAATTTAATCTTTGTACAAGGTTTTGTTTGGCCGATGTTTGCGTTTTCGCAACTTTCTTATAAACTCCAAATCGGGTTTCTCTATTGGTCGGGCTGCATAAGTTATAGATTTGTTGGCCGGCTCGTCGTTGCTCGTGTCGTTTGAAATGTGGAACTCTGAATCGGAACTGTCTTCAATTATCTGCGCGGAATTGAGGGTTATGTCCCGAGAGGAGCAAGGAATGTCGTCTATTATCACAGAATTATTATCCCCAATTATGCGCATGGGCAGCGCCTGATAGTGGAATGATACATTTCGGCAAGATCTGCGACGTAATTTGTGTTTTCTGCTTGTATCGAAATCACTGGAGCTTGTGGATGTGTTGTTGCTGTTACTTGAAGACAATTCCGAGTCCTGACGGTCATTAATTTTGTTACTTTTATCCGTATTGGACATATTTGTTATTAACCTTAGGCGCAATTGTTTTGGTTCGCAAATGAGCAAGTGGCTTCGGCAACTGTTAAACTAGTTCATTCCATAAGTGGCAACCCACCACCTGGTCGAGAGTTGCCAGGTAGCCCGTCACAGTGTGGCCAGATCGCAGCGACGGCAGTGCATTTTCAACAAAAATAAGGTAAAATATAGCACAAATATGGCCAGCAATTGTTAAACAATTAGCTAAATTGCGAGCAATATAAACCGCTGGCCAGCGAGTGAGTGTGGGCAGAAGGAGCCTGCGTGGGCGTTGCACATGCAGCGGTCGGGAATTGATTAATTGCGGCGCATGCCGAAAAGGGAAAAAAGGGAGGATGTGTTTCAACAAAACGACAGTGAAAACCGCGACGAACAAGTGACTCTTCTGCGACAGTTTTGCGGAACAAAGAACTCGGGTGGATTTATGAAAACCGAGAATGTGCTGCACAATGTTTAAACTTTGGATTTCCTAATCATTTTCCAGTTGAAAACTACGTGTTGCAACAACAAAGGCAGCCCCCGAAAAAGTGCAACCGACCTAACGGGAGTTGCTCTACATATAGATAATCCAGATATCGGGCGATAATCCATTATGGCGGATCCAGAGCGACAGAGCCTGATCAACAAGGACGACGGCAATGGCTACAACTCCGTGGACGCCGTGGACGAGGGTGCCGACAATCCCGGGAGCAGCTCATCGGTGGCCACCAACGAGGACGGTGCGTATCGTTATTGTAAAGCCGGCCATTCAACCCGCACCCAATCAGCCGGCCACTGAATGAATGGCTGGTATTGGAAACCCAACAAGTGTGCGGGCGCTCTACTTATCCGCCGCCGTGATTCCAAGTAGTCCGCTCGTCTAACTTTGCATTTTCACACTTCACCCAACTGAGTCATTTGTGGGGGGAGCACAGAAAGAAAAGCTGATATGGGTCCAAAACGATATCTTAAATGTACATATTTTTTCACTATTCAAGACTATTTTTTAAAAACATTTCAAGTTCAAGACTATTTCTTTAAAAACATTTCAATTTTAAGACTATTTTTAAAAAACATTTCAATTTGATATGTAACTTTTCTTTTCTATGACCAATCGGTATATTTATCTTATTCAAGTCGAAAAAAAAATTTTTTACTTTAAGCTAGTGCTTTTATTGCCGCAATAATTAGCTTAGTCGTGTTAAAAAATGCATATTAATTAATTATTTGTTCACTTATTCAAGACTATTTTTTAAAAACATTTTAATTTCAACACTATTTCTTCAAAAACATTGCAATTTGATATGAAACTTATCTTTCTATGACCGATCGGTATATTTAACTTTTTTAATTCGAAATACAAATTTTTTTACTTTAAACTAGTGCTTTTATTACCGCAATAATTAACTGTAATTTTTGTAAACGTTTCATAGTCGGATTAAAAAATGCATAGGTAATAGATATGATAATATCATTTCATTAAAAACTAAAGATTTTGTGATCAAACAAAGCAATTTTTACACATAGAAAATAGTTTAAAAATTTTATAATGTATTTTGATTTATCTCGAGTTACATTCATGTTCTGTTTCTGCTTTTGTAGTAACCCGATGCCGGTATCGGCCAAATATTCGCACTGCCTTTGTTATTGTTTATGCTAGGACGCCTTAATCAGCGCAAGTAGCGTTCCTCACAGCTGTTTAATCAGCATCGATTTGGCGGTGGTGATAAAGTGGTGGCAAAGCGGGGGCAGCCAAATCCATGAGTCACCGTGTGATTTGCTGCGTTATCGCAGCACAGGGAGAAATTGAAGGCACAGAGGGTCTGCGAAGAGCTGCGGCTCCATTGTTTGCCAAGGAACCTGATCTTCAGCTCAGGGAAAGCTCAGCCATATCATGAAAATACTCTTAAAAGAGTTCAGTTACATGGGCTGTTCAAGGAGGTTCCACTAAATTTTTAATTAACTTTATCTTCTCCAATTTATTAAAAAGTTCTATTGGAAATTTATGTATCAACATCTTAAGAAACGAGAAAAATGAATTCTCAAATTTCTTTATTTGAGTAGGGGAGAGGTCTGTAGGTTGAGACAGTCTGTAAGTTGAGACACTCAATTTTCTCAAAACTTTTCCACTAAAAAAATTTTTTTTATTTTTTTTTTTGTAGTCCTTTTCAGTGACAAAACTTTTGGGGAAAACATTATAAGCCAGGCTCTAGCCAGATTTAAGCTGTGAGAGTGGTGTACCATTTTGCACCAAAAAAGTTTTTGTCCACTTTTTTCAAAATTCCATTAAAAATTAATAACGTGCTTAAATTAACTTTGTAAGAGATTTAAAACATTAGTAATTTAACTGTTAACAAATTAAAAAAAGAATCAGCTTAATGTGACAGTCAGAAAAGAAGTTATTAATTTTTTCCCGAAACATCTCATTTTGTCTAAGTTGGGACACTTTGAGCGTGTAAGTTGAGACACCCGTTTTTCATACAAAAAGGCCTTAGCCCGACAGAGGTCGCTTTCTGCCTAGTACATTTCTTTGATATTAGGGGAAAAGTGAATGTTCAATGAGCCTTTTGGTTTTAATTGTTATTTGGTCTAAGTTCTTAAAAAATGGATGGGAAATAATTTAAGACGAACTAAAATTGATTAAATTAACATAAATAAATAGTTTTTAAAAGTTTGGAGTACTTTAGGTGTGCGTATTATTGACTTTTAAAAGTGTCTCAACTTACAGACCTCTTTTTCAAATTGTCATTTTTTGGCACTTTTCTAAAAAAATTATTTTTTAGTTTTCCCCAGGGAAAAAAAATTTTTTTTTTGCTTTATTGTACAGCTAAAAGACTAAGCTTTCGATAGGTACCTAACACGTGAAGTTTCAAAAGCGAATGTCCAAATGGGAGACTAAAAACAAAAGGTGTACCAACCTACAGACCTCTCCCCTAATGTTCTTACAAATTGTTTTTTCTGTTTGAGAAACTTCAGAATTTTAGTCTGTATTTAATATCCCATATTTGTTACTCAGCAAATGTGGTTTTTTCAGAAAAATTTCTGAATTTCATCCGCTTTAAAAATCTGATGACAAATTAAAACATTTGTCACTTTTAAAATTAAGAAAAAGCAAATTTTTGTTTAAAGAAATGTCCCTCAAATTAACAGTACAATACCTAACTTCTTGGTCTTGTTGTAAGTAAGATTAAATTTTAATTAAATCGTAAAAAATCATATTTATTCATTTTTAAAATTAATTTTAACCGAATTATTAATGATCCATGAAATTCGTACGATCTTTCCGGAAAGTGTAAGCGTCTTTAACGCCTTTCTTTGTCTTTTCCTCCCGGCCTGTTAATGTTTACATACTTCTTGCACAAAGTTCGAACTTGTTTTGATCGAGAGCTGAGTTCCCCAACTGCGGTCTAGCTGCACTAGTTTAATATCAAGACAGGAACGCTGCATTCATAGAGCCAAAACATTGACCCATTTGGCTTTATCGCAGCTTCTCCGAGCCACACACTATCGGAAAATGCTGTTGTCACTCTCTCCGCGAGCCAATCTCCAGCAGATGAGCAGTGTGGTTGAGGGAACTCTGCTGGCGAGATGTATTTATTTTACACCAAAGGTCTAGACATTGCAGGGCAACGGTTAAGGCTCTTCATTGTATTAATATTATATGTTCTTCAATGGAATTTCAGGCAATGGTGCACCGACGGCGGTGCCTTGCATTGGACCCGATGAGCTGCCGCCGCCGTATCAACAGAGCACTAATACCGGAGGCGTGCCCATGGTCACCTGTCGGGTATGTCAGCACATGATTGACATCACCACGAAGCGGGAGCAGCACGTGGTCAAGTGCACCCACTGCAATGAGGCAACTGTAAGTTGTACTTCACTAAATCTTTTGATATAATCCGAAGCTTACTCTCCCTTTTACACATTCACAGCCCATTCGAAATGCTCCGCCGGGCAAAAAGTACGTTCGCTGCCCATGCAACTGTTTGCTTATCTGCAAGAGCTCCTCGCAGCGCATCGCTTGTCCAAGGCCAAATTGCAAGAGGATCATCAACCTGGCCCCCAGTCCCGTCACCCCGCCCGTGCCCACCATGCCGGGCATGTGCCGCGTCACCTGTGGCCATTGTTCGGACACGTTTTTGGTAGGCTATTTATTAAATCTACGCCCACAAGGAATATTCTAATGCCTGCTCTTGCAGTTCAACACGTATCACAACGCCTTGGCCCGCTGTCCACACTGCAGGAAGGTCTCATCGGTGGGTTCGCGCTTCGCCAATAGTCGCGGCGTGATGTTTGCCATTGTGGCGCTGGTGTTCCTCATCGCAGGCATCGGCGTGACCGCCGGAACATACTCGATTGCTTCGGTAAGCAATACGTTTGGGACCTTGAAAAGGGAAACCAATTAATTCTCCCTAAAACAAACAATACTGAATACGAATTTGATTACTCTATTTCTTTGTAGGATCACGGCGGCATGTACTTCCTCTATGTGGCGCTGTTCGTGATCGCGGGGTGTATGCTGGCCCGCTCCGCCTACTATTTCCGCCTTAAAGTGAGCGCCATCGATGGGCCAATGTAAAGCTAAAGCACGGGGCCAGCAGCAAAGGAAGTGCATTGTTTTATTTTTATATATATATATATTATTCATATATATCATTCCTTTTGATATTAAATTTAACTAAACACAGCAGCCAATTTGCAGACGGAACATTTGAAGAACATTTCCCCAGCAGTCCAGCTAAAAATTCTTTATTTTGAGCCAAACTAATAGCAAACCTAGCTAAATTATCGAAAGGAGGTCCCCGTTTAAACTTAAAAGTGATTATGAAAAGCATAATTAGGATTTTAAGGCCGTAACTAACTAAACACTATACTAAAAGCAAATATTTCGAGAGTCGCAGAAGCAGCTAACATTAAAGTGCTAAAAGAGGAACATTAGTTATTAGACCAGCGACCGATCAATCCACTAGCTCCCCATTTTTATAGAATCTTCAGGCTCCATTTTAGAGATTGTACAGTTTTGTTGTTTAAGTGTCCGATTTGTTATCCGTTTGTGCCTGTCCTGCAACTATTTCGGTATTTATTCTTCACGTATTCGTTGATACGCTTTGAACTTTGTGTTGCTAAGAATTTATCCAATGCACTACTCTTCTCAGTTCCCGCCAAAGCAGAAGCAGGCGCTTTGTTCTTTGGCGTTAGACATAATTTAATGGGTATGCTAATAGTGCTAATGAAGGTACATACATACGCGCATATATACCACACATACATAATTATAATGAAAATAAACAAGGCAACACTTCTTGAACAACAGAGAACAAGCAACGCTCATGCAGAAAAAAAAACAATTTAGACAGCAACTGCTAAACTGCGAAATTGAATATATATATGATTAAAAGGAACGGTTTACTTTTGAAATATATATATACAACATTTATATTTAGTACATTATAAATTAGCATACATACACTGTAAATAAAAAGAAATAAAACCACAAGCACAGCGGACTTTTTTCGGCGACGCATTGGCAAAGCTTTAGAAAACGGAGAATGCCTTGAACTTGTCATCAGACATTGGGTTGGCATAATCAATTTGATTTTCAGCATTTATCTCTCAGCCTGAAGATTGATTTTCCGAAATGTCGTCCTTGGCTCCTTGCTTCACCGTGGGATCGATAGTGCGCTGCAAAACTTGTTTTGGTGATAGTATTTTGGGAGAGGTATATTTATATTTTTATTTTTAAATTAGTGAGAGAATAAATTATATAATAAATTTAATCCCCAGGTGATTTCTTTTGATCTCGGCGTTAAAATGCTTATGATGAAGTGTCCATCCGGCAAAGGCGGTGGTGACCAACAGATTTTCCACCACCTGACCATTATCAATCTGGCCCTATGCATAGACATTGAGATTATCAAGG
Organism: Drosophila prostipennis; assembly: GCA_037075205.1. Classification (NCBI taxonomy): domain Eukaryota; kingdom Metazoa; phylum Arthropoda; class Insecta; order Diptera; family Drosophilidae; genus Drosophila; species Drosophila prostipennis. Next base: position 293,807 of record JBAMCJ010002647.1, on the reverse strand, counting down.
AAATGTTGCCTTTGGAAATTCTTCAGCCCCCCGAGCCAATCAATATCAAAATGGTGAATTCTTTTGTATTTACATTTCCACCAAAAGATCTATCATTATCCGTTGTAGCTCCAAGAGCGATTCCTGCGAGCAATTGAACATCGCGCCATTTCCTGCCGCAGTTACCATCCCCAGGCCTCGCCTTTTGGTCAAGCTCTATTCAGGCATATGATCAAGATTTTCGGTGATGCCGCGGTCAAATGGCACACCCAAGGCGACTCTGCTGGGCATCAATATATTGCATCAGTTGATCATAGAACCACCATATCAAGTGGAAAACATAAGACCAAAAGTCTGGAACCCAAAATTAACAATATACGTTCAACGCATCGTCCAAGGCTTCCACAATAAACAATAATAAAACGACGCGCGTGCCCATGGCAACAGTCGTCTAGATAATGTAGCTCCCAATTCTCTGGGCGCTTTGTTTATCAACAAAACAATTCGAAATACAGACATAGCCTCGACACCCACATAGAATACTTTTCTTTATCTGCCAGAAAGCACAATTTTTATTTGTACACAATCGATTTAATGCACTGCTAAACTAAAAATTCACCATGGCCGATGATGAAGATAAACCAAAGAAGCACACCCTCGACTCCCTGTTCCAAGTGTATTGCAATTTCCAGGTAAGATGATCGGTTAATTGATAGTATAATCTATAGAATGAGTTATTTTTTGATAGGTTATACCCACGGATATCGAAAATGAGGTCTTCGACAGCATACTCCTCTCACAATTGGATGCTTGGCTAGAGCAAGCCAAACTTATGCCAAATCCTATTACACGAACCCAAACGGGGCTCATCTACATGAGATACAAGTAAGTATATATTATCTAGGAAAATGTCTTATATTAAATATGGAACTTCTTTGTATCAAAATAATCTTCCTAGAAAATGGCGCTTGGAATATGAAGACTTTCTGGAGGTTCTGAATAGCTTGGCCTCTGATAACGACATACTTATAGACGACATGAAGCAGGTGATGGTTGATGCTGGAATCCCGAACGGTGCCGACGTGGTCATAGTCGTCAAATAGATGTTCTAGTGCATCCCTGCAGTTTATTTATTTACATAAAAAAGGCAAACAACAATTACATTTTCGACAGTAACATTACATAAAGATAAATAATTTTGATTAGTTAAATTGTACACAAAAATTGTGGTATAGTATAAAAGCGTCCAACAAAAAGCCTCTTATCCCAATAGGTTAATTTCAATTAGTTTAACATTTAGAAAGTTCTAATTTTTATGAAGAGGGTGCCTAAAGGTAGTTGATCAAAAACTAGACAACTTTTGATATAATTCAATAAATTTACTGACTTTTGCTTATAATTATTCGAAAAGTGATTGGGTCTGTTCGATTCGCATTAGCAATAACAACGTTTGTTTGGACAACTGAGTCTGGTCGGATTAAGTGGTAGCACCTGATCATATGTGTAATGTGGCGGTTCAGAGATTACAATGTTACAAAAATACATGCTTATTCATTCCGTATATCTTATAAATATTGTTGATGCGTATTAATGGCTTTCCGAGTGTCTCGGAGCAAATGTAAGGTAATAATGCACTCTTCAGTTTGTACTAGCAAATTTCCGGCTCTTGTCGAGGTGCACAGAGCTCATAGTTTATTGATGCTCGCTCTTAGTCATCCCTCCAGTGGCTCCGTATAGTATAGAATCCATAGGGTAGATTGTATACATTGTGTATGCGGGTTTTTATATCGTTCATCGTGTAGAGAAACCTCGTGCCAATCCAAGGCCACTCCAATTTCGCCATGATGTTGTATTTCCGGATTTGGTCATCCGATAAGATTCTCTTGTTGGCTAAGTGACTGTATCTCACCCGATCTCCGGGCTGTATCGTCATGGATCTGTGTGTTTGTGTTGCTTTGCTCATATCATGCATGAAAAATATAATGCACAGGTCTGTTAAGTATTCGTGGCACTTAGGATTAGATTAGTATCAATTGCAGGTAATTTAAGAGTAAATTGTTCGCTCCAGCCAGTCGTCCAGATTGAAGAAGGCCGTGTCCGAATTGTCCGTGTCCCGTTCGCGGAACATCTCGATGAATGTCCTCACCTTAATGGCGCACATGAGGAAATCGTCGAATGGTATTTGTCCCTCCCGCGAACCGTAGCGATGGGCCAGGGCATTCAGGAGCCGGTTGTTCAGATGGTAGCCAGCCGAATTGAGCGCTCCGCGTAGATGGAATCCATCGATGCTGCCCGTGCGACGGGTGTCATATAGCTTAAAGACCGCCCGCCACTTGGCAATGTCGGTAAGCAAGGCCTCGAACTCCTCGAAGCCCAGGCGGCCGGAGCGATCTTTGTCCAGCATGGCCACCATCGAACGCACGGCATCCTTGGAGAAGCCGTCGGTGCCCACCATAACGTCGCGCATCGAGTGGTCCAGGATGCGCTTCAGCTCCTGCCAGTCCACCTCCTCATCGCTGCCGGCCACGCTGTCGAACAGGCGACGCAATGCAATGCGCTGCGGATCGTCCTCCTCCTTGGGAGTTGGTGGCGGCAGAGCTGGAGCAATGCGGTCATCTGTCTCGCCGAAGCCCACCTCGTCGTCGTTCTCCTCCATGTTGTTCATCGTCTCGGAGAAGACGCGAATGATGAACTCGCCCTCCTCATTCGGATCGAAAGTCGAAGGAATAATTAGATAGTGACCAGGAGGCAACTTAAAACGAGCGCACACCTCGCGCGTGTTAATGAAATGCGGAGATCGGGCCACCGAGGCTCGGTACTTGAAGAAGTTCAGCCCCTGTGGTTTCACCTGCATATCTCTATCCGTCAGGTGATAAATGGCAAATCCGATGGTCAGGCAGTCAATGCCCACGTTGCGCTTGCTACGTCGGTTCTTCTGCATCAGGGCCACAATAGCCGTGCACTTGCCATCATCATCCTCGTCGTCGGGATCCTCCAGCGATATGATGTACTGCGGATTGTGCCAGAAGGTCTCCAGGAAGTTTCTGCAACCTCCGGCCGTTACGCCCGATGTCCACTCGCCCTCGAACATGGACATCTCCCACTTGCGACGAGAGCTCTGCTGCTGGTCCTCAGTCAGCGAGTCGGGCGACAAGTTACAGATCTCCACACGATCGAAGTGGTTGAGGAAGTCCTGGAAGGACATCCAGAACTCGCCGTCGCGGTCGAAGTTCAGGCCAATCTCCTCCTTTGTGTGCTCCGGAATGAAGCGCCACTCAGGCGAGCTGTCGCTCCATGGACCGCTCCACTCGGCATCGTTGCCCCAGGGGTTTCGCATGCGGATCATGGGCAACTTGCCCTGCCGATTCGGAGTCGAGATGTCCATAAGGCACACCTTGGTAATGGAGTAGGCATGTCCGCGAATCAGACCCTGAGGCGTCTCCGCCTCGAGGACATGTGGATCCGGCTCCAGGGAGCAGCCCATCATCGAACCACGCTCGGCGGCCTTCATCATGATGCTGAATAGATTCGGAGGAGCCTCCTTGATGTCATACCATTCGGTAACGCCGCCAGTGAAGTCCTCCATGGCCTCGCAGGTGGTGCCGCCTGAAATTGGAGTAGAAAGTATTACATTTTCATACTAAATCAAATATCATTGGAAGTATAAACCATAAAAGAACTGCAAATCTCTACAACAGAGTTCCAACCACAAAATGTACCACATTCCCATTTATTTTAATGGAGAGCCTATGATAAGCATTGTCTATTTTTAGAAGGGAACATTAAATAAATGTTGTTATTCTAGAAATGTGGATAATACATTCTGATATCTTACCCTTGAGAGCTTCATAAGATCCATGGAGCTTGGCGTAGGCCTTCTCCAGCAGGGCGCTCCAGAACTCGTTCTTCTCCGTGGAGTGCATGTAGATTAGCTCGCCATTATAGGTGGGAAGCCGATCATCGATGACCACCTCCACCCACTTGCCATACTGCCAGAACTTGAAGTGGAAGACTCCAGCGTAGTTCTCCTGGAAGTCCTGATCCGGCGGGATAACCCGGAAGAACAGCTTCGAGTCCTGCGTAAGATTAGCTGCTGCAGCCAGGAGCCAGCTGTAAAGGGAATATTTTAGGTAATTCCATATTGGTAACGAAAGATTTAGTCTTAATCTTACCAATCGCCAAGTTCTCCTTGCTGGACATCGAACCTCGAGTAACCCTCCACAAAGAACTGCGGATCATCGACGATATCGCCCGGACGAAGCCACTCGTAGTAGCGGTCCGGTCGCCGGGAGTACATCAGCGAGGAATTGGTGGCCGGAAAGTCGGGATCCTCGAACATGGTTCCGTTGGCCACGCAGCTGGCGCGAATGGATTCAAAGTCTCCCTTGCTGACGCTATTCTGCCGAGTGCTGGTGGCCTTGCGACCCATCCAGAACATATTCTGGTTCTCCGGCACCTTGACGCTGGTGAAGCTCAGCTCGGCAATGCCAACGGAAGGTTCCTCCTCCTGGGTGGGAGCACTGGCCGGTGGCGGAGCCGTCGGATATGGCAGAGCCGGGAATCCTCCACCGTGCTGCTGCGGAGCCGGACTCGTTGGCAAGGGAGCGTACGGCATTGGCATGCTGGGGAAACCGGGCATTGCCGTTGGATATGGTGCTAGTGGGGCAGCCGGATAGGGAAGATTCGGCTGCGGCATGCCCGTTGGGTAGGGCATTCCGGTTGGATAGGGAGCCATTGGAGCACTGGGATACGGCAGCGACGCTGAAATGGCGGAGGGCAGACTGGGATAGAGCCCGGCTCCCGGGTATGGCGTGGCACTGGGATAGGGAGCCGGGGCCGAAGGGGCTCCGGGCATGGGCATTCCCATGCCCATTCCGTGGCCCGGGTACGAGGCATTCTGAGCGTGACTCGTCTGCTTCACCACATATGGCATTCCGCCCACGGACTCCGATGAGGGATAGGGCAGCGAGGGGTAGAGACCCGCCTTGGGCTTGGGAGCTCCTCCTCCTCCGTCGTTGCCGCCGCTGACTTCATTCTTGCTGTAGCCCAAGGCCGCCAGGTTGACAAGGCCAATGCCACTGGCATGATAATTCTTGGGGTAATTATCAATCCCGTACATTTTCACTGGCTTTTCGGTGTGGTTTTCCTCTTCCACGCACGGGTTTTTCCTAATTCTATGGACTAATGGCGTTGCAAATCCACTAAAACTACGGATCTAGCTGTATCCAGATGTTGATTAACTCGCTGCCGTGGTAAAACTGCTGACTCGCTGGGAATCGTACGCTTTATTAAATGGGAGAAGTATCCAAATTTAACTTTCTCGGTAAATGATTCATAATCTTTAACCCTTGTGGGCACTGGTTTTTTTGTCTAATGTGAGGAAGTGCATACATAAATGATTTTCATCAAATGCGTTTTCTTAAAACTAAACTCATTTTATAAACTTTCTTAACTTAATTTTAAATAATTACAAAAAATGTATACTTTGTGCAGTCGTTATAGAAAAACCACCAATTACAGATAAACAAAATATACACTTTCTTCTTCTTAATTCAAAGTCTTATTTGTTTGATAATAAAAAATTAATAATTAGGGACTTCTCACTACACATAAATATAAAATATAAAATAAATAATAAATAGTCAAAAAATAGCCCCAGGCATCACATAAAGGTTTAAACTATGGGCCCAGGGCTGCATCACCTCGCAGAGTTGCCATTACACGCATTTTGGTATTTTTACATTTGGTATTTTTAGCCCTGTCGGCATTCACATAAATAAGAAGAAGACATAAACATTGCTCTTGTTTTTTGATAACAAACGAAAATTATTTGAGAAATTCTGGAGAAGAGCCGGCAATTAAGCGATGGAAACACAACCTGAGGTGCCCGAGGTGCCGCTGCGTCCGTTCAAACTATAAGTATTCCCCCAGATCATTCAGAAAACCCAAAATAACGAATTTTCTCCTTCCGCCAACACGGCGCATCAGGTTGTGAGTCTCACGGGCATCAGTTTCGAGCGGAAGAGCATAATCGTAAGGATATATCTTAAGTAGGCGTGATTTATGCTAATATATCCCTCTTTTAGGGCGTGGTCGAGCTAACCATCGTGCCGAACAGTGAAAATCTACGTCTCATACGTCTGAACGCCAAGCAGCTGAGGATCTACAGCGTCGTTTTGAATGATGTCTGCCAGGCGGAGTTCGTGTACTTCGATCCCTTCCAGGACATCTCGAACAAGGATCCCAAGAGCCGCGTGCTGGAGGTCTACTCCAAGCACCATCTGACCGCCGCCCAGATCACCGATCCGGATTCGAACAACGGCGAGCTGATGATCGAGGTGCCGCCCGAGGGCTACTCGATGATTCAGGAGGGTCAGGGTCTGCGCATCCGCATCGAGTTCTCGCTGGAGAGTCCCAAAAGCGGCGTCCATTTCGTCATACCACCCACATCCACGGACGAGGAGACCCAGATGAACTGCTCGCATATGTTCACCAATTGCTATGAGAACTCCACGCGTTTGTGGTTTCCCTGCGTGGACAGCTTTGCGGATCCGTGCACCTGGCGGCTGGAGTTCACCGTGGACAAGAATCTAACGGCAGTCTCGTGTGGAGAACTCGTGGAAGTCATTATGACGCCAGATCTGCGGAAGAAAACCTTCCACTACACAGTGACCACTCCCGTGTGTGCGCCGAATATCGCTCTGGCTGTTGGTCAGTTCGAGATCTATGTGGATCCGCATATGCACGAGGTGACCCACTTTTGCCTGCCCGGAATGCTGCCGCTGCTGAAGAATACGGTTCGCTACCTGCACGAGGCCTTTGAGTTCTTTGAGGAGACCCTGTCTACGCGCTACCCGTTCTCTTGCTACAAACAGGTGTTTGTAGACGAGTTGGACACGGACATCAGTGCGTATGCCACCATGAGCATCGCCTCGGTGAATCTGCTGCACTCCATAGCGATCATCGATCAAACCTATATATCTCGTACCTTTATGTCGCGGGCCGTGGCCGAGCAATTCTTCGGATGCTTCATCACATCGCATCACTGGTCGGACACCTGGCTGGCCAAGGGCATCGCCGAGTACCTGTGCGGTCTGTACTCGAGGAAGTGCTTTGGAAACAACGAGTACCGTGCTTGGGTGCAATCGGAACTGGCGCGGGTCGTTCGCTACGAGGAGCAGTACGGCGGCATTATCCTCGATTGCAGCCAGCCTCCAGCTCCGTTACCAGTTTCGGGCACAAATCCATCGGCTGCTGCCAGCAAGCAGCAGGAGATTGTCCACTATTTCCCCATCAAGAGTTTGCACACTGTGTCGCCGAAATATGTGGAGGCGATGCGCAGAAAGGCGCATTTGGTTATCCGGATGCTGGAGCACCGCATCGGCCAGGAGCTGCTCATTCAGGTGTTTAACAAACAGCTGGCGTTGGCGACCAATGCGGCGTCCACGAAGATTGGTGCCGGACTCTGGTCTCAGCTGCTCATCTCGACCAACATTTTTATCAAGGCCATCTTCACGGTGACGGGCAAGGATATGTCCGTATTCATGGACCAGTGGGTGCGCACTGGAGGTCATGCCAAGTTCTCGCTCACCTCGGTCTTTAATCGCAAGAGAAACACAATCGAACTGGAGATCCGTCAGGATTTTGTTAATCAGCGGGGAGTAAGGAAGTACAATGGTCCTTTGCTGGTGCAGTTGCAAGAGTTGGATGGAACTTTCAAGCACACGCTGCAGATTGAGAATACTCTGGTGAAGGCGGATATCACTTGTCACTCCAAGAGTAGGCGCAACAAAAAGAAGAAAATCCCTTTGTGCACCGGCGAGGAGGTGGACATGGACTTATCAGCCATGGAGTAAGTTATTATTACAATATATTTTGTTAAACAAGCCGTTTAATACCCTCTTTATTTAGTGACTCACCTGTGCTTTGGATCCGCCTCGATCCGGAGATGATTTTGCTGCGTGATCTGATCATCGAGCAGCCCGACTTCCAGTGGCAATATCAGCTTCGGCATGAGCGGGATGTTACGGCCCAGTTTCAAGCCATCCAGGCCCTGCAGAAATACCCAACGAATGCCACCAGGCTCGCCTTAACGGACACCATCGAGAGCGAGCGTTGCTTCTACCAAGTGCGCTGCGAGGCGGCCCACAGCCTGACCAAAGTGGCTAACCAGATGGTGGCCTCCTGGAGCGGCCCACCCGCCATGCTAAATATATTTAGGAAATTTTTTGGTTCCTTTAGTGCTCCGCACATCATCAAGCTGAACAACTTTTCCAACTTCCAGCTGTACTTCCTGCAGAAGGCAATTCCCGTGGCAATGGCAGGTAAGATTAGAATCTTAGTTGGGAGTTTTTGTACATACTTTAGTTGACTTCTGAGTTCTTTTGGCAGGCCTGCGAACATCACACGGAATCTGTCCGCCGGAGGTGATGCGTTTCCTCTTCGATCTCTTCAAGTACAACGAGAATTCGCGTAACCATTACACGGATGCCTACTACAGAGCGGCTTTGGTGGAAGCTCTGGGCGAAACACTAACACCTGTGGTCTCTGTTGCCATTCACGGCACACAGATCACCACAGACAGTCTTTCTACAGATGCAAAGTAAGTTCACAACTCAAACGTTAGTAACTTTTATTAAATTCTTACCTCCAGATTAGTGCTAGACGAAGTTACTCGTCTGCTGAACATGGAGAAGCACCTGCCCTCGTACAAGTACATGGTGTCCGTGTCCTGCCTGAAGGTCATCCGAAAGCTGCAGAAGTTCGGTCACCTGCCCTCACTGCCGCACATTTACCGCAGCTATGCGGAATATGGAATTTATCTGGATCTCCGCATTGCTGCCATGGAGTGTCTGGTGGATTTTGTGAAGGTGGACGGACGTAGCGAGGATCTGGAGCATTTGATCACGCTGCTGGAAACGGATCCCGATCCGGCTGCCCGCCATGCGCTGGCCCAACTGTTGATCAACAATACGCCCTTCACCCGCGAATCTCGCAGCCGCCTGGATAAGCCCAATCTGGTGGATCGCCTGTGGTTCAGTATCAACACGCTGGCCTACGACACCAAGCTGCGTTGCGATATCGTGGACTCTGTACTATGCTCTGTACGGAAGCAAGCGGCCGAGTTGTTTGCAGGCCGGTGAGAACCAGAGCTTCTACAAGGACTTAATGAAGGATAATGGTGGCAGTGCGAGCAGTGTGACCGGCAGCTTCAAGAAGACCAGCGATTCCAAACCGCCGCCTCCACCGCTAATGGATATTTTGGGCAGTGAGCCGCAGGAGCGGCACAAACCCGCCATGGTCACGATCAAGCGGACGGCCACAGAAGCCTTCGAGGTGGGCGATGAGATTATCAAGCTGGAGCGCAGCGAGGAGATCACCGTGCTGGATGAGCCAGTCAACGTTCAGGCCTACGATAGTGAGACCAAAGTGAATATTCTGCCGGCCGATGACGACGCACCCGAATCGCATCAGGCAACCAAGCGCCTTAAGACCGAGATCTACGCCGAGGATGATAACTCTTCGATAATGCTGGACGTGGGCGATTCCACCAGATATGAGAGCAGCTACGAGGAGGGCAAGTTCAAGTCTGGCGATGGTCTGCTCAAGAAGAAAAAGAAGAAGGACAAGAAGAAGCACAAGCACAAGCACAAGCATAAGCACAACAAGGACAAGGATAAGGATCGCGAGCGCAAGGATAAGGACAAGCGTGATCCGCAGATATCGCGCCTGCAGGCCCGCGAGACAGCCACGCCGGACACGCTCAGCTCGGCGGACAGTAGCAACAGCAACAGCCTGCCGCCCATGAACCTTAACTAAGTGAGGGTTCCAGAGGGTTGAGATGCAGAGGGATAGGTGGCAAAATAAAGCTAAAACTAGTTCTAACAAGGAAGTTATGGTTATTGCTTGGTATACTCTCACTTTATAATAGGTTTCACCTTTACTTTTGTTAGTTTTTCATCGTTTTATTTGTCGGTTTATAATTTAACATTAAGGAAGTGCTGAAACATTTTTACAATACTTACAAACTAGGCAAGGACATTTTAACTAAAACAGGACCTGGGTTCACTGCACCTTCGCCTTCGCGGACTCCGCCTCCGGAGCCGCCGCCTTGGGCTCGCTTCCCGCCACGGCGGTGTCCTGCTCATCGCGCGGCCTCCTCTTCTGCAGCGCATGGACATGGGCCAGGGCATGGGGATGCGATTGACCCTCGATGGGCTGCAAGTAGGTGATGCTACCGCCGCCAATACCCGTGGCCGTCTGCTGATGCAGCTCTCCGGCGGACGGAGTGGACAGGATCTTGACCGACGGCTCCGAGGGAGCGGCCAGCGATCTGTGCTGCTGATGGGCAGCGAGCTGCCGCGTGGCCAGGCGCATGATGTGGGCGTAGTCTACAGGCGGATGGTTGCGATACTCCGGATGATCCTTGACGTACTGTTCATAAGGAACGGGAACGGGCACGGGCACCGCCTTCACGGGATAACCGGCATCCACCAGAGCCTGAAACTCGGCCTGGGTCAGGGGTTTGCCATTGGGAGGCGGCAGATTGAGTTGCTTCACTTCATCCAGAGTCCGGAGCTTCTGAATCGGAGCTGTGGGCGTGGGCGTGGCCCGGGATGGGGTGGCGATTCCCGTTCCCTGGGAGACATAGATACTGGATTGCGATGGAGCCGGTGATGGGTATTCAGCGTGGAGCGGCAGAGCAGTGGGTGTTACGCCCAGATTCCGCTGGGCATGCTTTATCGGATCCGGCGGACTGGGATAGAAATTGGCTTGCGGCTGCGGCGGCGGCGGCGATGGCGATCCATGCTGACGATCGTAATCGGCGTAGAGCAGCGCCTTCGTGGGCGAGGCCAACTTGTAGTGCTTCGATCGATGATACTGCTTGGGCAGGGGACTCGGTTTGGGTGCTCCCGTGGGCGTGGCCTCCTGGTAGTAATACTGCGATGGCTGGGGCTGATTGGTCTGCTGCGTGGGATAGACCACGGGTCCCAGGCGCTTGGGTTCCGGCGTGGGATAGATGGGCGTCGGCTGTTGGTAGTTGCTGAACTTGAAGAGCGACGGGACGAAGGGCTGGTTATTGGCATCCAACAGGGAGTTGGGCGTGCTGGCCAGGTAAGTCTTGGGTTGCCTCAAGGCCGGATGCGAGGTGGGTGGCGGTGGGTGCTGAGGAGCCGGCTGGCGCACCGACAACTGCTCATTGCTGCTGCTGTCCACGTAGGCCAACGATTGGCCGGGCTTATTGGCCGCCAGCAGTTTCTCAATCTCGCTTTCCAGCGAGGATTTGGCCAGCGGATGATTGGGCAGGGTCTTGTAGCTAATCTGCGGCTGGTAGTAGGCAATCTGTGGTGGCAATCCATGGATGAGTTGCTGACCCGGATGCGGTATTGGCTTGTGGAGCTGCACACGTTGCGGCTGCTGCTGCTGCTGGGGCTCCTCGTCCTCTTGGATCTGCTGCGACTGCGGCAGGGGCAGGTACTTGGGACCACCGCGGGGATGCGAGTAGGTGGGCGTCACCAGTTCCTGCTCGGCCACAAAGCGCTCGCGATAGCCACCTAATCCTAACGAGGGATCCGCCTGTTGTAGCACCTTGTGGGTGGCAGCTGTGCTGTGGATGGGCAGGGGTTTCTGTTGTTGCTGCTGCTGACTGATGTTGCTGCTGTTGATGCTGCTGCTGTTGATGTTGCTGCTGCTGCTGGCGAAGTTGCTCGTGGTAGGCCCTCGCCTGCAGCTCTTCCTCCAGGAGCTTAAGGAACTGCTCTTCGGGGATTACCTGGTAGGGCTTTAGAGAAATGGCTAACGTTTAGTATGATATCTAGGAAAGACCGATGGTTAAAAAGGATGCTAAGGAGTGAACTAATTTGCAAAAGGATCATTTTTAAAATGAATTGTTTTTACCAATACGATACTTATTGAAATAAATAATAAAACATCTTGATGTCGAATTGTTATTTAAAATATCTCGAATATTTTAAAAAACATTTATATTGCTGTTTAAAAATGTTACCAATTGCCATTAAGAAAATCGATTTTAAAATGTTACGTTTCAAGTAATGCTCTTCATAATAGGAAAATATCGATAGCATTATCGATACTATCGATGGTTTGGGCTCACAATCGATACTATCGCTCAGATCGATTACTGACCACCATCGATTAACAACCGTACGTCATAAGTTAGGTAACATTCAAAATATTATACTTTATTTAAGAAAAATTTGGCTAGATAACCCACCTGCTGATGTTGCTGCTGTTGCTGCTGGGGATTCACCGAGTGATGCTGTGGAGCAGGCAGAGGCAAGGGCAGTTGATAGGGACCCACTCCCTGAAATTGACGAGGACGTGGATGCTGTGGCTGCGGCTGAATGGACACCGCATAGCGCTGCTCCGCCTCCTGCTCCTGTTCCTGCTCCTCCTCGGCCACCGGAGTGGAGGACTTCTTGGGCGCACTGGCCGCTCCCTTGCCTTGACCTGCGGCCACCAGGGCCTTGGGCTGATGATGGCGCATTATATCTTGCAGATACACGTAGTGCTGCACCTTCGAGATACGGCGAGATGGATGGGAAAAGTGAGTGGGGGCGAATAATTATGGTCGGTGGGTGTGTGAACCGCCAACATTCAGCCGGCGGCCAATGTCAGCAGCCGTTTAAAGTGGAGCCACATGACCAACTCCATCACCATTATCTTTATGAAGAAAAAACCTAGAAAAAAACCTAGCGAAAACCACAGAGGCAACAACGGATTGCAGGTGCTGTGGAGCAGCAAACGCTGTGAGAATGGCGTGGCATCTAAAAAATGAGTTTATATAACACTTGTGGCAAACTTTGGCAACGCCAACACCAAAAACAACAACTACAGCGGCTTTGGCTCTTCGATGTTGCAACATGAACAACAAACATTACACTGGGCAACAAGGGTTCGCCGTAAAAGGAACCGTTTTGTTTTGGGGGTGAGCCTTATAAAGAGATCAAAGGAAAGACCGATGCTTAAAAAGGATGCTAAGTCTCTATACATTGAGAACAGTGAAAATAAATTGGAAAGGATTATTTTATAAATGTGTTGTTTTATAATAATAAATGAAAAAACATCCTGATCCTGATTACTTTAAAGATCTCGAAACATTCTTAAAAAATCTAGTATTGCTGTTTAAAAATTACACCAGTTCTCATATTTGAATAGATATCAAGAAAATCTATTTAGAAATCTATTGTTTTATAATAATAAATGAAAAAACATCATGATCATGATTACTTTAAAGATATCGAATCATTCCTAAAAAATCTATATTGCTGTTTAAAAATTACACCAGTTCTAATATTTGAATAGCCATCAAGAAAACCTATTTTGAAATCTTACTCTTGAAGTAATGCTATTCATAAGTTAGGTAACATTTAAAATATTACACGTTTTATAAACAAACTTTAGAAATACATTTTAAGAAAATTGAAATTTTAAGATATGGAAAACACCTGAATTCTTCTCAAAACCTGCTGCATAGTGTGGCATTAATGGTTCCCATTATTATGGCAAATAAAGCCGCCGGCAAGTCAAGGCGCCATCAAGCGACGCAAAGCTGACAGACCAAAAGTGGGGTGATTATAACATTATGTCAACTTTCTTCCCACGACAAGAGCCATTGTTTTTCCACGGTGTTCCGATGTCTTGCATTATTATAAGACTCAGACCAACTGAAGAAAAAGAAGAAGAAGCCAAAGGCGAATACGAATGGTGGAAATTCGAGTTGAAAGGAAGGTGGAAATTGTTGTGTTGACGCGTAATAAGACAAATAATAATTTTGCAATTATGCATTTGTTGCTGTCACCGTCGCCATCGTTGCCGTCATGTCGTGACTTAGTTTTGCCAATTGCATTTATAATAAAAATATCATTATTATTACTTTTGCCGGCGCTTTTAATTTCTATACATTTTGCAACATAAACATTGTCTTTGGCTAATTGCAATCGCCTTTGTCTGCCGCAATTGCAATTTGTTCCGAATATAAGCCGTCAAGATATTGGTCAAGGTTTCTCGGCCTCGTCGGCGAAAGGGAGAATTTGACAAAATCCGTCTGGGAGTTTTGGAATCGGGCCTTTTGGCTTTTGCCTTTTATGTCTGCTGGTCGCCGAGATGTTTACATCCGGCATTTTGCAAAGAATCGTGTGGCTGCCGCCGATGCCAAGTCACGATGCCAGCTCGTCCGATGTCCAATGTCCAATGTCCGATGTCTGATGGCCGCGGGCCAAGTCAAAACCCCGGACTAAAGCCGCGATGTCGATGGAACACCCCCCGATTGGCACAAAACAAACAGACACTGCAATCCCTCATGACAAAGGTAATTCGTCAGTTGGCCAGATCACCCACTCCCCTGTGCAGCACGCAAAGATTCGGGTGGGGTTTCATAGGCCAACTCCAATAAAAAATGTTCTGACCTCGCTACAGAAACTTCTTGAGTGGAGGAACCTTTGAACCTAACTTGGGCGGTCCTTAAAATTCGAATTTCTTTTTTTTTTTAATATTATAAATGGTTTGATATTCAATTAAGGATTAAAAAAGAAATTAAACATGGTACAATAAATATCAATGAAATATTTATAAAATAAAAATTACAAAAAATTTCGGATGAACAATTAAAGGAATTTTGGTATTCAAAAAGTATGCAACAAAAAAATTATTCCCCTACAACAAAATCCTAGATCCTCCACTGATAATATAAAAGATATAATAAAAAATTATATTTTTCCAAAATAAAAAAAAAATGCTTTAAACACTGATCTTCCAGTTATTTGTTTTAAATATGCGTTTTATAACCATTTAGTTGGTTGATCAACGTTTTTAATAAAAATGCTATATATAAAAAACACACACTGATCTATAGGACTTAAGATCTATTAGGATCCTCTATCAGCTTTCCCCCTTATTATTTTTCACGTTTGTTTCGTTTTACAAAATAGTAATAATACAAAAATAACTATTCAAACAAATACATTAATAGAGCGATTCCAGAAATATGATTCAGGATCTCTTGTATAATATTAATATATTGATATTTTTCAAAAAATATTGCCGAAATTAGCAAATTAAATGATGTTAAAAACTTATTTCCCCTATTTAAATGTTGATGAGAAATAAAATATATCATAAAAGTTAAATCTGTTGGGGCTAGCTAAAAACTAGATAGCCAAACTCACCTCCTGGCTCTGCTCGAGCAATTGGGCGGCATGAGGTCGGGAATTGGCCGCAGCGAAATTCCTCAGCTGGGGCTCCTGGTGCGATTCGTGCTGCTGGTGCTGATGCGGGGCAATGGGCCGGATGATGAACTGATTCGGCTTGGAGCCGTAGATCGTCTCCTGCCCGTCCTCGGGATCATCGCTGCCGGATGGCGATGCCTCCGAACTGCGGTGGTTGGGGTACAGAGGCGTCTCCTTGGAGCTCACCTGTCGCTTGTCTTTGGTCGCCTCCGATTCCAGTGGTGTGGAGGCGGAGCTCTTGCTGTCTTCCGCCGCCCGACTGCTGCTGCTGCTGACTTGGCTGCTCTTGGCCTCCGCATCCACGGCCTGGGCGCAAACGAGGCCTGTGTGGGAGGATAGGTGTAGGTGTTATTAGTGGCGATGTTTAAGATTAACGCTCGTGGGAAATACAATTTATTCTAGTGCTCAAAAAAGTTTTGTTTTGTTTTGTTGGATTTAATTGGAAGTTAATAACTTGATTTATTGGTTGGATATTCATTTGTTCTACAGGAAGAACTATTTTTGCAGTGAATTATTTTTCAAGCCTATTTTTAATTTTTTAAGGTAGGTATTTTAAGTATTTATGTTTTATTGCCAATTAAATTTTGGATTCTTAATTTTGTGTGTTTCTTGTGATGGTGTTATTATTCTTCGATGACGATTTCTTCTGATTTTATTCTTTAACAAAATAGAATTGTGGAACCTCATATCGCGTTAAGTTCGTAATGATCAATCGATTAACGTTAAAATCTAAATGCATTATTATTTAACGGTTTAAAAAACAAAAAAAAATGTTATTAAAAAATTCAAAAATTTGCAATACATATTTATCTATTGCTAATTTTTACGAATTAGTGGAATGGACTTGTTAGCTTAGGTTATTTGCTGATCGCAACTGTCAGATCTTCTTGAACTAGGAAACCTGGACTTTTAACTTAGAATTACTAACGAAAATATTTGCCAAACGTATCAGCCTTAAAAAACAATAACATTTTCAGACAAATTTGTATTATTTGTTAATTTGTTATAAAAATATTAAAATATTTGTTTGCTTTACAATTTAGTTTTAACATAACCAACCAATGTTAAAACCTTTATTGTAAAGCCAAATATACATACTTTTCAGAAACGTAAAAAAAAACATAAAATCCTTAGCATTTTTCACGCTGATCTCGATGTCTACTCACCCAGCCAGAGTGTCAGGATCAAGATTTGGATTCTCATTGTGCGGCGTCACTGCACCAGCAGACTAGTAATTGAATATCTGAATCTGAGTCTGGCCGTTCGCTACTTTCACAGTCACTTGGGTTATTTTTCCCAGTCGTTTTCGTTTTCCTTGTCAGTCGGTTGGGATTACGATGGCCGCATCTGCTGCATCTGCATCGAGCATTGCCGGCTGCAACAAACTGAACCAAAGAAGCACACAACACGATGCGATTATTACTGCAGTTATGCAATTGAAGATTCGACACAATCTGAAACCGAATTTGCGAATAGCGAATTGCGAATTGCGAAACCGAAACTGAATCAAAGTCTGAGTGGCAATCTCAGCTTGGACTTCGTATCCCGTAATCCTTGGATTGTTTTTGGCGCGAAATTCGTAACGCTTCAAATTGGATGAGAGATGAACTAATTGGTTTACCGTCGTCTGCCTTCCTGCCTTTTTTTTTTATCGCCAGGAGCTAAAGCTCCGTTTCGGAGGTGCTTTTTGGGATCGGATTTAATAAATCGCGCGCGCTGCTGCACGTTCAGCCAACGAATCTTTGACGTTGTGCGGCCAACACTTGTATTTATAAATCCCGTGGCCAGAAAGAGACGAGTCTCGGCCGAGAGCCGAGCTTCGATCCCCGATCCCCGAGTTCCGAGCTGAGCTCTGAAGTCATAGCAAAAGACGACCTTTGCGGCTCGTCGTGCACCAGGCACCAACACAAAGAGAAAGGTCTGTCTGCGACCGCTTCTCCGCCTCGATTCTCCAAATAATCCAGCTCTACAGAGAGAAATTTATATTTAATTTAAGTTAATAAGAATAAGTTAACATATCACTTCATTTTTATAAAGATTTAGTACAAAATGTCGATGTTATGTAGAATTAACTAATTTTTTGTAATTTCAAAGATCTGGATTCTTATAGATTTTATTAGGCCAGGCTAAGAATTTATTTATTTTAGTATTTAAGATGAACAAATGGTAAATAAACAAAATATGAATAGGTTTTTGAACAAGGGCTGCCATTTCTAGCCTTTTTCAGGACAAATACATTATTGTTTTTATAGATTCAGCTAGAAAAGCTCCATTAAACTCTTATTTTCCGGAAATCTGTCCCTATATCAAGTGTTCTGTATTTTAAAAAATATTGTATTTGGTTGTTTTTGGGTTTTATTCAACATTCGTCCAGCACTGTCTTGAACATATATGTAATAGTCTTCTAAAGAATATTTTAAAAAATTGATTACGTTTTTTGTTTGACTGACCCGAACTTCAGTTTTTATTTTGGAATGCCTATAATTTCTAGGACCAAGACCTATATAACCCAAAAAGATTGACCCAGATTTTGGTAGAAAAATACAAAGCCCACCAATTTAAATAAATATTTTCTAGCTCTCCACTTTGTCAAGGTTATTTCGGTTGGATTAAAATAATGGGTAACATTTATATTGCGAACCAGAATTTAATTAAAAACTCCCCCAAGAAAACCCAGTTTTTTCTCCGTGAACCCACATTTCCAGGGGGCCAATTGAACGTTGACGGCCCTGTCGGTGGCTAACCGCTAGTTAAGTTAAGGCTAATGGTACGGCCCGGGCATTTGCCTGCCGCCTGGAAGCGCCCCGAAAATGCTAACGTGACACTAAATTGGCCGTCCGCCCTCACCGAGCGGAGATGGAAAAACACAGACTTGGTTCAGGGAGAGGGATATCTGGCTGCCGGCCATGGCTATTTGGGCTGGTCGAGGCTAAAGGGCACTTTTGTTTTGGTTTTTGGGACTTTAAACCTTTCTGTGTCTGTGCAAATTGGGCGCATTACTTTTAACAAGCGTTTTTCGATTCGGATGCGGGCCTCCATTTGCGTTTCCATTTTCATTTGCATTAGCAATGCATATTTAATATACCCAAGCCCAGTACGAGTACTCACACCACACCAGCCAACCGAGAAACTCCACCCCTGCCAGCAAGTTCGCTGCCTAAGTCTTTCGTTTGACATTTGCAATTGCCCAGAGGCACAGTGGGTTTAAAATATATAATTTGTAAATAAAATTTAGAAGGAACCAATATGTAGAGAAACCATGGATTTGACTTTGTCAATTAATTTATTTACATAAATATTTAAATTCTGTACGAATTAGTTATGGGATTTTACCTTTTTTTGTTTTAGGGAAATAATTATACACCTAAGTTATATCCAACTTATAAAAAGTAATTTATTTTCAAAAAAATTTAAATTCTGTACGATTTAGTTATTGTTTTTTAGCATTAATAAAATTTGTAATCAAATTGTTATGCTCACAATTTCATTCATTGTTTTCAAATTTCTATAAACTATGGGTTTTGACCTTTTTTATTGGCCATTGTATAATTTTAGGGAAATGATTACACCTAAGTTATATCCAAGTTATAAAAAACTCACCCTTGTTATTCCTTAAAATTGTTGTAAAATTGAATATATTCATTTTCTTGAAGGCTTGTAAAGATTCTAAATGCTTGTAATGAATAATTTGAAGACTGAATTTGTTTTAATGGGCCATTATTATTTATTTTTTAATAAATTATTATAAAAAATAATCAAAATTATCCAAAATATTGTTGCCGGTTCATATCATAATTTTATTCATTTTATCCGTATCGGTACTCCTGAAATATCATCTAGTGCTGCCAACTGTTCCCTTCTGTTTTGGGGATTGGGAATTAACATTTCATTTCCATTATTATTTTTTTTAAATAAATTATTATAATTAATAATACGAAATTATCCCAAAAATCATATTTTTAATTATTTTATCCGAATCGGTACTTCTAAAATATAGTCTAGTTTAGCCAACTGTTCCCTTCTGTTTTGGGGATCTGGAATTAACATTTCAGCGCATGCGTGGGCAGCTACAATCGAGAGCTAGCGTTAACCCCTGCTGGCAGCATCACTTATTGCGAACTCCGGCTGACGGACGGAGTCAAGTCGGTGGCCAATTTGGGCAATTGCAATTGCCGTGCTGGTTAATTGAGCCCGCTTACCTAATGCTAATGCCAGGCTATGTCCGCCGATCCGGGCTCCGATTTCGGGGGCTTTGCGTTGGTGGTGTCAAAGTTAACACGGTAGCTGTGAAGTTTGGCGCTGGGGAAATCCAAATCCGCGCAAATTGCCCACTGATGCAAGCTGCCATTTCCCCATCCTTAGCAAATTGATTAGGACAGTTCGGCGGCAAAGCTAACCAAATAAATAAGTTTATAATTAAGTGGAAGGTTTGGCAGCAGCTTTTGTTTTTCTCCCGCTGCCTCGTTTTCTTTTTGCGCAACTCTCTTGATCGAAGCAGCCGAGTTACTTATTATAAATTCTACCGCAGCTCTGTTGTTGTTGCTACTTTGTTCACATTGTCATTTAGTTGTCTGCGTGTTGCTTGTGAAATTGTTGCATTGCATGCAGCAGCAGCAACTGCAGCAGCAACATCGGCAGCAGACGACGATGCGATCTGCAGTGGCAACATCTTCTTTTCTTTAACTACTATTTATTATTGTATTAGTTTCTATGCTATGGCTGTTTCTTCAGTTATTTTTATTTTTGTATTTTTTTTTTGCTTTTAATTTCAAGTGCTTTTTGCTGTATTTTTTTTGGATTTTTTGCGCAGCAGCAACCAGAAATGCAACAGTTTCTGGTCGACTCCACTTAAATCAATGATGATCAAGTCGGCGATGACGATGATGATGATGAATGCTGCTGGCAGTTCACATTTTGGCATTTGCATTCAGCAATTCACATTCGACTTGGCTCTTTTTTCACAGCCAAGCGACAGTTTTATGCTCCAAATTTTATGTGTATCAATTTATCAGTCGAAAACGAAGACGGAGTCAACCTTAACATTTAGTATATGCTTTTTGATATACTCGAACTGGAAACATTTACCGAGATCTTAATTGGCAACTCCGTGGATGTATTTTGACGTTTTTTTGCTCGCCACCGGATTGTTAATGAAAAGTTGGTCTTACAATGAAATTGCACAATCGCCATTGTGGCCGGCCAGCAATGACCTGCGAAGATACCCAGCCACGTCGAAAGGAAAATGTATCGCCACGAAGAGCTCCATATGACAGGGTAAATGTTAATGGCAGTACTGCGAATAAATAATGTGTAATTTACCAACGGCAAGTGACAATTAAAATGCCATTCGGCGAACTACTGTTATGCAGTAGTAACTCACTGACAAATGCCGCGAATGGTTAACATTTTCGGTCACTCGGAACCGAGATGGCATTACCAATAATATATGTATGTACCTACAAGTTAATTGGAGTTGGTCAATAATATGTGCCTAATTGGCTGGGGTGTTCTTGGTATGTTAAAACATTGCCAAGAAAATGCTTAAAACACGGTGAGAAATAGTAAGATTCAGCTTGATTTTTAACTAACTCAATGCTAAAAGTATAAAACCAACCGGCCCAATGTAATAAATCCCCATGTTCAATAGTAGCTGAAAAAGTATAAACATTCTATGGATTTTCTTGGGATTAAAAGTAATAAACTTGACAGAAAAAACTGGACCATCTTGCACTATAATAAAATTACCGTATGTTATACATTTTTTAAAATTTTCTTGTAATTTTACCACATTAAAGAGTAGATTACAACTTTATTGTGCACCAGAAATTTAATTAATGAACCATTTGCCAGTTTATTATAGGCATTTACCATTAAAAATATATTGTCTGTAAACAACAAATAATTAATAGGTAATTTATATGCTCGTTAAATTAAGTACAGCTTAATAAGATTTTTTTTTTGTGGGAAACAAAAAATTAACTTTTTGGCAATACATAAAACAAACTTACGACGATCTCAAAAGCGTTCTCCTTAGACAATGACTCCATAATCTGAACTGGGGCTTCGACCCAACTTGGCTCATGAACATCAAATCTCCAGCTGAGATAGCCTATCGCCATCTGACTAGACCACATCCGAGATTTCCATCTGCAGCGCTCAATTATGTTAACAAACCTGCAAACCGACTATAAACGTCAACGGGCACAATTTATGAATCATAAAGCCCGGCCAAGCTAAAAGCGAAAAAGTGCATTCTAATTCATTTAAATACAATTAAAATGCTTCGAACGGAATGGAAAACGCTTAAGGAATTGCTCAAGCGAAGGCCCCACATTTCGTGATCCGTCCAGGCGACAATCCGTGTCCGTCTTTGGCCCCAAAGTCCGGGATTGGCCGCCCAACTCCATTGAAGCGTGGCTCCAGCACACAAAAAAATAGAAAGCAAACTTTAAACCTGAAATAAGAATATTAAGTAACCAATTCAAATGAAAAACTTAATAATAAATTGAAAAATGATAATAAAATTTTTTATTTTAAAATAAAAGATGTTCATTCTATTAGGTTGCGATTATCTTCAAATAAGTTCTTCTAAAACAAAGTGATTTATGTGATATAAGTGATATATTTACACTGATAAAAAAAACGTTGTAAATCCAAAGACTTCATATTCAATTTAAATATTTTTCGGTATGCTATTTTTATTCAATTTAAATTTGAATATATTACGTTTAAATCATGCAATCTAATATGTTTTATATTAATTATAACGTGATTTTATATTTAACTCAAATATGTATACCAATATTTGCATTCAATATGCAGATATTTATATTTACTGATGCATTTTCTTTATCAGTGTATTTATTATAAGCTCCATAAAAGTAAGATAATGATATAAAAACGAATTTTTTAACCTCATACTTACTATATTGGACAACTATAATTTTTATCGACTTTGCCTTACCATTTGATCTTTAAAATCTTTTATATTATTTTTTTTACATTTTTGACCAATATTTTTAAAATTATCAAAGAAATGTCAAGAAAATCTATTTATTTTCCCCAGTCGATCATCCCAGATTTATTTGCATTTTTCCCACTGCACAAGCACGACAGCCAAAATAATTTGCTAATGAGCCCAGGAGGCAAAAGGAGCAGCCATCCGTGGCCAACATGCTGCCTTTCGGATGGGGGAAATGGAATCTTTGGTTTTGGTTTCTTCGACTGACTTTTGACTTGCATTGTTATATGATTTGCGGGGCCTTTTCCTGCTTTTTAATTTCGGATCGCGGCCACAAGTGTTTTGTATAATCGCCGCAAATACCTGGGCAGCGTTTAATGACGGGCCCAAGCACTCCATGTTGATTTTCTCCGTCATTTGGACCAAAATATATGGACTGTGTATCGGGCTAAGTCCATGCATCAGCGATAATGCCCACTGAGCCCGCTGTTATGTCGGTGCAATAATTTAATGCCTTCCATTCACGCCAAGTCAGATCCGATAATGAGTGAGGGGAGGGGGGTCCGGACAATTGATATATAGCATAATGGCGCCTGCCAACTGGCCGACCTTGCGATGTTATTTATATTTATAGGGTATCTGGATGGGGTGGCGGTGAAAGAAAGAAAAGATTATTACGCACTAATCAGATGGCTAGGTTATTGTATATTTCTTTTTCTTTTCTTCAAACCATACCGATTGCAGCATAAATCGCTGACTTTAATGGACGAAATCGGGAAAGCGTTGCAGCCATCAGCAAAATACAAAGTCGCGAACGAACAATGACAGACCCCCGAATGAATGAATGAGTGTTGAAAAATATAACCATAAAATGGGTAAAAATAAGAAGCGCCGAGATTTTCACACTACAGCTCGCAGGCAGCCAGCCAGCCGTGTAAACTCGTCGGCATTAGCTAATGCTAAGAGAAGACCCCTGCCCCAAGACCCCCGATCCCGCGATCCCCAATCTATGATCCCCCGAACACACCCGGATAACTTCATTTGCATTTTGGGCGTGAGAATAATGGTGGTGCAGAAACACAGAAGATCTGCCTCATCGGTTGGCTTAATTAGATTATAACTACTAGTGTATGGTATGCTTGGTATCTGCTCCCAGATTTGAATTGCGTGCCAAAGATGGTATCGGGTATTACATAATGGGGGCGAGACGGAAAAGCACGCCCATCATCCATAAAGCGCACTGGCCATAAAGTGCATTTGCCTACTGGCCCAATTAGCCGCCAACTGGCCATGGTTAACTCCGGCCACATAACCCAAGCAATTAACTTGTCTCCTATGCGCTTGCAGTTTCGCCAAAGAACGCCGTGCGAAAGGTTCACACATTTCAAGGGACCATCGGGGGTTCGGAAAAATCTAAGAAATTCAGCTTGGTTAACTTTACTAAATACCTCTTACGAAAATACCTAAAGAACTTTAAGAATAAAGATGACAGGCAAACTAATCCATATTTTTCACATGCAATATTCTTTACTCAAAGAGAAAGGAAAATAATTGGAGTATTAAAACTTGAAACCTAATAATTATATTATTAAGTTTACGCTTTAATTATAAGTTTACAACTTGAAAACGGCAAACAAGTTCTAACCTTTGTTTTGATATCTTAACTAGACAAATATTATAAAACTTGTTTACGACCAGGTTTATGGCAAGAAAATAAACTCGGAATTTATTGCATTTTAGATTATTTTTATGTTCAAACTAAAAACGTATAAAAGAGTCTCTTGAAGAACACAATACAATAATGGGAACCTGGCGTAAAAATATTTACTATACTAATAAGAAAACTAAACGGTAGTTATAGGTTATTTTCCCATAGCAAAAATGACATTTGCAGTTTTTAATAAAATAAAATCAAACGGCTAATGCCAATGAAAAGGTAAACCTCAGTTGACAATGTTGTAACTTTGGATCGCTAATTTTACACAAAATCCTAAGACAATGACAGATCGCAGATTACGAATGCCCACAATCAAATCATTACCAACATTTTTCTATAATCTCATCGCTTTTGTAAACGTATGCAAATTCCAGGCCTTTTGAGTGCCAAGGTTTTTTACAAGAAAAAACCGCCAGCAATAATCCCTTGGGGAAAGATAAAACAAACACACCATATTGTTAACGATGTGAAAACGTGTACAACAAAGCATTTGGCCAGCGAGCGGCGGCAATTAGCCACGCACCCGCACATTGGCCATCTAAAATGAGATGGCCCTGGGCAAGATGTGGATCCAAAAGAAAAAAATCTTAAGATATCCAGTGGCAATTGCAATCCAACTGACATTTCAATACGAGCGCCAAACGATTCCATTTAACACAATTTATGAGTGGCGATTCGGCTTCTGATTCTTGGCGTCCATGGCGAATATGTCCGAGTGGCATTAACCGATCTGTGGGTCCCCCCGCTGGTGATGTTAACTGGATTCGCCGAGTCCCAGCGGCAAGCTCACCACCTTGGCATTTAAACCGTAGCATGTGCAAAAAGTGCCCGAACAACAGGAAGATGGCAGCAGTCGCAGCTCACAAAAAATATACATTTACACTTAAAGATTATAAATTAAATTTAATATTTTAAATAATCCTTAAAAAAATGGTTCTGAACCTGTAGAAACTAACCATTTTCCTATAGGAAACTTATAAATTATATTACTGGGAACGAAAGTAATCTTACTTTGTCGTTATTAATAAATAATAACTAATAAACAACTAGTAAACTATATAAACAAAATTTTAAAAATATATTCTTCAAAGCATTTATATTGAAAGTCAAAAAAATATATATAATATTTAGTATTCCCTTAAACTAACATATACTATAATATTATAATTGGAAATTATAGGCTGACTTGAACCAAACCTAAAATTTAAATAACCCATAAACTTCCCAAAAACCGTCCAGTTAAATTATTTTCTCTGCACTGACACCGCTGAAATTTCTTAATAGAAGCGCCAAAACCACAACAAAAAACGTAACTAAAAAGCAACAGCCGCAGCATCGAGTTGGAATCGCAAATTAAATGTTAATAGTAATACCCGGCCACAATGGAACGGCGGCGCTTGAGACAAAAACCGGATTTGTGGCAGCCACAGACAGAACAATGTGCGCATAAATCTAGCGTCAAAACATGAATGCAATTTAACCAAACTGAATGAGCGATTGCCAGGGATTAACAAGCAGCATCTTGGGGACGGGACCTGGTGAATAAAACCCGAAAACCTGCTGGCGCAGTGATCAAATCAAAACTTGACATTGTCTGACTGAGCCCCACTTAAAGCGGTGTGTAGAAAGGAAGCTGGAACGGATCATATCGGATCGGCGGAAGGTGAGAAAGGCCTACTGACGATATTACCTGGCGAACACGCATATCAAGTGACAGATTGCATAACAGTCGAATACGAATACGAAGACGCCATCGCCATCGCCATCCATCCTATGTGGCGTGCGGTGAAAGTTAATTTGGCAGAAATATGTAGAAAAATTATGAAATGTATTTTCCTTTCGGTTACCACCGACATCGGCATTGTCTTGTGGCGCCAACCGCCGACCGCCCGCCAAGTGGCAAGTATCAAGCGGAAACGGCAAACATTGCCTCATGCAGCCACTTGTGCCGCCCAATAGGTTAATAAATACATTTCGAATGAAGTCAGGAAGAGCTAGCAGCTCAAAACTAAGTTCCCCTGAATATCGTATCAAAAATAGTATTAAAAGATCTAATAAATAATATAGAATTGTAGGTCATTAAAACACCAAAATGAAATCAATCGATATCAAATGATAAAATAATACAATAAATTTCCGGGCAGTCAAAGTTAACTACAAATTATACATAGTTATCATAATTAAAATAAACAGTCATGATACCAGCACCGAATTAATTTTAAATCCAATAAAATTCATAGCTTACTTTTTAATCTTAACCGTTCAGTTAACCAAAACCATTTCCAAATAAGTAGTATCCCACATCTGTGAAAGTAAAAACCAAACTAAAGCCTCCAAAAGACATCTTTGTTTGCTTGAATTGTTTTCCTATAGCCAACCTTATCATACATGGCCTCGAAGCAAAATCTGTCTGCGCCTTTTAATCTCATTTAGCGTGCCATTTCTCGCTGGTGAATATAGCATCTGACAATTACATGCGAGCACCTTGAAGGGGCCAACAAATTGGCGACCGCCAGGCATTTCTCTGCCATTGTTTGGGCCAGGTGGCCAGAGCCTTGGCCATTTTAGAAAGGCCCAACTGGAAGCGCTCGAGTGGCACGGCGAAAGGTACAAGAAAGGTACTCTCCAACTCCAACTCAAACTCCACATGCACAATCGCCATATAGAGACAACACGCTGCTACAGGTTGGTTTAGTTAGGTCTAGACATTTATTAAGCAGGCTGGGCTCGGTGGCCAGATGACAGAGCAGCTCTGGTTCGGCATTCGTGTGCACACTTATTTTGAGCACATTATAGTTAAGTTATATATTTGAAATATGTTTGTAGCAACCCAATCACTGGGTTTGGTTGTTGCTATTACTAATATATTACTGCTGCTTAAGTGTCGCTCACTTGGACTCGGCTGCCGCATTATTGGTCGCCTTGGTGGCCGCTTTAATGGTGGCCGCCGATGTGCGCTTCACACTGACCAAGACATTGCGCTTCGTGGAAGCTGGACCAGGTTTGGCTGCTTTGGCAGCCGGCTTGGGCGTTGCCGTTGCCTTCTTTGCCGGCTGCTTGGCGGCAGCGGTGGTCTTGACCGTTGGCGTGGCTGGTGCAGCAGCGGGCTTTTTCTCCGGCGACTTGGCCACCGGCGCGTTGTCTTTAGCTGCTACCTCATCGGCATCGCCGTTCGCTTCCTCTTTGGCGTCTTTAAGCTTGTTTTTCTCGCTGCAAGTAAACACACACATTACATAAGATAATCATGATAACTTAATCGCCTTTCACATACCTTTCAATGTCAATGTTAAGCACAGACTCGTCCTCCTCATCTTCCTGCTGCCCCAAAGGCTCGACTTCCGCCAAAAGATCCCCAAGATCCTTGTCCACCTCCTCCCACAACTTCTCGTCATGGGTTTCATCGCCGTCTTCTCCATCTCCATCGTCATATTCTTCGTCGTCATCTTCCTTATTCTTGCTATCTATCTCCTCATCGCCCTCTGCCTCATCATCAGCGCCCTTGTGATCCTCATCGTGGTCTTCCTCATCGCCCTCCTCTGCCTTGTTCTTCTTCTCGGTCTCCTCCTTGTTGCGCAGGAAAGCCTTAACGTGGGAATGCTGCAAGCAATGCTTCTTGGTGTAGTCCTCCAGTGACACGTCGTCAGTCTTGCTTGAATAGTGGTTGCACAACTCGCAGTAGAACGCATCGATGGTCTTGATAAAGTCGGGGCCAATCAGAGCGCGTTTACGGGTCTCCTCATCCTCGCTCTTCAGATTGGCTTCCGCCTCGATCACCATGGCATCCACATCGGCGTCGATCATGTCCACATCGATTTCGCCCACCGAGTCCACGGTATGGAATTTATTCAAATCGATCTCACGCTCATCAACGCTATCATCCGATCCGGACTCATCGTTGCGGGCCTTGTTCTGCAAGCAAGAAAATAAAAACCCATAAATTATAGCTTTTGCTGGATTAAAATGTCTAATTTTAGGGAAGAAACACTGAACGCTAAAATAGATTTCAAAATAAAGAATGGGTTGTGTCTTCTAGGGGAACATTTTTTATGATATAGTTGCTTTTTAAGGGTATTTATATAAAACCGAGAAACTTTTTAAATAGAAAAAAGACTCAGACTCACCCTAATGTGCTCCAGGGAGCAGCGATGGTTCTCGTAGAGCATGGCGTTCTTAAAGGCCAAGTGGCAGGAGCCGCAGTACGGCATTAAGAACTTCTTGATGGTCTTGTGGTGCTCGGAGGCCTGGTGGAGATTCTTCGGCTGGCGGTAGGCCAGGCGACAAAGACGGCAGTAGCGCGACTCGTGCTCC
Source organism: Drosophila prostipennis (assembly GCA_037075205.1). Lineage (NCBI taxonomy): Eukaryota > Metazoa > Arthropoda > Insecta > Diptera > Drosophilidae > Drosophila > Drosophila prostipennis. The sequence continues at coordinate 265,594 of JBAMCJ010002647.1, read as the reverse complement.
TCCTTGGCGTTCTCCTCGATCTCCCGCTGCGTGGTGCGTTGGCGGGCGCGCATACGCTGCAGATCGGCTCGCTGGTTGAGGGCCACCTGGCGCATGGAGTTCTTGTGGGAGCGCGAGTTCAGATGGTAGTTGTATTCCTGCAAATCAGAAGGAACCAGTTACTAGAGGGAACACGAGAGAAGCAGGGATAAAACGCACCTTAAAGGTCACGCACTTGATGCGGCAATGGACGCAAATGAGCTTGATGAAGCTGCGCTTGCGGTTGTTATGGTCCTCGTCCCGATGACGAGAGCTGCGTCGCTCCTTGCTGCGATCATCGTCCGAATCGTCCTTGTCCTTGCGCGACGAACGCTCCTTCTTGGCAGTCGTCGTCTTCTTTGACTTGGAGTCCTTCGAGTCGTCCTTGTCCTTCTTCTTACCTGACTTGTCGGCCGACGACTTGGCCTTCTCATCCGACTTGTCACCATCGCCGGCCTCACCTTCGACCTTCACCTTGACATCCTCGTCATCGGAGGCGTCATCGGCCTTGGCGCTCTTGGGATCGGACTCATTCAGGTCCTTATCCTCATCGTCATCGTCACCGTGCTCATCGTCATCTTCGTTGCCTTCGGCGTCGCTCTTGTCCTCGTTGTTGGCCGACTTGCTGCGCTTTTTACCGGGCGACGACTTCTTGCTCTTATCGTCCTTCTCATCATCGTCTTCATCATCATCATCGTCGTCGTCTTCGTCAGAGTCATCGCCTCCATCGGCGTCCTTGTCCTTGCCCTTCTTCTTCTTGCTTTTCTCAGCATCATCGCCGTCCTTGTCCTCATTGCCGCTGGATTCGTCGCTGGAATTCCCGCCCTGGCGTTGTCGTCGCAACGAGCTACATTTGGGTGGAATGAATTCGAATGTGAAGTCATGTGAGGGTGGCAGGATGTTTTTGTTTTTGTTTTGGTTTGGTGGAAGGCAAGTTCAAATTTTTGTGTTTTTTTTTTTTTCTGTTTTTAGAAGTATAAGAAGAAGCTGGGTGGTAAACTAACAAAATACGTTCTTGTCATGGAGTGTCGGGTGTCTTTTGATCGGTTCTACTTTAGTTACACAACAATATACACACGGATTATACTTGGAGCTATGGAGAATGGAGTATTTCCGGAGGCCGCTCAGTTAATATCTGGCACCAAGGGCTCTCCCAACTCCAACTCGCCTGTAGATTTTAAGATTCCTTACTGAATCCCACAGTTCACATTATAGATTAGATCAATCTCACACAGATTGCTTTCATAGTTCGTTCGGTGTATCCTCAATTGGTACACAATGGCGTAGTAACTCAGATTTTTGTATTTCATTTGGGTCTGGATTTTTTGTATGTTTTTTTTTTTTTTAGTTTTCGTCTATTTACCTTTTCAGCTGCTGAATCTTGAGCAGGCGGGCCCGGTCTTTCTGCTGTGCATAGAGCAGCTGGCGGCGCATGGTGCGGAGGTCATTCGACTCGTTGGGGCGAGTGCGCACAACGCGCATGGCTCCCACCCGCATCCCAGTGCGCATCATGCCGCCCCTCATCGACATTGTGCCGCGGGGTCGGGATATATAGTTGGTGCCGGCCACGCTGCGCATCATCCGCTTCGGCGGACCCATCGATCCGTCCCGCTGCTGGTGCCGGCTGCCGCTGGTGGAATCATCGCGCGGGCGATAGGAGCTCGAGCTCCCGCCGCCACCGTTATTGCCACCGCCGCCGGTGCTGCTACGCTGATGATAGTTCGAGGACGAGGAGCCAATGTTCTGCGACGAGGACGAGGGTCGATCGCTGCGATCATTCGACGAGGACGTGCGACGGTAATCCTATTGACGATTGATGAGTAGGAAGGTGTGTAGGAGCTTTGTTTTGATTGATTGATTGGTTGATTGGTTTTTGATTTTTTTGTATCAAATATCATATATCAAATATATATAGGTGGTAGATTTATATTTATATTTATATATAAAACATATATAGACTTGTTGAATGAAAAGAATTGCTATATAGCTACAGACTGATATTGATTCTGATTTCTGATCTGATCTGATTGGATTTGGTTGTGGGTTATATAGTTCGCAATATGCCGTTATTTTGATTTCCTGCAGCGTGTTTTTTGTGTGTGGTAGCATGATGGAGAAACCTTATACGCTTATAGCTTAGCTACTTAGATTTGGATCGATATTATATAATGCATATGCGGATGTACACACTGATAGATTTCTATGTTCTCTGCTTGGATTGATAACCGATCTTCGACCTTCGACATTCGATATTCGGTATGGGGAAAAATTTGACAGCTGATGGTACGGTACAAGGCATATAAGATATACAAGAGATTACGGATCAAAATCACTTCAATCGCTTCAACAGTTCTCTACAGAAGTTTTTGATTTCTTTCATATATATACGTGTGGATCAGTTCGGATCGGATCAGATCGATCGATCGGTCGCTGCAAAGTCATTATCTATATGATGCCGCCCCGCAGTCGATGCTATGGACAATACACAGATTTATATAGATTTATGGTCAGACGGTGCTCCAAAGTGCTTGTCTGGCAACTTTGAGTCCGCGCGCTGTTTGCTCTTTTGGGACATGTTATGCTCTAACGCTCGATAGGCTCAACTCAGTCCCGCGTTTAAGCTTCACAAACAGTGCTATAAATATTTGGAAAGTCATTAACATTACACAGTTCATGGCGATTGGCTTAATGCATAATTAATATATAGACCTTCGGAATAGCGTGCTGTTAAAATGGGAATTGGGGCAAAGTATAACTTACGTCTTGGCGCGGGCGTTTGCGGTCATCGCTGCGATCGCGAGATGAGTCCTAGAAAGACAACACATAAAAATAGATTTCATATTGAATATATATAAATGGATTTGGGTAATACATACATCACTCATCTTCTTCTAGGCCCACAGACAAAAAATTAAATCTCACTTTATCTTTTGCTGCAGTGACACTATTATTACTCATAATCTTTACGTGAAAGTGCTTAGACAGGTAATTTGTCTATCTTACAAATGGGGTCAGAACAATAGAACTGAATTTAAATTGATTTTATCAAACAAATGTTTAATCCTGATTTTAAAATTTTGGTTATTTGTTTCTTTTGTTTGGTAAAGATTAATATAAATTCAAAATAAATATGTACTTCAAAATTCACATTATCCAAGGTACATTGTGCATACATATATTATGTTATTCTATTTAAAAAGTGAATAATTGTGGAATATTATTTTTGCCTCAGCTGTGTCTTTTGAATACTATAATCATATATTTTCCACGAAAACAAGTGTGCTGTTAATAAGCAAAGAACTGTTTATAGAATGAGGGTTCTTAAGGTTAAATCCAATACAAATAAAGTTTGTGATTAATTTTGTTTTGCTTTCTGGCGAGAGGCTTAAGCACAGTGCATAAATGTTTGCACTTTAAAGACTACAAGGAAGTAGGAAAATGCGTCAGAGATGATTAAACTCGTTTTCTATTAGATATCTTTTATGTACACCATGGAAAATCTTTAATGGCTAATGTTTATCTAATACAAAGCCAAAGATGAAAAGTATGCGAGTTCCGGTATTGTATACCAATTACTATAGGATACAACACTATAATTCTCATGCATATTAAGAAAAGTTTGGGACAGTAAATTGAAGATTCTTGTTGTGGAGAACTTATCTTATATTTACAAAGAGATAATATTCCCAAACAATTTCTTTAGTTTCTTTTGTTTTTAGAGATAATAAAAAGCTATGTTGAAGATTTTTATACCCTTGCAGAGGGTATTATAATTTTGGTCAGAAGTTTGTAACGCAGTGAAGGAGACGTTTCCGACCCCATAAAGTATATATATTCTTGATCAGGATCAATAGGGGAGTCGATATAGCCATGTCCGTCTGTCCGTCTGTCCGTCTGTATGTCTGTTTCAATACCGTTCGCGAGCTCAGTTTAAAGCTAGCGACTTCAAACTTTCACAGTCGTCCTAAAACATGTGTACGCAGATCAAGTTTGAAAACCGACCCGATCGGACGTCTATATCCTATAGCTCCCATAGGAACAATCGGATATAGCTTTCCAAAATTAAAAATATTTCGCTCAGTGTAAGAGCTATTGACAAGAATATTTCCAAATCGTATTTTTCTGTGTGTACCTTGATCAGGGTAAAAGCGCGTGCCGATCGGACGTCTATATCCTATAGCTCCCATAGGAACAATAGGGTGAAATCGGTCAAGATTTAACGTTTTTCAGGATATTTCGCGCAGAATATAAGCTATTGACATGAAACTTTCCAAATCGTATTCTTTTATGCATACCTTGATTAGGGTAAAAGCGCGTGCCGATCGGACGTCTATATCCTATAGCTCCCATAGGAACAATAGGGTTAAAAATTTTAAAATTTTTTTTTTTTTAATTATAAAATAATTTGTTGTTTTGTTAATTCATGTTGCTTTTCTAGTCAAGTTTTCATTCGTGAAATCTGCAAGGGTATTAAAACTTCGGCTTGCCGAAGTTAGCTTCCGTCCTCGTTAAATCTAAATCACTATAAAATTGGACCCTATAAAAAAGAAAGAAACATATTTCATAAGACTGAAAATCGGAGTAATTGTTAGGCGTTTTCGATCAAATTTGTGATTGTAATTCTTATAGCAATCCAATTTCTAACTTGATGCGTATATGTATATTGAATTTGAGTGATGTATGGATAGAGGTATCTGGAGTTATATACTCTTTCCAACTTACGTAGCTGCGCTTGTGGTTCGAGGAGCTGGACTCGTAGCGCCCGCTGCTCGAGTTGTGGTGGGTGAACTTGTCCCGACTCCGATTGTCATAGTGGCTATTTCCTCCTCCGCCGCCGCTATTGTTGTTGTTGTTGTAGCGATTGTTGTTGTTGTGGTAGTTGTTCTCATACCGCCCATTATTGGGGCGGTAATTGCCCTGGGTTCGGGTATTAACATAGTTGCTCGAGTTGCGATTGTTGTAGTAGCCGCCGCGAGTGGTGCCACCACCACGTGGAATGAATCCGCCGCGTCCGCGCATCTTGCTTTTTTTCTTCAATTAGTTCTGCTTGAAATGGTAGCCAAGATGCCAGAAAAAGATTAGAGAATTGGATCCGCCTGAGAGTGTCTACATATATGTGTGTGCGCGAAAAAACGCAGGCCGTCCAGCGCAGCACCCCCTTTCTTTTTTTTTCCCCCGGGTTCTTATCGCGCTGCCGCCGGTGGCGTCTCTAGCCGAGAGAAAAAAATCAATATTCCGCCGGCCCCAGCATTTTTTCGCACGCTTTTCTACCACCATTTACTGCACTTACCTCTTTGCTAACACTTTTCACTGACTCACAGAAGTTAGCGCTACTTTAAAGTCTATTTTCCACCTAAAACTGCACGTTTCTTCTTGGATTTTCACGATTTTCACCAGTGACTTTTTTGCTCGAAAAAATTTCGTCTGGCAGCAATGGCGATTAGAGGTGGAATCATCGGTAAGAGATGGAATCATCGGTTAATCGGAATCGGTCGCTAAAACTTTTCGTAACATCGATGTTTCCAAATGAATAAAGTATGCCCTTTATTAACAGAAATGCTAATATACAAATAAAACGAAGGTATCCTAACATTTCTAGTAAACCAAAGACCAACCAACTTTTAAAAACATGGGACAGAGGCACTGTTATTATTTTTACCACAGATGGTATGATTTGGCTACGATTTCTTTCTATTATTTCTCTTGAAAAATAATCTTAAAATTATTTTGAGTATAGGATTCGAAATATAAAGAGTGTCACTTTTAAAATTCTTTGAAACCATAATAAACCAAGAATACGTTTGCCTGTAATACCCCCCGAAAGTTGGCCAATTACATAATTTCAAATTGGGGATTCGAAGCAAATAGGATTTTATGGCATCCATCGAGGTACATTTTTAATGGTACACAGTGGTACTAATGTTACATGTTTTAAGTTCCGTAAAACCATTTAGGATCGTTTCCTCAATTACTACAAGTTTCTGTTGAGTTTTGAACTATTCGGCAATTTAACAGTTTAATGGGAATACCCTTCTGTTTTAGCGGATCCACACTCCTAGCCTAGCGGAGTCACCCTCCCGAACTATCGCACATCGCATTTACCGTCTCCGTCAAAAACTACCACCACTAATAAAAAGCTGCAAAGAACAGCTCAGTTGTTATTTTCCGTTGCAAAAATTTCAAAGTGAAAAAAGCTGGAATTGTGCGTTAAGGAAACCTAAAATCGGAGCAGTAAAATGTTCAACGGTCAGCTAATAAAAGGGTCCACCGAAATAGGCACAGAATATTTGTTGGCATCGGTGGTCTGCAAAATTACGCATCATTTTTTCACGCCATAAACTTGAGTAACTGACCCACAGAACAATCATCATTTTGCGACACTCGTTTTATTGATTAGCCTCGGCAGCTTGAAAGCGGGAAAGCACGGAAAATGGGGCCAGACTAGAGCAAAGGCGCACAATCGGGTGATCTGTTCACTTGCCATTGGCCAAAGATGTGTCCTATTGATTTCTTGGCAGCACTCGCTTACCCACACACCCATGTAACTAACAAACTGGCCATTATTTCTCTGTCAGGTTCACCGCATTCGCTTTCGCATCCACATTAGCCAGCTCATCCGATCTGCCAACTGCCGGGTACAAAGTTCAGGTTCAAGTTCAGCATCCGCAGCCGTCCATTCCGCGCCCTTGAGTCATGTCGTGGATGGCCTTTGGAGCCCTGGCCTCCGGTTTCGGTACTCCCCCTTTCCCCCAATCATTAGCTCTCCTTGTTTCCATGTCGTGTCGCCGTTTTAGTAGACTAGCTGAGAATGTGTGTTTGTCCCGTGATAAAGCCTTTTCCCACCCTCTTATCTAATGACCACTGCCTTCTGTTTTGTCGACCACAGTTCTGCAGCGCCTGCTGGGTGGCGATCAGCCGGCCAACAAGGTCTTGGAGATCAAGAGCGAGTCGCTGGGAACCCTCCAGGTCATGGCACGCGATGACGCCATGGTCCTCTTTGCACCGCCCTTCAACAGCAACGACAAGCGGCCCGTCTATGAGATCATCCTGCAGCGACCCACCTCGGACTCCAATACCACGTCCTTCAGTCTCTACCGCTCGCCAGTGCAGCAGGAAGCCGAGGAGAGGTTCAATGCCTTTCTGCAGAGGCTTCCCGTCTTCGTCAGCATTGTCAAAGAGGTTCTGGAGAGGATTATAACCAAATAAGAACATTTTTAACTCTTGAATATTTATAGTACTACAATGTAAATGGCCTGCAAAAGGCCTGCGATGCTCTGGCCGAGAATCCCTCCTGGACGCTGTCCCACATGATTGCCTACTTCAATCTGGTGGATTACATAAGCAATCCCAAGATGCTGCAGTGCGTGGACTATGCGGATCCCACATCCCTGATGTCGCCCTTCCAGCTGGCCATCAAACAGGGTCACATGGAGATGGTGAAGGCTCTGTTGCCCCTGAGCAAGCTGGAGCACTTGGATATCAATAGCAATTCGGTGTTTCACTATGCCGCCAGCACCACCAAGGAAATTATCAATGTGAGCAGCTACTCTAGATGTAATTCAACCATAATTTTAAACGTTTATATTCCCAGCTCATCACGGATAAAAGCACAGTGAATCTGAATCACCTCAACTCGGATGGGTTACACTCCCCTCCACATCGCCTGCCTGGCGGACAAGCCGGAGAACGTGAAGGCTCTGCTCCTGGCTGGCGCCGATGTCAATCAAAATGCCAAGAACATCAGCAAGCTGTACAAGACAGCGGCACCCACCTCGGTGTCCTCGTTTCTGCGCACCAACATAAGCAAGCTTTATACCCAAGATATGAAATATGGCGGCACTCCGCTGCACTGGTGTTCCTCCCGTGAAACCCTGCACGCCCTCATCATGGAGGGCTGTGATGTCAACTCCACCAACTTTGAAGGACGCACCGCTCTGCACGTGATGGTGGCCAGGAATCGCTTCGAATGCGTCGTCACTCTGCTGGCCCACGATGCGGACATTGATGTGCTGGACAAGGATGGAAACGCCGCTCTGCACATCGCCATCGAGAAGAAGCTGGTGCCGATTGTCCAGTGCCTGGTGGTCTTTGGGTGTGACATCAACCTGAAGAACAAGGATGGCAAGAGCCCGCGCCACATGGTGGGCAATGATGCCAGTGGCAACAAGGAGGACGAAATACTCTACATCCTGCACTCGGTGGGTGCGAAGCGCTGCAAGGAGGGTGGCTCAAAGTGCCCGCCCGGTTGTAATGCCAAGGGCAACTACAATGGCATACCGCCGGAGGCACCGGAATCCGTGGAACAGCGCGAGCATATAGAAAACATGCTGGCCAGCACCAGTCGCCAAGTGATGGGCGGTTTCCTGGGCGCAGCGGCCAATGGATTACTGGAGAAACCGCCACCAGCACAGTAAGAAATTTTTTGTGGCGAAACAGGCTCGTAAATTAATTTGTTTTTCATACCAGAAAACCAGTTGTGGTCGACACGGAGAAGGAATTGAAGGGTCAGAGCATAATGGATGCCCTACTGGGCATGTTCACCACCAAAGTGAATGCGGACGAGATGAAGAAGGACACCTCTTCCGGCAGTTTGGCCAGTGGTTCGGCAACGCCTGCCTCCCTTAGTCCGGAGCAGCTGCCGTCGCCCACCTCGCCCATTGCCGCCGAAATAGGCGACAAGCCCTACGGACGAGGACGTCTGCTCTGCCTGGATGGCGGCGGCATTCGCGGTCTGGTCCTCGTACAGATGCTGCTCGAAATCGAGAAGCTTTCTCGCACCCCCATCATCCACATGTTCGACTGGATTGCCGGCACCAGCACGGGTGGGATTCTGGCCCTGGCATTGGGATGCGGCAAGACGATGCGCCAGTGCATGGGCCTTTATTTGCGCATGAAGGAGCAGTGTTTCGTGGGCTCCAGGCCCTACAACAGCGACTTTTTCGAGTCCATTTTAAAGGACCAGTTGGGCGAGTTCAACGTGATGACGGATATCAAGCACCCAAAGATCATGGTCACCGGCGTGATGGCGGACCGCAAGCCTGTCGATCTGCATCTATTCCGCAACTACACGAGTGCCAGTGACATTCTGGGCATTGTGACTTCCATAAGTGAGCGGGATAACCATAATTATTGAAAGTGTCTTCATGTTTTCTCTGCTTTCCTGTAGACAATCGTAGAATTCCTCCTCCGCCGCCAAGTGAGCAATTGGTCTGGCGTGCTGCCCGCGCCACTGGAGCGGCCCCTTCGTATTTCCGCGCATTTGGTCGCTTTCTGGATGGCGGCTTGATAGCCAACAACCCGACCCTGGACGCCATGACCGAGATCCACGAGTATAATATGGCTTTGCGCAGTGCTGGTCGCGAGGCGGAGGCCATACCCGTATCCGTGGTGATGTCGCTGGGCACTGGACACATTCCGGTGACTGAGCTCAAGGACATCGATGTCTTCCGACCGGAAAGCATCTGGGATACGGCCAAACTGGCCTACGGCATCTCCACCATTGGTGAGGATACTGAAGTGGATTTTGTGAGTTTTCTTTTACTGATATGTGTATGATTCCCAGGTAACCTGCTGGTGGACCAGGCCACCTGCTCCGACGGAAGAGTGGTGGACAGAGCTCGCGCCTGGTGCAGCACCATTGGCATACCCTACTTTAGGTTCAATCCCCAACTGAGCGAGGACATCGCCATGGACGAAAAGGATGACCAGAAGCTAATCAACATGCTGTGGCACACCAAGGCGTATATGCACGCCAATCGGAACAAGATAATCGAGACGATCAACTTCCTGAAATAGCATGCAAGACGGATTTAGACCGCATTTGCTGTAGAAGATCTCTCTGATCTCAGAGGGATCCTTTCGACTCTTGTCTGTGTGTACTTTAGATGCGTTTCACCCCTTTCATTTTCGTTAAGCACCTTTTCTGCGGTCTAAATCAGCCCACTCACTTGGGACTTGCCCTCCCAATAACACCGAAATCCACCCACCACCCAGCCTGAAAAAATAGTCTGTGTTTTCTACTCCCAAACTGGAAAATTGCGTTTCCCTCAGCGTTCTTTGATTCTCCCACTTCCGAGGCTTTATCTCCAGGATTACCAAACGAATTACGCTTTGCATGTTGTGTTATTGGATTTAAGAAGGTACCATCCTATCACATTATTTTGAAATTCGTGTACTTTTTGTATTATTAATGCCCATGTATTTTATGTAACCCTCCAATTGAATTGCGAGTTGAATCGTATAAATGGATAACTAACATTCCGTGCCGCTTTGTTAGAAAATGAATATATGTATGTAGTCGAGCACGAATTTTTGAATAAAACTTTTTAAGTGTTTAAACGTGTTTTTAATTAATTCTTTCGAGTTGACGGGTGGCTTTGGAATGTTACAAATATTTAAGGTCATTCGTTTAATTGGTTTAATAGATACGAGGAAATTTAAAAGCAATTGATTTTATGTATCTGTCATTAAGTTTATTAAGAGAAAACCTAAACGTATAATACAAAAACAGAATTTTAAAAATAGAAATAAAATTCTTCAATCAATTAAGTCAAAAGAAAAGCCAGGAAATTTAAAAACTAATAAAACCACTAAGAAAAAGGCTATCTAAAAACCTTTTTTTGCCCAACATTACTCTTTTAAAATAATTGTAGTACAATTTATTGTGAATTTATTTATAAAACGATATAATTTTCAAAGTTTGAATATTATTTGTTTTAAATTGGATTATGCCTTAATTTTATTTTTTTGACACATACTTTGTACCTATCTAGGTACATACAAGTTGTACCTTTCCCAGTACTGCCTACACACACACGATTGCAGGCAGACTATCGATATCTAGCACATTAGTCATATCGATAGGACCAAAACAAAATCTGTAGCTGTTATGTTAACAGAACAAAAAACTCGAACAAAACAGGCCCACAGGGTGATTCCACACCACAACAGAGTGACCAGAGCAGGCCACAAAATAAGCAAAAATAAACAAACAATACAGACAGGAAAATAAGCAGCGCGTGCCTGGAAGAGTTTTTTCGCCGCAGGACCGAACACCGGAACCAGGACCACAGACGCACTGCATCACGGGCAACGGGGAGGACGCGATCCGAGTAAGAGCGACAAATGGCCGCGGCCACCAACAACGATTCCTCCACCTCCGGCGTGGAGGCCAAGGAGGAGGTGGAGATGTCGATGCCGCCGTCGCCCATGTCGATGGCCATGGTCCTGGCCAGGTCGACGCCGATGCCCATGCCCACGCCCTCCAGCGCCTCCAAGGGGATCATGATAACGCCGCCGCCGCCGGCGATGCCGCCCACGCCCACCTCGTCGCCCAACACGCACGGCGAGTGGCCCCACATGAACATCAACCTCAACCTGAACCTTAACCTGAACATGAACATGAGTTCGAACCCCAGCGCGAATGCATCATTCCAGCTGAGCAGAGATCGGGGCGAGCACTTCGCCCTGCCGCACCTGCCGCCCCTGCCGCTGAATCCCAATGCCCCCAATGCCGAGTATCTGCCCAGCCTGATCCATCCGAGCACCTTGCCCTCGGGCAGCAAGAGCTTCAAGATGCGGCCGCGGATGCAGCGGCTGAAGCACTCCTACAGCTACAGCAACATAATCGTCCAGTCGAATGGCCGCAAACTGCGCACAGCCGCCTCCACCTGCAACATCGAGCTGCTCAACCGCATCCTGGAGGGCGGGGCCAATCCGAATGCCGCCGACGAGTACAATCGCAGTCCCCTGCACCTGGCCGCCTGCCGCGGCTACATACCCATTGTCCAGCAGCTTCTCAAGTACGGAGCCAATCCGAATGTGGTCGACTCGCTGGGGAATACTCCGCTCCATCTGGCTGTGATCTCGGCCAGCTCCAACAACTTCAACATTGTGGTGGGCGTGCTGCTGCAGGGCGGAGCCAGTGTCCACATGTACGACCGCAGCAACAAGTCACCGCTGGAGTTGGCCGAGGCCAAGCTAAGATTGCTGCGCAATCGCTACGACCATCCCACGCCGGAGACGGCCAAGATCCTCGAGGACATGTGCATGCTGACCACGCTGATCTTGCGCTACATGGTGAAGCAGCAGCGCGAGCTGGAGGATCTCTCTGCGCTGGAGAAGCGCCTGCAGAACCTGAGCACCAGCGACGACCAGGAGCAGGTCGTATCCCAGACCGCAGACGAGCTGCTTGCCAGCGTCGAGCGGCTGTCCATCAACAACAAGTAGATGGGACGGACGCTGGACGCCAAGGGAACCCATCCGCAGGCGGGTCCAAATTGCGTTCGATGAGTTGAGAAAAAAGTGAGTAGAAAATGCAGAAAATCCAATAATAAAATCCAAAAAATGAGTTAAGGAAAAAAGTGAGTCCGAATCGGAGGTTATTCTCTGATTGAAAAATATTTAAAAACAGAAACTGAAACACTTAAGTTGTGGTTCCTGTACTTTAATCTCTAAAGCATGTGACGTCTTATTTGTCATTAGGCTTTCAGTAAACCATTTGTGATTTTTGTGACTCACAAGTTTATATCTTTATAGCCCACGAAAGAGTATTTAATTTTGACAAGAAGTTTGTAACGCTATTATATACATTCCTTTCATTATATACATACATATGTATATTATTCCACACATAAGGAGATAAATCGGAATTTATTTTCCTTAGTTCATTTTAAGATAACTGGTTGTTCGAGTTACCATTTAAATGTTAATATTGGACTGCTTTTAGATTATGTATGTCTTCCAAAATAATTATTAAAAGTATACCTATTTTTTCCATCTTTGCAGTTTGTTTATCGTTTCCTAATTTGGCTGCCGTTGAGCTGGAGTTGGCATCGTGACAAGCAGCTGGAGGAGAAAGAGGTCCTGATGGGACATCCTGCGATCTCATCAAGCTGCCAAATGCGACCAACGCTCTCACACACACAAGCACACACACCCACACAAACAGAAGAAAACACACATTGTTTCATGCGATCTTTTTTTAAGTATTTCATTTAGGGTTCATTGTTTACGCGAACAATCAACAAACATGATTAAATTTTAAGCTTTACGTTTAGCGCGCCAAAAACAAAATCAAGTTATATATTAATGATGCAATCGCAACTCAAGAGGACACCTAACAATTTGCTACATTACATTTAACTAAATGACTACATTACATGGAAATCGTTAAGTGTCTATTGTATACTACAACAACAAAAAACCATAAGCGTGTAAACACTCTCTGAACAATAAACGAAAAACCAAACGGCCATTCGACTTAATCCGCAGATCAAGCCGAAATCTGTAACAACATATAGAACTGCGAGGACTTGTGAGTGATTCTGGTTTGTGGTGGACACTTGTGATAAGGATTTCGGATGGTGAGTTATGAAATCAACAAAATTGTCAAGCTAAATACGTTGTAGGATATCACCAAGTCTTTTCTAAGAATTTTTAAAGTATAATCAAACTATTTTAAATTAGTTAAAGTAGTTAGATTACACTGTAAAAAGTTAAATTCGATTGGACCAATCATTTAGGAAATATTAACGGCCTGACGAACAGTTTTTGGTGGATAAGATAATTCAAAAAGTTAAGAACCGTTATTTTTCCGTTTTTTTGTCAGATATTCAGAATCCTAAATTCTACTGTTTGAAGAAAAAATTGTTAAATTTATTAATTTTTACTAATTTTTAAAAAATTAAAATCCTTAAATATATTATTTGAGGTTCGTTTTTTTTGTAAAATATTTGCAAAAAAATTTAATTTTTGTCTAATTTATTTTTTAAGTAGATTTTGAAATAGACTAACATTAAAAATGTACTTCTTTAATTTTCTGATGATCCTGTCACCAGTTTTCCTATAAATTTTCTTAAATTACGTTACTATTTATATTATTATAGCCACCTTTTAAATTCGTCAAATCTTCGTTATCGTTTAAAACTGAATTATTAACCATAGAAATGTCAAGTCTCAAGTCTAGACGCATAAAGCTTGTAACCTTTTAGAAAATAAAATCTCCAGGCGTTTCGTTTTAGTTTATTTTGGCAACTATTACGGCAGGCCAGTTAATTGTTGGCCCCTGATAAAGGCGTTTGGAGTGTCGGCCGTGCACAATTGGAACTCGTTCAGTCACTTTCGCTCAAAAGTTGCGTTGACACTGCGCATGCGTGTCGTGTCATTGGGAAAGAAATGTGACGGGAAGGTGGAGGGGCAGGGGTTTTACTCTCATGTTTCATTTCGGACAATGTTTCTTTCGCTTCATTGTGGCACTGCGTTTGTTTCAATTGTTACTATTAATTTTATTTTATTTATACACCAGTCGAGCACTTTTTCTGCACGACGCGACGACAATTGACTTCAAATGTCGCCCGGCCGGGGGGAAAAAGTTACAACCACTATGAAAGTTTTTGTGGCCTTTCGGCGTTTTCTTCATTTTTCGATAATAACCAAAGCGAATTGAAACTAATATAGCTTGATAACTTTCCCAAAAGAAAATGAAAAGCGCCTTTTAATTGCCAGACACGGAGAAAGAGGAGCAGAGAAGAGAGGAGCATTTACAGAATGTGCGATTGCGTAATGCCTTTAATCGATAACCAATTAACGGCAGCCCTTCAGATAAGTCAGTTTGCAATGCTTTCAGATTCGTATCGAAGGTAAAACCTTTTCCCGCCAGTATTATACATGGGTGATAAACGTCAAGCAGAGTTTTTCCCATCGTTATTATAGATTACAACATTCTTCCGATCCGAAACTAATGTAAATAAAATTAAGAAACAAACAAATCCTTTAATTGTTACCCAATATTTTTTAAAACAAGTTAATTCCGACTTATCTGTCATGAAAATCCCTTTTACCCAAGCAAAGTTTTTACAAAAATAAAAGACCATGACTCTCCACCAAGATCCTTTTAGGCAAATTGGTCCTGGACTAACTTTGGTTGGTTTTTGTGGGCTGTTGCTGATGATCATTGGGTTTCTCTTTTGTATTGGATATTGCTGCTGTTTCAGCTGTCACGACGGAGAAGGCTACTAAAATCACATCTTATGAACGTATAATTAAAAATTTGTTAAAGTGCAATTAATTTGTAGTGGTTTTTTTTGTCAAATAAATCAAAAACCTACGAAATAAAAATCTCCATACATACATTAAATTTTTTGTATTGTTTGCAAGGTTTTCCTTTCGTTCTCTTTTTATTTGAGGTAAGTTCTAGGCTTGTGTGTGGCTCACTAACATAAATATATGTATTGTAAATATAAATCTTGAAATATAAATCTTTAAATATTCTAAATTCCCACTGTTTTTGTCGAGATTGAACCCACTCAATAAAATTTTAAAAAATGTTCAGAGGCATAGGACTGATTTTGTTTCCGATCTTGATAGTTACCTTGGTTGTTTGTTGTTTTGGTATTTGCATTTGCCTCATCTGTGCCGGGTGCTGTGCGGTCATTTTGCGGGCTCTTAATCTTCAACCTCGTTTGCCGGAAGAAGGTCCTCAACAGCAGCCCCGACAAATAGTGGAACGGTCATCATCCCACCCACTAACTCAGGCTACAGTGGTAAATTTACATGATAGAATGGTGCGAGGGGATGAATTAGTCCCAGATGCAGTCTAATCCAAGTTTTAGTGTGTATATCATATTTTGGAAACACTAAAATAGCAGCCTACTTGATTTTGTTTATCCTGTTATTTCGCAAATATTTTTAATGACTACAACTAAAATCTTATTTTCTCTAAAAAATCGAAGCAAAGGTCTGGGAATCAATAAACTAAAACTCAAATATGTTAAATATTAACAGTTTTAAAGAGTAAAAGGGTTTTCTTAAATTGGTATTTCCTTTTTTTAACAAGGCTAAAAAAGAGCGTTACTATAAAACCCATTGAAATTATGGATGTGCGATATTCCATTTGATCATACTTTCTTATCTACTTAAAACCCTCCAACTTAAAGTTTAAAATATATATTCTTTATTTATTAGAAAAAAATCAAATTAATGCAATGAATAAAATGTCAAGCTTGGAATACTTTTAGCTTTCAGCTTATATAAAAACAGGGCTTCAAAATTTTAATCGAAATTTTCAAAATTCTACCCACAAAAGGACACAATGTCTACAGGAATAATTGTACTCATTGTAATCTTAGTAATAGTTGCAGTCTGTGTCGTTCTTTGCGTCATTTGTTGTTGCTGTGGATGCTGTACATGCTGTGGGTGCGGCAAAGTAGCAGCGAAAGCCTTTCGCCTGATACCTCATTTGGCGGAGAAGTCTCCTCGACAGCAGGCTCAACAACTAGCGGAACCGACCTGCAGCGCAGTGGAGCAGTGCGCAGTGATAAGCATAGATGATACAATAGAGCCAAGATGTCCAGAAGCACAAGGAGCTCAACCCAAAATCAACGATGTATAGAACATTCACATTTTTATATTTTGGGATAATAAAGCCTCTTTATATCTCTTCACTCTCCTTACTATCTATAATGGCAATAAATAATCGCAGACTGAAAAGCAAATATTTAAAAATATAAGGATAACCTTTAATATAATTTTATTAAAATCTTTACACACAAAAGAAGCATGTTCCCTTAAAATCGATATGACCATATAAATTTCCAATCATGCAAAACCCATATCGTATTTTTATGAAATACGCTTTTCGACCAGGTCAAATTTACATGGCCTCATATCAAATTAAAATGATCTTCGGTCATGCAAAACCCATATCGTATTTACATGAAATACTCTTTTCGACCAGGTCAAATTTACATGGCCTCATATCAAATTAAAATTATCTTAAATAATGTAAAATCGATCTACGCTTCATATCGATTTTTTTTGGGTGTATAATGTTAAATATAAATACGCTTTTCTATAAGAATTCTTAAAGATTTTAAATATTATATATTGACAAGGTCTTGAAGTTATTGGTGGAAGAGATAATATTTAGACAGGTAACGCATTAAATTATCAATATAAGATTTATAATAATCATCCAATAATTTGTGGGTTCGGCTCGGCGATGATCTTTCAGCACTTGTCAATGTGAAATTTCTTGTAATCAATGTAGCTCGGAATGAGTTTACTATGGACTCTAATCCTGTCAGTTCTGGTCGGATTTGTGCTCTTCTTGTGCCTGTGCTACTGCCTGATGTTCCTGGCTTGCTTTTGCATCGACTGTTTCTTGCGGAGCATTCACATGTATCCAAATCGGCACCCACAATGCCAGCGGGCAGCCCAATCTGCAGCAGCAACATCGACGGCAGCAGCAGCAGCGACAACAGCAGCAACATCTGCAGCAGCAACACTTGGCACGACAGCAACAGGTTACGAGTGCGATATTGCCGAAGATCCCATTAGCAGCAGCGACACACCAAGTGCTTAAGGAATGGTAAACGTTACCTGGGCCGTCAGTTCAGGTTGAGCGCTCGAGTTGTTCGGTTGTCAGACGCGCGTTACCTCCAAGAAACGAGTTGAAAAGGGGCTTCCAGTGAAATCAGCGGCTTAGTGCGATAGTTTCCATAGTTTCGTGAAGTGTAGTGAAAAGCCAATTCGAATCGGACAAGTCGCAGACAGAAGACACGAGATATTCGAGACGTTCGAGGCAGAACACCTCAAGTAGTGCCCCAATACAAGTACAGCCAATAACCCAGCCAGCAATCAACCATCGAGCAGCCAACACACGCAGCTACAAAATGGAATACCGGTGCCTAAGTAGAAGTTCTGTCAAAGTAAGTGACCCCAATAAGCACAAAAAATAAAGACACTAAAGCCGTAGCGCCCACAAGGAGAGGCAGCTGCAAGATCTCTTACACTTCTCTCCGCTTTACACTTGGTTTTTTTTTCATACCTACCTATATATTTTTTGTTTTTGTACTTTGCCTGAACTTGGCATTGTTCTCGTCTCCGTCGTCTTCCTTTTGGAAACCAGTATGGCATAAAGAACACATATAATATGGCTATATGTGGCGGCTATACTCGTATGTTGAGAACACATGCAGCTCCATTCCATGCAGTCGACGGGCAACACCTTCGGTGGTCCACTAAGTGCCTGGCGTGGAATAATGGCATATGGGTTGGGTTCCAATGGGTTCCGATGGGTTGGTTTGGGATGGGAGCTCTCCTCGCCCACTTCGACCCATTTCACTGGACCGATCGGCCGATGGCATGAATTAGCACCTTTCTTGGACTTTCTTTTTGCCCCGGTCTTGACGAATTTTTAATGAATTTGCCTTGGCCAAATAACTTTTACTAGGCTGCGCGTTCCCTCCAAATGGGTATGTATATATATATATACATGGGTATGCGCCTCACGTCTAGGCCCTGGCACTCGAATTGGCGAAAAGCCGTATTGTGCGGCTTAGAGAGTTACAAGTGATATATGGCTCTGTCAGGAGGTCGAGGAATGCGGCAGGAGATCTGACCCTGCGATTGGGCACAGCTGCATTCCTGTGGGAATGACCCGACTCTTTTTCCTACCAAAGAATGCAAGCCCTTCCTAAAGGCTAAGAACCCTTAGGTACCAAAATAAACCCCTGTGAACTTGACCGACTTCGAGATCATGAAAATGTTAATCGAGCGGCTAGCGAGAAAGCAAAAACACGCCCACGCTCAAAACGCTTAGTCAACGATTTCCCTTGAAAGGGGTTTTGGATTTCTTTCGCCTGTTTTCTCTGCTTTGAAATTTGAACATCTTAATCCACACAGGGAAAAATTTAATTAAACATTAAATTAGAAAAGTAAAATTTCATGTTTCATGATTTCCTACCATCTTCTAATTCATTCTACCAGTGACTTAAGTTCATTTTGAAATGTAGAATATCAAATCGATCTTAAAAACCAGAATTTTCTGTCACTGTAACGATGATTCAAAGCGGATACCCAGAGCGTCGCCTAAATGCTCGAGTGCCGAGCTTGCCGTGGGCAAAAGCGAAATAAAAATTTTATAAAAAGTAGGCTAAATATATTCATACTTTGATTTTTTATGGGTTGCGGCCGTCTGACTTTGGGTATGCCCTACAGGTTCTACCTCATTCTCATTCGTGCGTCTCGTATTCGGATATTCATGCTGTTGGTCTTTAGGTGCCTATAACTATTTGCAAAACGGAGTTATAAACTGTTAACAACGAACAACGGCGTTCTGGGTCAAATATTTCCAACAACTTGGTTTTCTGATTCTGATTGTCTCAAGAATATTGTCATACATTTGTGCTAATTGCCTGGGTCTAAAAGGTAACCGTACTTGGACGCCCAGAAAATAATGATGCAAATTAACCAGTGAAACTTCTGCCCAGATCCATGACATTAAAACCGAGAGCGTAATGAGTAAAAGTGTTGCAGGTCTCTTCCCTCGATCTCCATTGCCATTAAAATTCCACGGTTCTAGTTTTGGTCAGACGAGCCCCACTCTTAGCCCCGTTTCCACGGATTCTTCGGATTCGATTCGAGTCGGTTTTGGATCCCACCATCCCATCTGGACAATGGACGCAGTCCAAAAATGAAAGCGCCGCTGTCGTCGACCCAATACCAAATGCGGGGGAGTGAAAGGGGCGGCGATAGCCGGAGGCGGAATAAGCCAGGTCCATTGCACCTGTCTCGCTCTATCTCTGTGGTCTGCGGTGGTCTCTTCTGGTCTGGGAAAACGTGATCTGCATAGCGGCCGCTTCTTCGGGGAAAAAAACCCATTGAAAGTTTTGTCGCTTCGGGGTTATCACGGCATCGAGCTTTGTTGTCTGTCGCGGAACGAAAAAAATAATGGAAAACACAACAAAAAACAACGGTCTAATGCGCAACGGTGCTGAGAACCAGCAAAAAAAAAATTTTTTCTAAAGTTGCGTTGCATGCACTACTGTTCTTGAGTCGATATAATGATCGATAAATGGAAACAGCAACTCCTCAAGGTGACAATTATAAAAATTCGGTAACTCGAAAAGCAAATAATGATCAAAACATGAATTTAAGTCTGTGTTTAGGAGAAAGTATTTTAAAATATTGCATAATTTTAGTTCCCTTAAGGGTTTTAATAGTTATCTGATTCCAATATTTTAAATCATTAATCATTTTTAAAACAAAATGTTTTACTATTCGTGTGTTTTTGGGTCAGTCTCAAATTAGATATCAAATGCCACAAAAATGAAGAATTCTTGTAAAAATCAAACTTTAATTAGCATCTTTTTTTTACCAGTTCTTCGACGCACTTCGTGTTGACAGGTTCCCCCAAACAATTGGCCTTTGCTTTTCATCGGCTTTTCCTGACCAACTGATCCACAATCGACGAACAAAAGCCTTTGGGAAATTGTGTCAGTCAAGCGAAGCCAACGGCCAAGCACAATTCTCTCTCGATTCGTTTCAATCACAATGCATTATCACTGACATCCATTGAGAATGTGGAACTCTTTGGAGGATGGGGGGTTTCGGCTTCGGAGGGGAATACCCGGGGGCTATGGGCTACGGCTACGCTTATCAATAAACCAGTTCCTAGCAAACTAGCAACATCGCGTGCAGCGGTCGCAATCGAAATCGCAGACTCAAAGTCAAAGTCACAGCCAAAGTCACAGTCACTGGCGGCTATTTGTAAGCTGTCAATAATCTGTCGACATTGCCATGCTTTCCCGAAACCAATTTTCACCCGTGCAGCTGAGCTGTTAGAATTTAATTTCATTTGTTATTAAACACCAATGTTTGTTTATGCCAGTGGGAATGCGAGAGAGATAGAAAGAGAGAGGGATATGGAACGAGAGGGAGATGGCGATGTGGGTCGTTAACCTCGTTATAACGGCACCTGATCCACGAACGGAGCCGCTGCTCTTGACAGTTTTGCTCTTCGCTTTGTCTCTTTTTGCCGTTTGTTGCTGTTGTTGCTCTGTCTCTCTGCCTTTAATTCTTTATAGAGATGGGTTTAAGCCGTGCTTTTTCGTGACACTACTAGCTTTGATCACATCTTTTTGACTTCTCAAAAGATCACCCACAATAAAATTGGTTTTACAATTTGTTACTTGCTTGAAAAGCATGCAAATTGATCTTAAACACTTTTGAAAATTATGGAATATTATAGAAATTCCTCACGCTCCCATCTCCAAGTTCTTTCTAGCCTGACTTAGTTTCGGCATCTCTTTCCCTCGCGGGCAAATAATAAGCATAGCTCAGAAAAATCATGTAGTGCACCTTGTTGTTGTTGTTGTTATGTAAGCCTAATGACGAGGCAAACTCAAAATTGTCAACGAATCGTCAATGGGTTTTTGATTAATGCGTGATTTGCCGATTTCCAAAGACCAATTATGTTCGAAACTATTTGCATTCGGTACAGTCATGCCGCAATCACTTCAATGAACCCTCGCAGACCTAAGAAAGTCGCCTCATTAGGAGACGGAGGCCCAATCAAGAGGGCAATTACCAGGTAGAAATACGTCTTGTGACAGGTTCAAATGGCAATGGCTTCTCCGGTCCCCGGTCCC
This sequence comes from Drosophila prostipennis, assembly GCA_037075205.1. Taxonomy (NCBI): domain Eukaryota; kingdom Metazoa; phylum Arthropoda; class Insecta; order Diptera; family Drosophilidae; genus Drosophila; species Drosophila prostipennis. Next base: position 244,145 of record JBAMCJ010002647.1, on the reverse strand, counting down.
AAGGGTACCCGTCTGCTTTAATGTCGAATTAAGAGGGGACCGCGAGCATTTATTAAACGAAATTGCTGAAGAGTCATAAAAACGGAAAGTCGGACCAACGAAATGACAATGCCGAGAAAAGCGCGTTTAATGAGCCCGAGTCCGCAGAAGAATTCGAATTCGACAAAAGGCACGGTGAGAGTGCGAGTGCTCTGTGGCCCCCGTTGCACTATCAAGCATTAGGGCCTCTCTGCACGTGTGTAAGCGCCTTTCCCCGCTCCCACAGGCCCATTTAGGTTCGTGTAATGAATGTGAAAAGAATTAAATAATAGAATTTCGCTTTCGTTTTTTCCCACCAGCGCAGCGCACACGCAATGACCATTATGGCCCCTCACTATCTTTATTTTTTTTGTCAAATGTCTAACTGAAAAGAAAGTTGGCTAACAAACTTACCAAATGTGCGAACCAAGCGGCCGACAAAACAAAACAATAACAGAAAGAAATTATTTATATCAATTAAGAAATATTTGCGGTATTCCGCCATTGACAGTCGGACAAAGGCTGCAAGAAACGCTACGATTATCGTTTCGCATGCTCGTACGTGCAGCGATTTTCTCAGCAGAAAGTCAAATGCGATGAAAAAAAAAAATTAAAGTAAAAAATGGCAAATTTTGTGCTGCAATTTTAATTCAATCGAAACGGGTTTTTTGGCTCGCATCGGGCACTTGATCAGCAGCCAAATCTGCACAGAGAAAGTGAAAGAAAATACATGCGAGCGGCTAAATAAAAACCGCGAGAAGAGGCAATAAAAAGTTCAGACCATATTAGAAGTCAGCTTTGCATGCCATGCCACTGAAAAATGTTGTATGGTATAGACATTTCTTCTCAATGTGGGTTTCTTCTCTGTTTTTACTTTCACGTGCGATGCCCCGCAAGATGGTTATTTATGAGCTTAATTAATTTGTTTATGGATTTCGGGGCTAAGCGGGTCAAGCATGTGAAAATAGAAACTTTTCATCGAATGAGAAAAATAACCCTTGTAACCGGCCATCATCATCATCGTCTGCAGTGGCGCACTTTTAGGCCTTTTCCTAGAACTCCGTAGAGTCCCCAGCCAGACGCTTGACAAGTACACAGAAAATAACCGGGGCCATGGTCAGGGTCATCGGTTCAACGACAGGCCATAAAACACGTTACAACTCTTACGGAACAGCCGTACAGACTAGTTGTATTTTCTGCATGACACAGCACTTCCCTCCTCAGGCTACCCGTTATCCGCACGGGCCCATAGCAAAGATACTATCCAGACTAGAAACACAACTTTTAGATCTTGAAATGTTACGCATCTTCTAGTGGTCAGTAGTCCTCGAAACAGGCTAGTCCTTTCCATTTTTCGTGGACCATAAAAACCTTTATTTACATATTTATGTATGTATTTTAGTTACCTATCTTAAAACCACAAATTCCAAAAGTAAATGTTTACTGTAAAGCTTTCTTTTAATTTTGTATATAGTAACTATCATCAGTATCAAAAGTATCCTTTGTTATTTATCTGAAATAATATTTTATTTGTACCTAATATTATATTTTATTTAAATTAAGCTTAATTTTTTTGGACATTGCCAATTTATTCGAAATGGAATAGAAAGCTGAAAAACAAATAACGAAACCCACTATTAAATCTTTTATGAGATTGAGTCATTTTATGGGAATCTCATTTTTAGGAGTGTCTTATTAAATATTGGCCAGATTTTCTCATGAAAACATCTCAAAAGTTTAAGGAACTGAGTTATCAAAAATATGGGTTAGTTTTTCACAGATTTCATCTAATTAGAACATCTGAAACGTTTAAGGAATTGAGTTATCATAAATATCTGTTTTGAAATAATAAAAGTTCTTTCAATTAAATAATTCTACACGAAGCTCAAGCTCTTCACTTACAAGACGAGACTCCGTTAAACTTGTAAATTATTTGTTGGTTGGTTGGTTTTTCACACATTTCATCTAATTAAAACATCTGAAACGTTTTGAAACTGAGTTATCAAAAATATTGGTTAGTTTTTCACAGATTTCATCTAATTAAAAAATCTGAAACGTTTAAGGAACTGAGTTATCAAAAATACTTTTTTTGAAATAATAAATGTTCTTTAAATTAAACAATTCTAGACGAAGCTCAAGCTCTCCACTTACAAGACGAGTCTCCGTTAAACTTGTAAATAATCTCTTTTCGACCGTTTCATAACCCATATCCGTATCATTTCGCTTGCAGCACCTAACGGCTCTCTGCGTCATCAGCATCGCACTCACCTGCGCAAACGCGGCTTTGTGGCCGAGCTACAGCAGCGATGATGCGCCCGCCAGCCGCTGCAGCGGTGGGCGTGGCCTCAAGTACCTGTCCGGCGACGCGCTTACGGACTCACTCGATTGCCTGGGGCCCAATAATGCGCCATACCCAAGGTGAGTCAGTGGTCGGTGGTTCGGTCAGTAACTTTCTTTTCTAACGCCCATAACCCCCTAATTGGGATCTCTGCAGCGCGGCCGTGGCGCGCACATTCTCCAACTGGAACGGAAACTCGCGACGTGGCCGCCAGAGCAAATTGCCCAGCACACTGGACCCCGCCATAACCACCAGTGCTCTACTGAGGGCCTACGACGAGGTGAACAACGAGGCCGTCGGAAGCAGTCGCTATGGTAAGTCGGTCACCACCTGATTGACCGATCGATCGATTGATTGATTGATTAATCTCATCTCAACTGATCTGTCGCAGGTCGATCGCTGAAGAACGCCTCGCCGGCGCAGCAGTGCAAGAGCGAGACGCCGGCGCGCCTCTGCAAGACCCGCTACAACACCACGGCGCCCATGTACGGCGTTAGCTTAACCTCCGGACAGCCGGTGACCATCGTCCAGAAGTTCCCCGATCTCCTCCAGCAGGTGGTCTTCGAAGTGTGCGAGTAAGTAAACCCAGGAGATCGTTTATGAAGATTTGGTTCTATCTTCAACTGCGGGATTATCTCTATTCTGATGCTCTGTGTAATTCAAACTTATTATTATATAATTGTCAAACAGACATCAACCACAAAAATTGTCAATTCTACCAATTAAATAGTTACTAGTTTCACAACAACTAATACACACAATTAGCAAAGACACACACCCAAAGCAAAAACAAAATACACGTAACTATTTTTTATTGTTATAATTTTTTATAGTTACGTAACTATTTATATAGGTACATTTTACCAATAAAATTTTTTTATTTTTATATATGGGTCAAATATATTTGTAAAATTGAGCAAACATTTTATATTTTCGATTTTTTCCAAGAGGTTAGAGGTTGAGAACATTATTCCCAAAATAAATTCAAAATGGTTTAATTTTTAAATCAAAAATTAGAAAATTAATGAAAGCAACCAATAATATTATTCGGTTCCATGAAAATGTAATTTCAATACACAGCTTCGTTCATCAAATATTTTTTAGTATTCTTTTTTTTCATCTTCATTTGTTTTTTGCTCTTTAAATTTTCCCGAAATAAGAAAGAAATAAATTAAATTATTTATCTGGAACTCAAAAATTACAAAAATTAAAATTTTTCTCTTTGGTATTTTTTTTTATTTTATGAAGCGGTTCAATAAAATTAGATCATATATATAATGACTAAATATATCAAGTTAACTCATTTGTTTCTTTATTTCTAGGTCCTCTGAGTGCGACGTGGTTCGGGGCGAGTGTACGCAAACCTATGTGCCCTACCTTTTCCTGGTCATTCCCCTCGGCCCGGTGACGCTGACTGGCCAGGATTACGTGCTGGTGGAGAGCGGATGCGTCTGCAAGCCCAAGTACTCGACGGGCGCCGCCCAGGAGCCCAATATGATACCCTAGGAGGGCGAGGAGGAGGAGGAGGCGGTAACCACCAGGAACACCAACAGCAACCAAAAGAACTGAGCGAGTTTTGGGTCGGAGCGGAGCGGAGCTGGGCTGAGCTGGCTGGCTGGCTAAATTAATGTGTACTTAAAAAGAGGAATTATTTTTTGTAGCGAAATCAATTTTGCAATGTTATTTAATGTTTTCCCCCATCTCTCATTCTCCTTTCATTCCCTCTCAGCTGTATAAAATTGAAATGCAATTTTGCTCGAAAAATAATCAAATCCTAATGTTAAGTCTAAATTTAAACAAAATTGAATTAATGCCTCCGTGCATTTGTAGTGTGTATTTATTAGAACCCCTAATTACGGCATTCGAAAATGCAAAATAAAAACATTCGTTTCGAAATGTGACAAGCTTGGTTTTATTCAGGATAGAAGACTTTAATTTATTGCTTTTTCGGAATTGAAATTTCGGAATAATTCTTATTTAAAATACAAAATACAAATACAATGTCTTAATTTAGGAATACCGAATAAAGACATGCATTACTCAGTTGCTATTGTTATTTATGTGAATGTTTGTAAATTTTATTAATGGACAACTTCAGCCCTATCTTTTTAAAATATAATAAAAGGAAAAATCAATATTACTTAACAAAAATGTCTTCACCATAGTGTTTATTTTATTATTATTATTATTACAAAATTAATCCACATTTGCAAATTCTGTGTAACTGTTATGATAGAAGCTATAGAATCAAAGGACTTAAGCTTAGAAATTATTATATTTTAAATGGGGTCTACTGAAACATCTATAATTTCATATCACTTTGGATTCCCCGATAAAGATTCTTGAAAAGTTTTATCCAATCAGACAAAAATAACGATCGCATTCAAAACCGATGAGTTTTGCCACCCGAGTGCAATCAATACGCAGCGTTGCCAGACCACCACCGATATTTTCACTCGATAGTTGTCCGCTCGTGCCGATTACTCGTGTTTTGGGCCACCGTTCCGCTATCGCCGCTAAAGTCACCGACGCTAATAGCCTCTTCCCATAGAGTCCATCCGTGTGAAACGGTTGGGATTTTTGACGAATGTGAAACTCGTGTTCCCACAGAACTCCATCCACCATCTACCATCCGATTACAGCTGACTTAAGTGCAGTTGCTCAACTCAACATTAACGAAGGGGGATTTTAACTCGGCAAAACTGGCGTAAAATTGCGTTTTCCTAAACTTATTGTAAAATAATATAATAAATAGCATAAGCTATTAGTTTAAAACATATCTGAGCTTTTATAACTCATTCTATAACGATTATGCATACATATTGCTGACTGGGGGAGAGCCTAACCCCCCGTACCCCACACTCCGCTTTTACTACGCCTCTGTCTAGCCAATATTAATATGAAAAATTTTGTAAACAAAACCAAATTTATGCTGTTTTGCTAATTTATAGCAACTTTGGAGCTTTATAGGAGTACATAGTACACTTTTAATTAATATTTGTTAGTATTTAGAACTGCAGAACATATTCTGAGACTTCGCTGCAAACATTGATGTTTTCGTTTGCAGAACAGCTTAAATTTTGGCCCACACATAGCAACTTGTTGGCGAATGCTTTTCCGCTCATAACAAACCACAAATAATTGTACAATAGCCAAAAAACAATGAACTTGAGCATTATTTAATTTTTTCCCGCCATTGATTTGATTTGTTGTCGTAGTCAACGTTCCATTTTTCACAGTGAAGAGGAAGAATTCAGAGTTGCACCGAAAAAACATCGAATAACTATCGCATAAAAGAGCCCGTCAAAGTCCGTTAAAATTGGATGGCGGACTAACTGGGAAATTTTCGGAACGGCAAAACCTTACGGACCATCCGTTCAACGGATGGTAGACGGTGGATGGAGCTCTGTGGGAAGACCCTATTACTTGACGCACATTTTTATTACCCAAATGTTTGCAATAAAAACACTTAAATATGTTATTTCCTAAAAAAAATATCAAAAAAAATACTACATGCGTCTTTCCTTCCGAGTTCACAGATTTTTCCAATCCTAACATTTCTACAACGTCATATTGAGAAAATATTATTATTATTATATTTATTTTTATTATTTATCAATAGTATTATTATATTTATCAATATTATTATTTTATTGTACATGTTCGAAATCAACTGATTTTTTAAATTTAGGGGGAAAACTGGATCTTTTAGGGTTCAAATAGTCGGTACTTGAACATGGTTTGGAAATTGACTTCGTTTTCAACAAGCCAAAGTTGCCAACCACTTTTCTAAGGCGGTGGCGGAGTTGCCAACTGATTTTCTAGACCGCAAAATCCACTGTTTGAGATTTTTTAGGGGGAAAGCCAAATGTTCATCTGGCAACACTGTTCACGAATATATTTTGTATTTTGCGAAGATAAAGTGCAGCGAAATTGCGCGCTAATTGGCATAAAAGGTGTTTCCAGCGACCCGACAGGTGCAATAGACTGAAAAACGCGATAACCGAGTGTTCAGATAGCGTTCAAAAAGTGGGAAAAGGCATCGCATCCCCGGCCATCACACATACGCACGGCGAAAAGACGCTGCGCGAGTGTGTGTGTGTAGACAATCGACTTGCGTGGTGCCGGGTTACATATTTTTATTGGATTTCTTAAGTCGACTTCTTCGTGCGCCGAGAAAACAAATGTGCCTGGCCTGAAGTGGGGCCACAAATTGGCGGCAGTGCACCGAAATTCCCGCAGGAGACTCACGAAAAGGCAGCCAAGATGATGTTCACGGTAAGCACGAAAAACCCGAATGGGAACACCCCCCGCATACCAATCGATAAACGGTTTTTCTCACATCACATATTCGTTTTTCGTTTTTCTCCCCCTCCGTTTGGCAAATGTCCTGCAAATGTCCGCTTTTCCCCCCAAAAAATGGTAAATAGGGCACCAACCAGCAGCAGGACACCCGATTTAGCGACAAGGAGAAGAAGCTGATGAAGCAAATGAAGTTCGGCGATTGCCTGAACAAGCGGGTGGATATGTCCAAGGTAAAACTGGACGTACTGCGTCCGTGGATCAGCAAGAAGATCACCGACATTCTGCACATCGAGGACGACGTCGTGGTGGAGTTTGTCTACAATCAGCTGGAGGAGGAGAAGTATCCGTGCCCCAAGAAGATGCAAATAAACATGACGGGCTTCTTGAACGGCCGCAATGCCCGCCAGTTTATGGGCGATCTGTGGGCCCTGCTCCTCTCCGCCCAGGAGAGCGAATCGGGTATACCGGCGGAGTTCATACAGCAGAAGAAGGACGAGATACTCAAGCGGGAGGAGGAGCAGCGGCAGCGGGACCGCTCGAGATCCCGCTCCCAGCGCGCCAGTTCTAGGCGAGATCGCCAGCGTGACCGCTCCAAATCCAAGTCACGCTCCAGATCGCGCTCACTGAAGCCGGCCAACAACAACGGTTCGGTGCCCAGTGCCGCACGAGAAGCGGCCGCCAATGCGGCGGCCAAGATCCGGAAGCGCGGCTCCTCCTCGGCCGCCCGTCCCGCCTCCAGGGAGCGGCGCCCCAGCCGGCGGTCACGTTCGCGTTCCAACCAGCGTTCCCGCTCGCGAGGCTCCGGCAAGAAGGCCGGATCGGTGGAGCCCGCACCCGCAAAGACTGTCAACGGCCGCCACTCGGCGGACAAGTCGTCGCCGCAGCCGTCGGCGTCCAAGGGAAAGTCTCGTTCCCGATCGCGGTCACGTTCCCGCTCGCCTCGCAGTCGATCCCGTTCGCCCAGCGCCAAGCGGTCGCGTTCCCGCAGCTCCTCGCGTCGCAGTCGGCGACGCGGACGCTCCAGCAGCATCTCCCTGTCGCCGGAGCGCAATCAGGATCACTTCGAGCATCGGCGCAACAAGAACAGTGTGCAGAACAAGCGGCAGTATCGCAACAATCGCGGCGACTCGGCCAGTTCGATGGAGCGCGGCAATGATCGGGGCAGGCAGTTTGGCGGCGGAGGAGGAGGTGGCGGTCGCCGTGGAGGAGGTGGCAGACGCTTCTCGCCACGTGGACGCAGTCCCATGCGACAGGATAATGGCGGAGGCGGCGGCAATCGCTTCCAGCGCTCCAATTCGCGACGTAGATCGAGATCCCGGCGACTATCCCGCTCGCCCATGCGCTATTCTCGCTCTCCCAGACGGTTAGTGGCTTCTATAATCGTACATACCCAAGTATTACCTAATTCTTTCTTGTCATGTTCTCTCCAAGCAGCTTCAACAATCGTCGCCGATCGCCCATGATGAACTTCAGAGGTGGTGGTCGTGGTGGCGGACGTGGAGGCGGTCATCGCCAGATGTGGCAGCATCGCGGTGGCTCACCGAACTTCCGCGGCGGCGGTGGCGGTCGCATCCACTGGCAGGCCAGGCATAGTCCTGGCGGCGGAGGACGCGGCGGTGGTATGGGCCGCTTCGACAGACGCCAGTCGCCGCAGCAGAATCGCTACAATCGCGACCACCGCCAGTCGCCGATGCAGCAGAACCAACAGTTCCGCAAGCAATTCTCGCCTCATCCGGGACAGGGACGTCGCTTCTCGTCGCCGCAACAGCGTCGCAATTCGCGAGACCGTCGCCCCAACTCAAGGGAAAGGCGCAGCTCGCCCGGCGGCGGTCACATGAATCGGTGGGACAACCCGCCGCCTGCCAGAAATCGGCGTTCCTCGTCGGGAAGCTCGGCAGGTGGACGCCAGCAGCGACAGCGCAGCCCCAGTCCGCCGGAGAAGCGCGGACGCAGCCGCAGTCGCAGCCAGAGTCGTCAGAGAAGCCGCAGTCGCTCGAGTTCGCGACGCAGTCGCAAGCGGGACAGTCCAGTGGGTAAGTAATGAAGAAAATAGTGCACTATTATAATGAGTACTGCAAAAATGAACTCATCCTTTTCTTTCAGGACGTTCCTCGGTTGAGTTCACTGGTCCGGGCGTGAAAACCATCGATCTCTGTATCGAGGAGCTGCGCAAGGCAGAGAAGCGAGAAACCATTATTGTGCTGGACGAGGCTCCTCCGGCGGCCGTGCGCAGCAGCTACGCCAGTCTGTCCCGCACGCCCTCTCCGTTCCTTAAGCCCCACGAGCGACTAGCCGCTGCCAAGGCGGCGGCGGCGGCACCAAAGAAATCCCGCGACCAGAGCCAGAGCAGCAGCTCGGATAGCAGCGCAGACAGCGATGAGAGCGAGGAACAGCCGCGTCGCAAGAAGCAGCCACCCAATGTGGAGGCGGCCAAGAGCAAGTCGAAGGAGAAGGCACGACGCAGCTCTGAAAGCTCATCCAGCAGCGAACAGAGCGACGACGAGGACAACTCCAGCGGGGATGAGAGGCTCAAGAAGAAGCTGCAGCAGCAGCAGAAGGAAAAAGAGAAGGAGGCGGCGGCTCTGAAGGAGAAGGAGAAAGAGCGGGAGAAGGAGAAGGACAAGCGGCGTTCGGACAAGAAACCCAAGCGGGGGGCAACGTCCAGCGGCGACGAGGAGTCGACGAGCAGTCGCAAGCGTAGCCACAAGAAGACGCGTCGGGACGAGGGCGGGGAGGCAGGCAACGGCAACAGCGACTCCGAGGACGAGCATTTGCCCAAGAAGAAGCGCAAGAAGTCGAAGAAGGCGGTGGACTCGAGCGACAGCGATTCGGAGGCCTCGTCCAAGCGCAAGAAGCATAAGAAACACAAGAAGCACAGCAAGAAGAGCAAGAAGCATAAGAAGCACAAGCGGAAGAGCAGTGCCGGCAAATCGCGGGCGGACAGCAGTTCCCAGGGCAGCAGCGATGATGAGGAGCAGCAGCAGCCTTCATCGGGAGCGGCCAAGAGGAACGGTAACGCGGGCAAGCTGCCGCTGCTCTTGCCGGGCGCATCCGGACCCGGGGTCATCAACGAGGACCTCGAGAAGCAGTTGCGGGAACGAGCCCTCAAATCGATGAAGAAACTGGACTGAACGACAGACTATATATGCGAGAATGATTGCCCACTTTACTCCCAACATACTGACCCTGTTCCACTCATCATCCCCTCATCGTGAATCGTAAATCGTGAATCGTGAATCGTGAATCGCTCGCCCTCACAGACAGACGTACGTAGCCATTAAAATAGAAATATACATTTAAACCAACTATACATTCATTAACTGCATACATTGTATTTCTTAAAATGTATTTCACATACCGTTAAGTTCTTTCGCCTAAACAACAAAAAGAGTAGCGTCTAAATTAGCGAGCCAACATTAAGCGAATGAATACAGTTTGTATTATGTACAAAAAAATTAAAAACTGAATTAACCATTATAACTATTTAGCCCCCAGTGGTTTTAAATGCGTAAATTCCCGTATAAAAGCATAAAGAAAAACAAAAACAAAAAACAAAGCAAGGATAATACATAAACAAGAGTAAATCCGTTTGGCAAATTGTATTGTTGCCGCAGTTTAATTTATAAGTAGGTTTTACAGATTGTAATTAATAATGCCTAAAGCGCGAATTGTGTGTTTGAGGGGCATTAACTAAATGAGAAAATAAACACAATTGTAAAATTACCAAAAATATAACTGATATTTTCAAAGTCCGATAAGCACTGCGTTTTTATAGCTCGATTGCAGCCGTTCGAAATTCTGGTATGTTTCGGTGTGACCAGAGGCGAAAACATGATTTGGGTACTTGGTATTATTTGACGAGGGTATTTCTTCATTTCTGGTGTTGACCTTTTTTTTGCACAAATCAAAATTACAAAAAGTTGAGGGTGTTCTCTAAAGTGGTTAATTTTATTTTGTAAACTAAATTCAATATATGAATTAACAGTAGGCTTAAGCAGGAAAAATATTTTTTATTACAGCCACAAATTTCCATGAACCAAGTTTTCCATGATATTTCGGTGCTCCTGAGTAAAAGTCTAATTCAAACTTATGTTTCATCAGAGAAATTGTGGGGAAGTTCGATTTGGTGTTGCTGGACTATTAAAAGTAGGAAAATATGTCAAACCATGCCTTACAATTTTTGTTTTATTATTCTGGACTGGTTACTTACATAACACCAAATTGCGTATGGTTATAATTAATCTTCAAATTTATTTCATAACTGGCAGTTAATAAACAAATCCTGATTAAAATTTTAATATTGTGTAATTTCTTATTTTAAAATCTAAAGCTACAAACTAAGTGTATATTAAAGCTTTCAAGTTTTTCAGATTTTTAATCAAACGAAAGCTGAAAATGTATATGATACTATTAGTTTTATTTATTTTTTGTCTGCTTATAGCTTACAATTAAATTGATGCTAATCAATTTATTATTATAAAATAAATTAAATAAATTGACTATGCTATTAATTTTTTTATGTTAAGCATACATTTAGTTTATGTGTTAAATGTATTTATGTTAGGAATAACATACACGTAACACAGCTAAAAATAAAGAGTAAAGATGCTAACAAAACTTTTATATTACACGCGTAGCTCATAGTCATATTTATTTTTTAACTACAAATAGTTATTCTTGGTCGCTAGCAGTGTTTAAAATGGTGCATCAGCTGAAAATCAGAAAGCAACGACTTGCTGTTGCTTCGACAGTCGTCAGTGCTCGGATTTTGCCTTTGCTTCGACTGCGACTGCCGACTTTTTCAGAAGCACCAGAAAAAGCAAAAGCAGGCTAGATGAAAATTTAGACAGTTTTTTAAACACTGGTCACTAGCATAATTACATTTATAAGGTATCTGACGGATGCCAATTAATAAGTGGAATGCCCCTAATATTTAATGCACCCCTGGCGAAAAGTAGCCCTGCGCAGTGCTCGAAATCTAGTATTTTATCGTATTTTTATTCGTGGCTGCTTGCCACACTGCGCTCGAATATCTTCCTTTTCCTGTTGTATTGCCCGACGGACGGTACGTGTAATTTTTCATCATATAATATTTTCGCCATCGGCCTTTGTTATGGGCCAACTACAATGGAAAGGGCCGGCATGCGGGCCAAAAAGACCGCCAATAGGTGTTATTTGGAGGCCAGGCCCGGGTATTTTCTGTGAATTGATGCGGCTTTCTGTGGTGTCGCCGAATGTTTACAAAAAACTAAAAGTTGGATTCTCTTTTATTTGCAGTGATCGCCCGTACAATATAGTGAATCAAACATGGTGAGTATTGTGCGCATAAAGATACGCCAGCGGAATAAGTTGATACCTTGGATGTTTGACTTTTCTGCTGAGGGAATCTCGTGATTGCCTTTGGATTATGCCGAGAACACAACTAAAACCGACTTATTTTACAGGCGCGTGGCCCTAAGAAGCATTTGAAGCGTTTAGCCGCCCCCAAGGCATGGATGTTGGACAAGCTGGGAGGCGTCTTCGCCCCACGTCCCTCGACCGGTCCACACAAGCTGCGTGAATCGCTGCCCCTGCTGATCTTCTTGAGAAACCGCTTGAAGTACGCCCTCAACGGCGCCGAGGTGACCAAGATCGTCATGCAGCGATTGGTGAAGGTCGACGGAAAGGTCCGCACCGACCCCACCTACCCCGCTGGCTTCATGGGTGAGTTCTCCAGGGGATGGCCAAAGATCTGTCTGAAACTAAAGCTTATCCTACCCTTTTCTAGATGTCATCACCCTCGAGAAGACCGGCGAGTTCTTCCGTCTGGTCTACGACGTGAAGGGCCGCTTCACCATCCACCGCATCTCCGCCGAGGAGGCCAAGGTGAGTTATCAATTCCCTATGAGGGAAAGTTCCTCCAAGAGGATACAGTTATTTATTAGTTCTTCAAGTAAAGAAATGTGGTTTTAGTTACCTTTATTTTCAAGACATTCGTTCAAAATAAGTAATTGTCAGAAGAGCTTTATAAAATCATACCTTTTAATTAGTAAATTAACCATAATGTAACTTTTAAATGTTCAAAAGGGCTTTGTCGAAGACCGTTTTGCGTTTCTATAGTGCGTCAATTGGTTCAAAACGAAGCCCAAAGCAATTTTTGATACGACGGTCTCTGATTTGACAAACTTCAGTTATCTCAGTAACTTTTACGTGCAATTACAAAAGAATCAAAGTTTGTATAGAATTAGAGTGCATTTCCCATTTAGTTATTTTGCGGGCTTTGTCGAAGACCGATTTTCGCCTGTTGCCATGTGTTAATTGGTTCAAATCAACGCCCAAAGCAATTTTTGATACGACGGTCTCTGATTCGGCATTCCACAGGCGTTTCAGTAACTTTTACGTGCAATTACAATTGGACGTGAATATAAAGTGAATATAGAGGGATAGTAAAGGGTTTAAAGAGGGTTTATCCCATAGTAACATTAAAAGTAACCTAAATTTCTCATTCTCCTTTGCAGTACAAGCTGTGCAAGGTCAAGAAGAACCAGCTGGGCGCCAAGGGAGTCCCATTCCTGGTGACACACGACGGTCGCACCATCCGCTACCCGGATCCCCTGATCCACGCCAACGACACCGTGCAGGTCGACATTGCCACTGGCAAGATCACCGACTACATCAAGTTCGATTCCGGTAAGGATTGCCCTTCCATCATAAGCGATTTTCATTGGCTGGTTCGAAGACCACAAAACGTTTGCCAAAGTTACGTGGTTCAAAATCAACAAGCCAAAAGCATTTTTTGTCACGACGGTCACTGATTCGGCAGCCCACAGTCGTTTCAGTAACTTTTACGTGCAATGACAGTCGCATAATATAAAGCAAAAGTGTGATTTCAACTAACTCGACTTGTTTTGCTCCACAGGCAACCTCTGCATGATCACCGGAGGCAGGAATTTGGGACGTGTCGGCACCGTTGTCAACCGCGAGCGTCACCCCGGATCCTTCGACATTGTGCACATTAAGGACTCCCAGGGCCATGTGTTCGCCACTCGTCTGACCAACGTGTTCATCATTGGCAAGGGCAACAAGCCCTACATTTCCCTGCCCAAGGGCAAGGGTGTCAAGCTGAGCATCTCGGAGGAGCGCGACAAGCGTCTGGCCGCCAAGACCCACTAAGAACCAGGAGTTTAAGGATTTTTACCTTTTAGCATAACACTCTGTACGTTAAGCTACGGAATTACAAGCCAAGAACGTAACGAATGTGTTTTCTTTAGTGGGATTAACAGACTTCGGTTTTTAATGAGTTAAAAGCGGCGTGCTATCAGTTTGTGTTTGTGAAATTTAAAAAAAAAGTGGAATTGTTCTTTATAATGATCATAATGTTGTATAGAACTAGAGTAAACGCTCAAGATACTTAAAAATAGGTTACTTTTTAGAATGTTCCTTAAATTTTAAAGATTAATTTTTCTTAATCGCTACTTGTGTCTAAACTTTTATTGAGACCTAAGATAAAAGATTAGAAATACCTAAAAATTTTAAATAAAATTTTAACATAAGAAGGGTTAACTTTAAGGGTTTAATTTAACCCCCTTGAGGTGCGTGGGGCCAGAATTGGCGCCCAAATAATCGATAACCCGCCCCCACCATCGATAGAACGCGCGCCACACAAATTTAAAGTTCTTGGATAAGCCACCAGAGGGCGCCCCTCCATATTGGCCATGGGAAAAATTGCGCATACGCAATGGTCACACAGTCAGAGGGAACAGAAGCACTGCTGCAGAATTATCATTGTATTTTGTGTGGTGAAAGGCTTTGTGCGCTGACATTGTGCGTCCACGGCAGAGAACTCGCTTTGAAGTAAGTACCAGGTAATCCCGGTTTTGCATTCCCCAACCAGGCGGAAGCCCTAGAGGAGCCCCCCCGCCCCCAAAGGCAAATCATATGCGAAGAAGAAAACACGTAAATGTTGCCCACCCATACCACGAGATGCACTGACACACGGATGGCACACCGATACACACATCATATGTTGATAAGTTGGCGACAACAACGCAACAACAACATTGCATGTGAATCATTTGTAGGGATTTGTCTGTTTGCTCGCGAGTGTGGTATTAAGTGTCGGCCTATTTTCCAAGACCCCCGCTTTGAACTCACAGAGATATGAACTTACAGATATGTCCCAGGCCTTGAACAACCCAGGAGGCGGCGCCGGAGGAGGCGGTGGCCCCCATCGGGACTACGGAGCCATGGCGGATTCCACGCCCGAAGTCAGCTTCGCGGCAGCCGGCGGTTCCTCGGGCTTTAGTCCCACGGAATTCATGTCCCTCAGCGAGGACATCGGGCACAACATCACCGCGATCCACAGCAGCACCAAGCAGCTGGAGAAGCAGCTGAAACTGATTGGGACACCAAAGGATTTGCCCAATCTGCGCGAGAAGGTGCACTCCATCAACACCAAGTGCAATGCCCGGGTCCAGACCACCACGCAGGATCTGCAGAGGCTACAGGCGGTCGTGCGGCACGGAGATCGCCAGCAGAAGCTGCAGCTGGAGAAGCTCACCAGGGAGTTCCACGGCGTCGTCGAGAACTACTCCAATCTGCAGCGACGCGTCTCGTCGGCCATGCGACAGACCCTCCAGCAGGCCCAGCACTTCGCCGACCAGGACGTGGAGGCCAACGCCCGGGCCGAGCTGCTGCAGCAACAGCGCTTGGAGCAGGCCAATCTGCAGCAGGAGCACGACATGCTCGACGAGCGACGGCGACAGGTCGAGCAGATCGAGTCGGACATCATCGATGTCAACCAGATCATGAACAAGCTGAGTGGCCTGGTGCACGATCAGGGCCAGCAGATGGGTGAGTAACCCCCGGGAATGCATTCGAAACCCGCTTTCTAAGAGGGGGGATCAAAAACCACAAGTTGACAAACCACAAACCGTAATTAGGGTGCTCAGTTTACGATATTCCTTGGAGCCACGAGTAATGCAATAAGGTGAAAATGGAGAAATCCATTGGGGCAACAGAATATCTTGGGTTTATCAGTTAGAAAAACTCTTATCAGGGCTTATTGTATTGCTACACAATTATAATTAGAAATTATGAATAATTAGCAAAGATTTAATATAAATATTATTTATTTATTATTTATTTACTAAATACTAAATTAATTACTAAATTATCAGTTGGAAAAACTCTTATCAGGGTTTATTGTATTGCTACACAATGATAAATAGAAATTATGAGTAATTAGCAAAGATTTAATATAAATAGTAATTATTTATTATTTATTTACTAATTACACATTTATTACTGCTTATTCATGATTATTCCTACTCATACCTTTATTAATTCTTAATTCTCAGTTTTCATATTAAAACTAAATATTAAAGTGGTTAATATATATATATATTTTACAAGCATAACTAAAAATGCATTTAATGCAAGTCATATCTCAAGTATTTTTGCAATACTCTTATCATATCATTAAAATTCGTTTCCTGCTTATTGTTTTTGAGCTTATTTTAGCCATAACAATGATTTCGTTTGTTTCAAAAATAAGGAGGGGCTGATAAGCACTGATAAGAATGTTAAGAGATGTTTGCGAAATGAAGTCTTGGGGTTTTTAAATATGTAAGTTAATACTATTTATTTATTTCTTAGTAAGAAATTCTTACTAATATTTGGATATTTATGTTACATTTTAATGGAACACTATTCAGTTTATGTTTTTGCCTACAATTTTCTAAACAAATTCCTTATTTTTCCCCAGACTTCATCGAGAACAGTATTGAGCAGACGGCCGCCAACGTGGAGGATGGCACCTCGCAGCTGGCCAAGGCGGCCAGGAGTCGCCAGAGCTACCGGCGCAAGATCTTGATACTCCTGGTGATCGCTGTGATAATAGGTTTAATCGTAACTGGCGTTATCGTTGCCAAACTGAACAGTTAATTGTTTTATTTGTACACCCACATTCAACACACACACGCAAGCATACACACACACACACGCATAGGTTTTTGTAAAACGATTTTTATAAGAAACAAAATATTCGATCGTTGAGAACTCTGTTTAATCACCAAGTGAGCAAAGACAACAAGAATGTAGAGGAAAAGCTAAAAAAAAATAAACAAATACCATATTTATAAATATATATATATATACATACGTAAATAAGGATACTGCATCCCACTTAACTTGCATATAAACAATATACAGCGCTTTTAAATGTTAATGATTTCTTGTTAAAAACGATAATCGCGAACAATTTAAGTTTTGCATTGAAATTTGTAAAATTTTTGTGTTTAGTTTAAAGCAAGCGAGCAAGAGGGATTGCTGAAGCAGAATATGATTCAGGGATCCCTTTAATATATGTTGAATAATTCAAGTTACAAATAAGTGAGCCAGCAATCTAAAATAAAAATAAACCGAACAAACAAATGAACAAGTGTTTTGAAAAGCGCGCCAAGTAATGGAGTAGGTTGGCAGGCCACTGCAATCGATAGATGGGTAAGCAATCGATAGGTGCAATCGGCTGAGGGTCACACTCAATCAAAACCAAAACAACGTGCTGCGAAATAGAAACGTTTTTAATTAGTTTTTTTCTAGTAATTAAAGGATTTCAAAGATGCCCCAGGGAAAATTCAAGAAGGCGAAGATGCCCGCTTCCATACAGAAGAAGAAAAACCAAAAACAAGCTGCCTTCACACGCCGTTCGAGTGAGTATCAACAAGTAGTCCCATCTCACCAAATACTTAGTTAATATTACTTATATTTAATAGATGCCCCCATTCAGGCGAAAAAGGCCAAGTTCAACGAGACCCAGAAGATCAAGTCCGTCATCTCCAAGTCGGTCAACAAGAGTGTGGAGAGCGAACTGCGATCCCGTGCCCACGAAGGCTACATACAGCTGAGCAAGGCGCAGGAGGCGGTGGCCAAGCACCACGCCTCCCAGGCGAAGGCGGCTGCGGCGGCCAGCACCGCCAAATCCACAGAATAGTTTACTTTAGGCTTAAGTATATTGTTGATCACCGAACGACCTGCGTATTTGATAGTAAAACCTTTATAAACTGATTCCAATAGTGCCATTTATAAACAAAGTTGAAAAAATCCACTTTTAATATCCATAAGGCTCATATGAATGTTAAAACTCTAACCAGTGTTATAGTTTCGGATCAAACTAAGAGGTTTTACAAGTCTAGCCTTGCCACAAATTGGTAAAGTCCTTATAATGACTAATAACTATTTTCTTCCTTAGTAACTGATCATTGTATTTTCATATTGCTCAAAGAACACATCATTTTAGGAGTATATTTTACATTTTCATACTTTTTATAGGTTCTAAAGTCCTTATAATGATTAATAACTATTTTCTTCCTTAATAACTGATCATTGTACTTTCCTATTGCTCAAAAAACCTATAATTTTAGGAGTATATTTTACATTTTCATACCATTGATAGGTTCTGAAGTCCTTATAATGACTAATAACTATTTTCTTCCTCAATAACTGATCATTGTACTTTCATATTGCTCAAAAAACCCATTATTTTAGGAGTATGTTTTACATTTTTATACAATGTCGTGAATATTTTATAGCCGAACCGTTTAGAAATAGTCTTCACAGTTTGAGTGTTCAGGTTAAGGTAAACCTTCATATTTTCGTGTATTTATGTACAAAGGGAAAATTATGTATTGCATATTAAATGCCTAATATTGGATCAAACTAGAAGGTTCATTAAGAATAATTGAGAAAACAGAATAAGCATTTTTGAATAATATACCAGTTGAACTTTAAAATCTCAAAAAACTGATACCAATCCGTATATTTAAATTGAAAATTATCAATAATTTTTTAGTTCTCTCATTCACCTTTATTAAATACTAGACATTTCAGCAGTGAGAATTACGAAATATCATTAAGTTTTCTTGTTGTACGCTTTGAATTTGTCCTCGCGTCGTCTCAAGGGCCTGTTGAACAAGTACTACACTGCTAACTTTGACGTTTGCCCAATTTATGACCGGACCTTTGGTCCCGCTCTTGGAATAACTTTTACATTCAGTTTCCTACTTATCACAATCAGTTTGTTTAATTATAAAAATAGTTGGCGAACAAAGTTTGTTCCGCTGACATTTATTGGACGATTCGCTGCGGCGCTCCGCCCGCCCCAGAATTCCGTAATTCCGCTCCTTTAACGACAGCTATTCATGACAAACTTTTTTGGCATTGGCAGCTTTGACGAAGTGAAAAGGAAAAAGTGCAACTAACAATTTCTATTTAATTTTCGCAACGTTTCGTTTCGTTTGCTATGCAAATTCTGCCCGCTTTTGATGCGCTTTTAATTAGCCAGCATCCCGCACTCACATGCAGCCAGAAAAATCCACAGCCAATTGCTTGTTTTTGTTTTGTTTTGTGTTTTTTCTTTTAACCCCTTTTTCATATCAAGCACTTTGATTCCGCGCTTTTCAATCGCATGCAAATGAGCCACGCCCACCGCCACTGCGCCCACCCATTTACCTGAGGAACAGGTGACAGGATACCCGGTTGCTCGCTCGTTAGTCGTTTTTTGAGCGTTTTGCGTTTTTAGTTTAGCACCAGAATTGAAGTGCTTCCAGCATGCAAATGCAT
The DNA here is from genome assembly GCA_037075205.1 of Drosophila prostipennis. Classification (NCBI taxonomy): domain Eukaryota; kingdom Metazoa; phylum Arthropoda; class Insecta; order Diptera; family Drosophilidae; genus Drosophila; species Drosophila prostipennis. The sequence continues at coordinate 224,884 of JBAMCJ010002647.1, read as the reverse complement.
TTTGGCACTCAGCCTGCAATTGGGTGGATGGACCTTTTTGGATATGCAGTTTTAGCACTGAAAAGAAGCCGTTGATAACAGGCATTCGGAACTTTTTGACACCTATACGTGCACACTTTCTAGACTTCGGGTAGTTTTGAATATGTTTTGAATCTTGTTTTAGAGGAAGTTTTTATAAACTTGTTACTTAGAAATTAATTTTTTAGATGCAGTGTGTAAAATATAATTATTTAAATATGATTTCAAATTGTTTTAGGGATATTTTAATGGGGATATCTTCTGGTTTCTTTCGTTTATAATTTCGTAAAAAAAACTAAATTATTTTGATAATTGGGTTTTGAAAGACAAAGGCTTAAACTTTTAACATGTTTTGAATAAAAAAATTTGTTGTACATAGTGTAATATAACCGTTTTTTTTTAATTTGACTTAAAAAATTGTAAATAAGGTTTTACACAAATGTATTACATTTATTTTGTAATCTTAGGGTATCCCTCTTGCTAATATGTTTTCTAAAAAGACTCCCCGAAAGTTTTGGGGCTTTTAGCCTGACGTTTCACTTGATTAAAAGTCAATCCTTTTGCACTCGCCAATTAGAAATCAAATTGGTAACACCAGAGACACTTAGAAATGTATATCAATCGAAAAGCTTTTAAAAACGCCACCATTTTAACTTTAAGCCTGCGCTGAAGTCCGTGGTTCCCACATCAAAGTGATTGTTTGATTGTTCCCCCTTTGGCATTTCATTTTATGGCTTATTTAATTGAGCATTGCATTTTGACCGCATTTGGCAGGAATTGATTGATTTGCCTCTGCACTCAGCCATCCGACCATCCGATCCGCCCACAGTTTCCCCTGCCACGGGGCTTAACTCAGTCCATTTAATTAAAATATTTCGAACAAAAGGATCGGACACCTTTCACGCACTCCCGCACTCACAAAGGATAAAAAGCAGTGTCCAGAGCGGAAATCACACGGCCCAGCATCCTTTTTGCATTTTCCATCATTTAAATGATGCGTTTCTGTTTGCCTTTGCCTTTGCGTTTGCATTTGCTGGCTGCCTTCAGTCGGTCGGCGACCTATTTGAATAGCGACGTGTGTCCCACTGTCGGACATTCCAGGTAGTTGCTGCATCGGCCTGCAGCTCTCTATATACTCAGAAATATTTTTTGGAATTTTTTTATTTTTTGAAAATTTGTGTATATATTTGTTTACAATTTTTGGTGTATTTTATATATTTTTATATGAAACATAGTTAAAATATTAGAACTTACAAGAAAATAATATTAGATTAATATTTGTTTGTAAATAAATTTGTATGAACAACAAAAATATAACAGGTAAATATATTTTAAATACCTATCTTTAAAGAAATAGTTAGCTTAAAAAAATTGTTTTTTCAAATTGTAGGTTAGTTTTGCACCATCCTTTTCTATAAAATTCCTAATTTTAATGGTAAATATATTTAAAATATTAAAAATATTATTAAATGTCTATTTAAAAAAATAGTTAGCTTAAATTTAAAAAATATAACAAGTAAATATATTTTAAATACCTATAAACCTTTTAAATACCTCTGTAAAAAAATAGTTGCCTTTAATTAATTTTTTTTTAATTGTAGGTTAGTTTTGCCTTATATTTTTCTATAAAATTTCTAATTGTTTTATGGTAAATATATTTTAAATATAAACTTTTTAAATGTCTCTTTAAAAAATGAGTTTGCTTAAATTTAAAAAAAATTTTAAATTGTAGGTTGGTTTCGACCCACACTTTTCTAAAAAAATGTCCAATTTTTTTTAACTGAAAATGTTTTTTGTTTGAAAATGATTAGTCTTATTTTGTTGGACCGCCTTTATTTCAAGTGCATGGAGCATGGACCACGGCTACCTGGTTACCTGGTCAGCTCGGCCGCCGTCTCATTGTGTGCGAGGCGCGCATGTAAATTTGTCCAACTGCAATGGCAAACACTTGAAAAGCGAGCGACCGAGGGACCACTGCTGGCGGCCACCTGCGGCATTCCACACCGAACCATGTCCATACCAAAAATCCATTCCATTCGATTCCGTTTTCATTATTTTTTTGTTTTTGCATACAATCGAACGCTTTGGTTCCTGGTTGGAGTTCTATGTCCTGTCCGTTTGTCTGCGAATTCTGATTTATATGATGAATGACAATGAGCTGGGTTTTGTCTATTATTTCGTTTGGGGTATTATGTTTGCCGCTTTATGGGTATTTTTTACACCTTTCATAGGGGGATTATTTTGGTAAGAACTGCGCTGGGATTAGGGGAAGTTTTGAATATATTTTTTAGTAGTTAATCCAGGGTGCAGTTTTACTATGTATTTATTTTAAAAGATCTATTAAAACATTTCAAAATACTTAAAATTTTGAATGGCTAGAACCACGACTAATAAGTAATTCGCTTCGGCAAACGATTTCATTCAGATTCTCCTCTATCGTTGCTAATCGTTTGCTACAAATTCCACTCCTCACACATACCTCTTCCTTTAATATCCCGCCGCATTATTAATGAACAACTTCCAATACCTCCGCTAAATTATACACTTCTGCCGCTGAGAGAACCTGGAAGCGAAGGGCAGTCAACGAAATTCACCTGTCCACACGGATTTCTAACTTTTAATACATAAATTAAGGCTTAAAGCCGAAATGTAGAGGCAGCAGAAACAAAAACACAAAGCAATCCAAGGCATTAAAAAGATAAAGACCTGCAGACGGGGCATTGAGATATTCCACCTGCAGTCGCGTCCCAAGTCCCAGATCAACAACATATAATAATCCCATCAGCATTTTTGGATACGCTTTGCAAATGAATTGTAGAGCGGCGGCATTCCCGACCAAACCGGACTGGGAGCGTGGATAATAATAATGTGGAACCGAAAATGAGCTCGGATCGCTGACGACTGTCGACTTGAAGGTTCTGCATTTGCACCTGCATGGGATCGGAACTTTGATGGGCCTTGCTGATGGGCTGGCTTATAATTAAATTGGACTTGTGGATACAATTTGATATCCTCGCCGATGTGCTCCATAAAGCATATGAGCGCACGAAGATTACATAATGGTTTCGTTATTAAATGACTTACATTTACATTTTTAAAGGTTTCTGGTAGACGGAACTCTGCGGTGAGAATTTCTTTGTTAAGAACACCAATTTCGGGGGAATTACCCCGAAGAGTTCGTCGCATGCCTTGACTATCTAGCATTTTTGTGTGAAAAAATTCATGTTTATCTGTTTATTTTATGGCCTTACTATGCTAAGTACCTATGACTTTGTTTAAAAATAATTAAAAGCAAAAATATTAAGATAAACATTTTTTGAGGCTTGCTTAACGACCCAAATCTAACGATACTAATCTGAAAACTTGGTCTTAAAAGTAGGTTACATTTTTTAAAAATTGTTTTAGATCTCCAGTTTATTACTCTTAAAAAGGAATTCCGAATTAGTAAATTGAAAATTAGGAAAAATATTTCTATAATTTAACTTTTAATTAAATCAAATCTTGGACGTTGATGCACTATGGTCAGTACAAACAAGTGGCCCTTACGACACCAAGCAAAGCTTGTTACGCGCGGAGCCCTAAACTGTTTTGGGCAAGTAAGCGGAATCGCGGACATGGAGAAAATACGATTTAACAATAGACAGTTTAAAATACATGCTTATAAAGAATTTATAAATTATTTGAAGACAGAAAATACATAAGTTTATTATAATTAGTAGATTGGGGGTATCAAACAGTAAGACATGCACAGTGAATTATAGTCTCACACAGAACACGAAAAGGATCATGCAGGGCATAATTAGATCTACATATTGGCAGGGACAACGGACGAAAACGGCGAACTGTTCTACAGGGTACATTCCAGTTAAGTGAACTAAGAAGGAAAGGGAGTCGACATCACCATTAATAAGTTTATGTAAGAACATAACTCCATGACACTTTCTACGATGGTAGAGGGTTGGTAAGTCGAGCAGGCGCAACCTCGCAAGATAAGAGGGCAGTCGACTACCTGTGTCCCAGTGTAATCCCCTCAGGGCAATAAAAGGAATTGTTTTTGGACAGACTCTAACATATTTTGGTAACAGCTAATTTGAGAGACCATATACAAGAGCAATATTCCATAGACGGACGAACAAGAGAAACATACAAAAGCTTTGTTGTGTACGGATCATCGAACTCCTTTGACCAACGTTTCATAAATGCAAGAAGACTTCTGGCTTTATTAGATATAGTAGATATATGGTCTTTAAAACTAAGTTTATGATCAAATAAAACGCCAAGATCCTGAACTGATAAAATTCGTTCAAGGGCGTTATTTCCAATAGAATAAGAAAACAGAGATGGATTACAACGATAAAAGGTCATAAAGTTACATTTAGAATAGTTTAAATTTAACATATTAATCATGCACCACGTATACAAACATCAAGATCTAATTGGAGGTCATTAAATGAGCTAGGCAAACACATGGACAAACATAGCTTGACATCATCAGCATACATTAATACGGTAGACGATTTTATAACATTAGGTAGATCATTAATCATTAAGCCAAAGAGTAAAGGACCCAGGTGGCTACCCTGTGGCACTCCAGAAGTAACATTAATTATTTTGGAAATTCTATTGTTAAAACAGACCATTTGAGTTCTATTAGAAAGGTAGGAAAGTATCCAGTCAAGTAGGTTTGGAGGAAACCCTAAACGGGACAATTTAAAAATAAGAAGTTTATGGTTCACAGAATCAAAAGCTTTAGAAAAATCAGTATAAATCACATCAGTTTGATGATGTGTCAGGAAGCCTCTAGTAATTAAAGATGTAAATTCTAATAGGTTTGTAGAAGTAGAGCGACGTCTAGTAAAGCCATGTTGACACGGAGAAATAATAGACCGGCAATGATGCTGCAACTGACAGGTAATAATTCGAAAGTTTCACAAATAAAATTAAAAATCCCCCCTTGAATTAAAAATCAGCAAATAGGTTGGAATCTCATTGTCATGATCCAATATTATTATTTCAAAAAATTTTTTTTCCACCCTCCTTCCCATTTTCCCCCCCCCCCCCTTTTTTTTTTTTTTCACCCTACAATCTAAGGACTTTATAAAAATACTCAACTGCATCATCAACAGGAAGTTCTACAAGATAGGACCAATTAATTGTCGATAAAGATTCAACTAGTTTGGCATAGTCAGTCTTTTTAAAACACAAACTAGGATGTACATTTATTGTAGTTCTGGGAGCATTAAAAAATCCATTTATACAGAGCTGAAGGGTAGGATGATGACAATCTTCAGGTAGAGATAGGGGCGGAATTCGACTAACTTCAACATCGATACCATCAAAGACGAAGATTAAGTCAAGGAGACGACCAATATGATTGGGAATCCAGTTAACTTGCTGCAAGGATAGTTCAACAAGACCATCAACAAAGTCATGTTGCATCCTAGTAATCATTGCCAATGAATCATTACTCTCCAACCAAGAAATATTGGGAAGATTAAAGTCACCGAGCACAATGAGTTGGTCAGTTTCAGCAAGCAACAAGGAGATAGACTGTATGGCGGACAGGTGCAATATATAAACGTTAAATTCGGAGTTAGGGGGTATATAGGAGCAAGTTAAAAAAATTTTATTTTTAGGGAAAGATAATTTTACACAAATAAATTCAATACCTGATGAACCAGAAATATTAATAAGCTCGGAAGTTAAATCGGATTTGACTCCAATAAGAACGCCTCCACCTCGACGGGTATGACGATCATTCCGATAAACAAAAAAGTTATTTGACAAAATCTCACTATCGTGTACAGATGGGTTAAGCCAGGTCTCAGTGAATACAATAACATTGGCTTCAAAAATTGAGCTGTTTTTATAAAGCGTTGAGAGTTTACTAAGAAGCCCCCGTACATTTTGATAGTGGATTATGAAATTTAGTTTTTTGAATTTGAAGCAGAGCTGGGCGCCGACAAGGAAGTGATGGGAAGCGAATTATTTTTTTTTATATATTCATGAACAATTATATTAGCAGGCCAAAAATTAGGGTCAAGAAGTTTGGAGAAGAGTTCATCCGGAACAAGAATTTTAAATGAAGAATAATCTCTTATTTGTTTAAAATTAAATTTAGTGATGTCAACACCTTTTTGATTGGGAAGGGAGAGTTTTGAGACAATATGATACATCACGTCGTTGACTGTGAGTGCTGCATTTAATCTTGACACAAAAATAGACTTCCTAGGTACCATGAGAGTGAGTGGTACCGGAGGAGAGGGAGCTGGGCTATTACTGTTCATCCTAGGGATCATGCTAGAAAGTGGAACAGGAGGAGGTATAAGGGTATTATCTAGGGGCAGAACGAGGTGCGGCTGGACCCCCGAAGTGGCAACAGCCGGCGACCGATTAGTAGGCCCTAAAGACTCAGGCGAAGCTACGTTCAGCGAGTCTGGCCGAGATTGCATTCTGACATCGGTCGTTGATGATTCGCTCCCATTGGGATCGTCCTCATCGCACGACATATAGCTTGCAGTAGGGCTGGGAAGAGAGAGGTTGCTCGAGAGATCTGGAACATGTAGAGAAATATTAGGCAGTGTAGGATTACGATTTATATTTAAAGATATTTGATTAAGAAGGATACGACCTTTAAAGTTTGAGTCGAAAACATTAAACCTACTTAATAAGTCCGTAAATCCAGCACGTAAGGCCTGGAACTCAAGCTCCATTTGCCTCATAAAAGATCTAATATCAATTTTGATATGTAGGCATGTAGGGCACGTCCAGTCCAGGTTGGCATTAGACCTAGTACGATCCGCAATTTGGGCCGCACTATGCCCAAAGTCAACACACTTAGCGTGCGCAATGTTCTCACATAACCAGCAATTAACAATCGGCTGACGAGAAGTGATTTTGCCAGTAAATAGGCAACCAGCAACACAGCAAGCAGACATTGTTACAAGTTAAAGTAAGATAAAAATGTAGAATGTAGAATGTAGAGAAATGTAAGCAGAAAGCTTTAGATGAGTGCCAACAAACAGCTGAGTGGCTATGAGGGCGCCGAGGAAAGAAAGAGCGCAATAAGAGGAAAGAAAGAGCGTGATAAGACCAAATCAGCAAAGAACCGTTAACTCGAAAATGAGAGCCGGTGACTGAAATTGGGAGATGAGCAGAACAAACAGTGCGAGAGAGCGCCAAAACGACAATGTAAATAAAAAACAACAACAATGCACAATGCACTCGCGTCGTTAACTATTTTTCAATATCTTTATAAAGACGATGGTTTTAACACAAATCACTAATTTGCATTCATTAAATATTGTAAATATTTTTTTTTTTGAATTAAAATTTTTGAATTGAATGGCCATTAGCAAAATTTTAATTGAATTAAATCTAACCTATTGTTATTGAAACCGACCTGAGGCAACTTTTTGCAGCCAATGCTGGGCAAATTAAAATTGCAGTTATCATTTCCCAAATCATTTGCCAAACTGAAAAATTAATGCACCGGGAAGCATTTCACTTCCGCTCGATGCAAATAAAAAACGGATATTCCTCAAAAAAAGAAGAAAGCCGAGGACCTGAAACAAGTAGGAAAGACAGCAAGGAAAAGCGAAGCGAAAAAATCTGTTGTTAAAAGGCGCACACAACAAGCGGATGTAAATGTGCCCAGCTGCATGCCAAAAACTGCAATTGTCATCAATACGAGCGGGGGATGGGGTATTCGGGATTCGGGGCGGTGCACAAAGCCAATTCATAAAACAAAGGCAGAGCGAAAAGTGAATTTCAATAACGGATGTAAATAAACCACATGAGATCGATTACCTCCCCAGCGTGCGGGTGAGGTGAGTCCTGCTGTCAGGATAACAGATGCAGGAAAGACCCCGACTGCAGGTACAGCTTCCTCTCCGCACGACAATAAAGCATCCACAATATCAGTTAACTCAGAGCGGGAGGATGGCGCAAAAAAATCATAGCGCTCGAAAAAAGCACAAGCCAGAAACATCTGTCCTTTCCTCGAAGGAGTAAGAAAAAATCCAGCAGGTTTTAAATTTATTTAAGTCAGCACGATAACAAGGCGACAACGCAAAGGATGGAGAATAACCACAGCAGAGCTTGGTCATCCAAAAAAATAATACAGAAAGTCAAGAAAATCAAAAAAATATTTGCGAAATTAAAATTGATTTTTTTTTTAATTTTTACGAAGTAATTCAAAATTGTAGCTCACATTTTTGAGTTTACCAAATCCTTGTATAATGAATTTTAAAATTTAAATTAATGTTACTTATTGTTAACATTTTCCATAATGAAAAATAATTGTAAGAAATTTACAATTTAAACAATTAGTAAACTCTCGAGTTTTAAAATAAAAGAAACCAAAATATTTTATTAAATTAAAACGAAATACATTTTGTAGTAAAGCAAAAACATATGTTCGCTTTCAAAGGAATACAAAAAATGCGACAAGTTAAAAATATGCTGAAATCAGCAGGCGAACCCACAAATACATAAAAGTCCAGAAAATCAAAGAAAGTAATCAGTTATTAAAAATGTTTATTTTAATTTCAAAAATTAAAAATTCTAAAATGTTAAATTAATTTTAAATATAACGCATTCTCTTCATAAATCTGATAATAATTGTGGGTAATTTACAAATAAAACAATTAGAAAACTTAAGTAAACTCTCGAGTTTTAAAAAAAGAGAACCCAAAAATATTTTATTACCATTTATTTTATCCGTTTCCAGTAAAACGAAATACATTTTGCAGTTATGCAAAAACATCTGTTCGCTTTCAAAGGAATAAGTAAAAATCCGACGAGTTAAAAATATGCTGAAATCAGCAGGCGAAGGGGAAGATGGAGGCAAAGGAGCAGATACATTCGCGATGAGGAAGGAGCCGCGGGCCGCGGTCATCAGAAAACAAAAGCCCATTAAGGTATAGCACCTGGACCGAAGATCACCTTGGTTGGTCGCTCGAGGGAGTCAGGGGACTTTGAACAGCAGTGGAGCCGAGCTGAGAGTCCCATAAATGTGTCGATATTATTACGGTAAACAGTCTGATGCATTTTAAATTCAATTTTAAACTCATCCTGCACTCTCTAATTGGACCCTTTGCGAAAGCGGATCCCCGGCGAATAATAATAATGAGGCTTGTCATCAGGCCAAGTGATTCCCGGCTGAATGGGGCTTATTGAAAATCCATCAAAATGTTAAATCTTCCCTTTCCAGGGGTAAGTGCTTAAACAGATGCTTATTACAGGGTAGGCAGCGGTGACCCACAAAGTGTGCAATATTACTAAGCAAATATATTTTTGGGGTATGGCTGGGGATTAAAGATGAAAATCCATTAAGAAAGGGAAAGTTGTAAAAGAAATCACTTAACGGCTTTGATTAAGGTTAAATGAGGCAAGGAAATATATGAATTCTGTGGGAAAAAGCTAAAGTTTATTTAAAAAGATGAAAGAAACATTTTATAAGGTTGGATTATTATAAAAAATTCAAGATCATAAATTTTGAAATCATAAATTGGTTACAATTTTATACAAATTTCATAAAAACGCCATGTAATGTGTGAAAAAATATAGAACTACAAAGAACCTTGAAAATAAGAATAGTCCAATCAAAATAAGTCCTTGGATCTTTTTTGTGGATCACTGCAAACCAATTTCAGCTGCTGGCAAACAAACAATTCCAAAGTCATCCGAGGGTCATTGTAAAAGAATTACAAAGTACCAAAGGCTTCGCCGCCTCAAAGGTGTAAAGAAAAGGTGCTGACCCAAGGACAAAGGATCAGAAAGGAGCCCAACGCCTTCAGAGTCACAATGCGTCAATAGAAACAGACTCAGACTGACAAGGAATTTGCCAGAAATTGTTTTCCAATGGGGAGGAGGACCAACATTAATCATCGAGTACCACAATTCCAGGGCCAATCAGTAGACCAACAAAAAGCCAGAATTCAGTCTACAGATCAAGGCCATAAATGTCGCTGCAGTTTTAATAGAGCAAGCTGATTTTTACAGGACCTCTCACACTTTGCAGCTGGGAAAACCGCAGGAGTCTGGTCAACACAATGGCCAAGGAAAAGCGGGCGGCAGGGACTCAAAGGTCGCAAAGTCATTTAAGATTCGTTAAAGAAAAATTACATGAAGTTTTTGCGGAGCAATTACCAGGTGTAAGAAGGTGCTGGAGAACTCGGGGGCGTGGACTAATTGTTCGACTCTTGGCCCGCTTGCGAAATGCTCATGACAAATGCGTTGGCCAACACCCTCTCTGCCCTCACTCGGCAATCGAAAGTGCACTGTAATTTCGACCTCCTTTTGTTGGCCAATTGTTCGTTACGGCCTTTGTCGGCACCCATTTGGGGCAACTTTTATTGAAAAGCATTCGATGCTGGGCCTGCACTCTGTATGGCCCGGGTATGCGTACGCGGTACGGATGTGGGACTATCGCAAGGACTATTGTCGGCGCTCTACTGAGGCGTAATTAATGTCCACTGTCCACCGCAAGCGGCGTTTGATCTGTGAGCTCCTCACTTTCGGGAAACGGCAATACTTGGAAAACATCTTCCATCTGAAGAGCATTGCTCAGAAAAATTCAACAATCTGGCATTAAAATAATTCATGCATAGGTCGTATATATTCTCGAAGCATCTTTGTAGGTATTTTGGGTTAAAAACACTAAAATTATGATCTTAACTTTTTAATTTTAAATATTACTATTTTTTATGACAAAAATGGAAATGGGATTTTTCATAAACTACAATAGTAATTCTGTTAGTGCTAGAGCCTTAGATCACGAAAATACCAATACCTTTTTTTTCGATGGCACAGTTTTTTTTTAAAGATTTTTTAAAGTTTATTATGTTAAATTTCAGACTTTTTTGAATTTCTTCTTATATCTCGGCACATATCCACTCAATTGGTCTAGTTATTAATCTTCCCCCCACTAAAATTTTAAAAATTTTTACCCAAAATGAAGAATTTTAATTTCCTTCCCCCCCTCTTCTTTTTCGTTTCATTTACTTAATTTTACTTACTTAAATTTATCACTAAAAGTGATTGTCTACATTATATTATAGTAATCAGTCTAATTTGCTATTATTTATTTTATTTATTATCTATTTGATTATATTATTTAGTTGAAATACAGCTTAAAAACTCTGTGGATAGACAAACCAAGTAAATTAAAATTCTTAAAAAGAATTCCGTTTAAAATACAAAATTAAGATAACCTTCTTTAACAGTTAAACTTTTTGTCTGGTGATCAATCTTCACTTAACGTTTCGGTTTAACCGCTTTGTAAACCCAATTTACGTTTTGGCTTCGGCCAAATCGTATCTGCAGCTTGTACTTATCGGCAATCCATCGCCTTCCAGGGGCACTTAACATACTTTTTATCTATATCTTCGATCTGGCCGCATTTCCTCTTCTTCCGACTTTGGCCCGGTTCCTGTTCAGGCCGCAACTTCCTTGGCATTGTGGCGGGTTTTTTGTTTTCGTTTTTTTGGCAAACTTCTCGGGTGTCAAGGAGGAAGTAGGTGTACATGTTGTGGTTGATTTGAAGCATACATACCTGCTTTTGCTCCTTGCGAGGGATGCTGTCGCTGCTTGAAACCTGAATTCAGAGTCCTGAAAGGCGATACGGGAGTTTGCGATCCCGGTTTGGCATTTGTCTAAAATGCGGTTTTCCCCGGCATTTAATTTCTATTTCAACATTGCATTCGTAATTCGAGCCCTTCCCACAGGTGTGGGCCGGGGAATTGGAATTGGAGCAGGTTGGCAATCTTCCCTGGCTGTGTATTTTAGCGCTCGAGTCCAACGTTTATATATTCATGTTACCTTGGAGAGCATTTTCCCTGCTTTCTGTTTGGCTTTCCCTCAAATTGTGCGTGCTAAAAACAGTTGACATATCCATGGGCGAGGCTCTCCGGCTCTCGTGTCTGGGGGCTTTTAACCGTGGCATTTTACCTGAGCTACCTGCCCGGCAACTCGCTTGGCGCTCCTTAAAATGTCAAATGTTCTCTGGGACCATCCATCCATCCACCGCTCGTCCGTGCCCACATATGATGTTCCCATACCATCTCTACCGGCTGCTAATGGAAATTGCGCTTGGCGGAGGCGTTTGGCGACGACTTCCTGTCGTCCTCTGCCTGGAGAAATTTATGCTAAAAGGTTGCCAGCCTGACTTGGGGACGAGCTGCGCTTTCTCCCCCAGATGTCTGACAATTTGAGGCCTCCGATTCCTTGGGTTATCTATTAGAATATGAGGTATTTGTTGCGGCGTCGGTCGCAGCAAAAACGAATAATTCCCCTTATTCATATCCCGCAGCAATTTGCCTCGTACGGCAATCCAGGCCCATCCTATACATGGCTGTCCGTCCGGATTCGAGACCCCTGTCCGTTGTCCGTATGTCCGTATGTCCGCGAGTGCGTGCGGCGCCTGGTAAAGCATTTTGTGTAAATGCGGCGCAAACAAGCCGGAGACTAATTACGACAGGGAGATAACAGCAAGCAGGACTAGCCACGCCAGGATTGGGGCTCCAGGATAATAATCTAAGCAAATTTATCAACACGGACATATGTATATGGAGAAAAAATATGAAGGGAAAAAACAGCAGACAGCTAGGGATACGCACCAAACAAGCAAGTGAAAAATATGCGATTCGGACTCCAACAGAAGAGAAATGGGGAAACGGAGGGCAAAATGGGAGCCAGAAGGGTTCTAGAATTGTGTGTGATTCCACATAAGGATTTCTTTTCAGTGTTGACAGTTTGGATTTATGATTTCCTTAGAAATATATAGGTATTTTCAATGTATTGAATTAAAAACTAAAAATATATACAACAAAAAAATAATATTTGAAAAAAAATAATGAATGTATTAAATATTTTAATTAACTAAATAATATATAGCAAGCCATACTATTTTTTTGGTCGTTAAAAAAGTTTATTGATTATTTAATTTTAATTTTTTGTATAATTTTTCTTTTTATAACCAACCAACTCTGGTGTTGACTGACATCTTAACTTAAGGTCTGAAAAAAACTGCCGCTTCTTGATGGAGGCTAAGTAAAACAGACAACTACACTGATTAAAAAAACGTAATAATTCCAAAGATTTCATATTCAATCCAATATTTTTCGCTTTGATGAAAATCAATGTGAAAATATGACATTTAACAATTATAGTTCAATAGAAAATATATTTTTTTAATGGAGTAAAATAATATTTTCTCCTTGATTGAAATATTATCCATTTGTTAAATTAATCATTCAATTAAATATTACGATTTTTATTTAATTTAAATATTTAACAGGAATCTTTGCAAATATTTATTTGTACTATTTTATTTTGTTTATCAGTGTACAGCGGTTAAGATAAGGCCAGAATGAAGGTCTTAGCCTGGCCTATTCAGACAAAAGGTTATTTTGGGTGAGCCGCCTACTTTCCCAGGAACTGGAAAATCTGATTTCCTTTTTGGCAAAGATCATTAGGGGAACACCGCCTACAAACAAATCCCGTGCAAATATTTGCCACGGCATAATAGCCAAATCTGCCCAGGAGAAGATGTTGCAACATGGCCTAATCCCAGATCGTAATGTACAAAAGCCGGCTCGGGATTAAATTGGCTTAAATGGGTGCCAGAGCACAAAGGTGAAATGTATACAGTTCATCAAGGATTGATCCTTCGCATAATTTTGCGCAGTCTGCGGCTGGCGGGAAACCTCAAATGCGGAAAATTCAAGGCGGCAAACGGAACTTTCCTCCGGCGGAGGCGACCATCAATCATCGTCAGGCTCCGGGGCACATTAGCATTTATGAACTTTTGGCCGAGTTGATTTTTTCACGACTTGCCCAAGATGGGTTGACTTTAATAGGATTTTCCATAATTTCATGCGCTTGTGCATATTTGGCAGTCAATTAATGTCAAACTAGTTTCAGCTTCCGCCTGCAATCGATCAAAATTTAAATGCAGCCACCTCAGGGTTGGTGCAATGAAATAATTTGACATTATTCATATGACCCGAATGTTTTTATGAGCGATGACAATGAGGTAACGAAGGATGGGGGATGTGGCGTTGATGTGGCCCGATAAAGATGTTGTGGGAACACCTTTTGCCATCGGTTAATGATTCAGTTTTTATTACAATCGCCATTAATTTGATATGGTTCTTAGGATACAGTGGTTCGGCCTGATGAAACTAATCTAGAAATTCATGGGAGAACTTCTTAAGACACTGCCCCTGGGAAGTTCTTAATTAAGATTTGGGTTTTGATAAGAACGGCACAAAATGAAGTCTTCATGCTCGGCAAACTTTGATCGTTGAGTAAACTAAAAATTAAAATTTCCCAATCCATTCAAATTCCGCTTATTTAGTTAAAAGCTGGCAAAGTAAATTAAATATGAAAATAAATCCCCAGATTAGCAATAAAAAATCTGGCACATAATCCCATTTACCCAATCCCTCGCTTGCAATTTAAATTTGTAAACCCCTCAAAAAGCATTTTATTAAGTTAATTAAAATAAACCGAAAATCCCCAACCAGTCAAATGCAATTTTGCAACTTCGTTTTCCAGATTTTTTATTACGCTTTGGCATTATTAAAAGCGCCATTTTAAATGCCAGTTCGCATTATGAATTTAATCCAATTGTTGATGGGGAAAAAAAGAAACTCCAACAAAAACACAGGAACAACAATCGAATGATACGGTAATTAGTTAATTTATAAATATCATATAAACTGCTCATTTATGAATTCAATTAATGTTCGCAGACGCGTGACCGAAGTGGATTAAGCTCTAATTTAATAACTCGACTGGTGGGTGGAAAAAATGGCAGCAACACAAAGTGTTTGAATTTTATTAAATGGAAACCTCAAAATGGGTGACAGTTGCCGGCGCAATGATTTACACCACAGAACTGTCAACGGCTATGGATACTATACTATATATATACGATATGAGCAATATGCCGACACATGGCAATGGATCGGTTGTCGACAATCCACGAATCCTGCCCACAGATGCGTTTACAACTCACCAGAACGCCCTCAGGAATGCCTCATATGTCATGGATAGATGACTACTTAAGGGAGCTGTCAAATGCCTAGGATAATGTTTGGTTCTCTGTGTAATTTATGCATATCCCGATCTCAAGTGGATCCGTTTCTCGGGATACGTCTGTGCACATCTGTGTAACCCTAGATCCCACAACGCCCCCAGCTCCCTAAGATCCAACTCCTCTGATACATACATTTTAGATACATACATATATCCCTTGTGGTTAGGCTTATGCCAAAACCGACGGGATAATCACATTGTTGACTGCAACTGCAACTAATTACAAATCAATTTGAACCAGCCCCCAAAGGCAAATGAATTCCGGGGAGAGTTAGCGTAAGGCTAACCGCAACACAGGAAGCGGGATCGCGGGGCGAACCAACTTAGCACCTGCCCGAACCCCATTAAAATGTTATATGGCCCAGTGTCAATGCCAAGTTTAAAAACAGAGCACAAAAATAAATTGACATCCCAGGCTGGCCGTAAATCAAAGGAGACAACCTCTAGACATCCACCCATGTTGAAGTGACGAAATGAGCAACAGAAATGTAATAAAAACACTGGAATCTTGAGGAGATGGATCACATTTGATGGTTGTGTCTTTTACGATCCCACAATTGAGATATAGGAGAAGATGGAGATATGAAAGGTCTGTGAAGGGAATAGTAGATATGCTTAAGGAGGAAAGGAGGGATCACAAATGATGGATGTTATTCTTAGTCATTCGAGATAGGAGCTTACGAGATGATATGTCATTGAGTAAATGTCTAAAAAATGTCTGTCCCAAAAGAGATTCAGAAAAATAGATAAAAATAGGTAGAAAAATGGGTACATTTTTTGAAAACCATCTTAAAACTTTTTTTAAAAATTTGATTGGTACAGTTGACGTATACGGACAGTTACGTAACTATAAAAAATGTATTATACTCTTATAATTAAAAATAGTTACGTATATTTTGTTTTTGCTATTGGGTGTGTGTCTTTGCTATTTATGTGTATTTTGTTTTTGTGAGAGTAACTATTAGATTGGTAAAATTGACAATTTTGTGGTTGTGGACTGTTTGACTATTATATTGGTTAATTTTACCAAACAATTTATTTTGTGTGTACAATTTTTGTAATAAAATAAATAATGGTATTGCTAATAAAAGATTTATATTTATACAAACAATTAATAGATCCTCTGTGATAAATATATTTTTGGGATCGGACCTCTAACCCCGATCCCGATTCTTTTTGTACTCAAACTCTTTACTTTTTCTTATTATGGTCTAAGCTTATTAGTACTCAAGTTTCTGTGTGTTTTATTCATAAACCTTTCTCAAACTGTGGCGTACATAAGCACTTCAGCTTCGATGCCTGGCCATTGTTCGCGGAACTCGAGGAGAACAGAGGAATCATTTGTCTTCTAATTATGATTTCAATGGCCTGGCAAAATCAAAGAAGGCGTAATTCGCTCTCACCATCGCCAGGAGTTTTTCGGGGCTCCTTTAAGGCGGCAAATCGAATCAAAGAAATAGCAAACAAACAGGCAAACAAACAAAAAACACTCAGAACAACGGAAAAGGAGACTCCTCTATGGCATTGTTGACAGGCCGCCGAAAAGAAGGAGACCGCAAAACACACGCAGACAAAGGACGAGGAGCCGGGGCGACTTCATTTGCACAAAAGGAGCGGAAAAAGCGATCAAAGAGCTAACAAAAAGCGGGCCAAGGAGCCCGAAAACATAAAGCAGGGGGCATCATCACATGTCCGACGTGAGGTAAACCCATCTGAAAAACCCCTAAGCAGGCCAAAATCCAAACCAGATCCATGCGGCCAGCTTAGGACTCCTTTTTTTTGGCCTCATCTGCGTCGTCGTCTTTAAGCTCTTTAAGCGAAATTAAAACATTTCACGCCGCAGCAGGAGGTGACTTGGATATTACGAAGCACTCAGAACTGTTCAAGTGGAATATCAATTTGGACTGTAAATCAAAACTGCATGTGGTTTTGCAAAGGAAAAATTCCTTGTACTGCTTATGTATATAAAACTATGACTGTTAGTTTAATCTGAAGATTAGTTTATTTTAAGACATTCAAATATTTTTTATGACCAAGGGGATTTAAAATATTCTAAGTAAATATTGAAAATACCATTGAAATCTTTTTGAATATTTTTTCAAATATTGGTAGCATTAATTTATAAGTTTGATTTACTAAACATTTTTATTTTAAGCTATCAATGTATATTTTATGTTATAAATAAATATTACAAATCCATTTAATTATTTTAAAATATTTTTTAAAGATTGGTAACATTAAATTTAAGAATTTTATTTAATAAACATTTTTTTTAGTTTGTACGACATTTTTTAAAATTTTCGAATTGTATTTACTAAACATTGATTTTATTATTTGTAATGAAATAGGAAGTCAAGTAAATGGGCTTAAAGACTCATTTTCTCCGTTTTTCTTGTTAAAGTGAAATTTTCAAAAATTCGTCCCCACCACAGTTATTCAGAACACAACGCTTATCAGGTCCAAAGCACTATGTTCGCAGTGGTCCACGTAATCGGAGCAACCCAGGCCACGCGTGCCCGCATCGGAGGCCTCGTAAAGTCCATCCACGTGCTGCAGTTCCCCTTCCGCGGCACTCGTCGTCGGCCTATGAGGAAAAATGGGGAGGGGGGATAAAGGATACCATAATTAGTGGCGACCCCTTTTAGAGGAACCCACTCACATGAATAGAATCTGGAAAAGGCTGCCCACCAAACCGTTTTGGGCATCCAGGGGCGATTCGCTGACCTCGCAGATGGTTCGCAGCAGGCAAGCAGAGCCATTGAATCCATAGTGGGTCAGAAAGTTTACAATGCTGCGGTAGAAGTCGTGGCGCCTGAAAGGAGGTGGCGAACCCACCGAACGACGCCTCACCTCGTTGTCCTCGTCCATGGGGAACTCTCCTCCTTCATGCCGGGCATTGATCGGTGTGACATTGCCTCCAACGCCCATGAAATGATCATCTAGATCCCACTAAAGTAACGATAAATACATGAAAATAAATAAAGCTAATTAAAATTTATATAAATACTATAATGGATAAATAGGACTGTGTTATTTAAATGTTTTATTATTTTCTCATTGGTTATTTAAAAAAAAATTCCTAAGAAATCGAGAATTCATATCTTTGACTAAGAATTGGTGTCTTTCTAGAGATCGGTGACGCAATTCAACTCAATGATTTCATCGATTTTTTCTAATAATACTATTTATAATACGTGTTATTAACAGAATTATAAAAATTTTTTTAATTTGTCTTCGAAAACATTGATATTATCGATACGATAATGATGAAGTATCGAAAATATCGATACTGCCAAATATCGATAATTTTCAAGCTCTATCTAGAACCAAACTCACCCTATCGATCCACTGATTATACGAATCATTGGATGGCAGTGCATAGTTGGACTCAAAGTTGAAGGCCATGTACACATTTTTGGGCCCCAAATCCAGCGGAATGGCCACGGCAGCTAGTAACTATAAAAAACAATTAGTTATTTTCCAAAATAAATTCCCCTACAATACTCACACCAAAGGATCCCTGACGTGGAAATACCAGAAAACACTGGACCAAATGCAAACCCAAAACCAAGGCAACACCCAAGGAAAACGCCCAGTGAAAGGCGACCATCTTAGCCCAAGCTCAAAGCAAAAACTGAATGCACTTTGCAAAAATTGCAGGTTGCACAAACGATGGGCGTCAGAATTGGCAGCTCCACTAATAAATGGGTGAGAAGTGGCTTACGGTACTGCCACCGGCAGACGAAGAGAAAGAAACCGGAATATGCAAGATTTACACGGTTACCACTTGACCCCGTCTCTTCATTCGAATCTTCATCCGTTGTCTATTCCCAAAAGGTGTTAATTGCTAGAATGTGTAACATTCTCGGGCGAGAAAGTCTTCTGGCTGCGATTGATGGAGCCGTTTTTATTGAGAAATCTTAAATCAAAAATCGAGAGATTCGTGATCCAGAAAAAATAACACCCAGAACATGGATTAGTATCTTAAGGCCAGAGCTGGCATAAACACGCACTGAGATTCGCTCGAAGAAAAAAACAGAGAGAATGAAATTTAGTATAGTCATCATACTGGCCAGTTGCCTGATATTCCAGGTGGCTGCCTCCCTGGGCAGTTTTTCCAAGCATCAGAGAAGTAAAAGAGCCCCCATTCCCTGGCTTATATACCCCACCACATCGCCCACTCGTGTTATGGTAAAGTAAATCTAATTTATATGATGATCTAGTACTTATAAACACTTTTTTCCTCTCCCAGTTCATTGGCGGCATAGGTATACCGCTGGAGGATCTCAACTATGAGGCCGTGACCACCGGATATGTCCTGAAGGCGGAGCACTGGCTGCCCACCGATCCGGATGAGCTGAGAACACCCACAGCTCTGCCCATCAACCAAGTGGCCACGCCGGGAATCACAGGAGCGCGTAGGCAAAGGAAGCCCATGTTCGAGAACTTCCTCGTGGGAGTGGACGAGCTGGGCAAGAGCGCCAGGAAGCTGCTGACCAGGACCAACAAGGTCTTGAGCAGCTATCGCTGGACAGTCTACAAGGGACTGGAGGGACTGGCAGATCGTCTGGGCTACCAGGGAAGGATCTGCGTGCTGAAAAGCATCTGCGAAGTGGCCGAGGAGCCCTTCCATTACGCTAATGGGCTATTTGCGGATATCTTGCATATTTTACTCACGTAAGTGTGAATCGGAGGATTGCTTAAATGACCAAACCCACTAATGATAAACCCTATCCCGTAGACCCTCCTCCTCGGTGGACAAATTATCAGAACATGCGGACAACGAGTATTATTATGCCGAAAAGGTGGGTCAATCGGGAGCTGGCTGCGATCGAGTCTTTAAGGAGTGCCGACTTAGTCTCCTCCATCACTTCAGCGAACTCCATCACAACCTGGACAAGATCATGTTTTGAGGCAATAAAGGAGAAAGATACCAAATACCAAAACTTTTGCTCAGTGTTCTTTGTGGTAAATGGTAACTGGGGCCTGGTGAAAGAAACCAAAGTGCTAATTAAGAGAACGTGAAGTTTTGTTGGAACCAGAAAAGCTCACAGTGTCACTGTGTTAAAACAATGATCCCAATTCTGATCGTGACTCAAGTGTGCCATATCGCCTGTAGTTCAATGTCACTTTCGGTTTCCTAATCGAAGAAAGTAAGAAGCTCGATTCGATGGGCTATTAAAGTGAATTCATTTTGGCGTTTGCTAATTTAGTCATCAGTCTTCTTTCAAACGGCGTGGTTATTGTGCATTGAAAAATATTACTTACAAGGACTTTATAATGAAGGTGGAAATTTCACTGCTTTTGGCTATAAGTTTTGTGCAAATTTTTGGCACTCAGATGGATCACAGTGAAAGTGATATTTTAGTGCGAAAGGCGAGATGGCTGCCCTTGATTTATCCTAGAGCCAATCCTACGCGATTACAGGTAAGTTAACTTCAAGATCACTTAAATTTTAATATTTTGTAATTTAGGTAATTTTAAATGAATTTCGAAATATTTTCTCAGATGATTGCTGGCTTTGGTATACCTGCTGAGGATCTCAAGGTGGAAGCTGTGGTCACAGGTTATGTTCTCAAGGCCCAGTATTACCTGCCCTATTCCGCCAAACAGTTGAGAACCAAGGATGTGCATGAAATCTCTGAAGGAAGACTGTTGGACAATGCCACCATTTTCGATAGGGTCATGCAGATGTCTGAGCAAAAACTGGGCCTGGATCCCGATATCCTCAGCGAGGATCTCCAGGCCCTGGGCAGTTATCGCTGGTCGGTCTACGAGGCTTTTACTGCCCTGGCCATTCGCATGAAGCTCAATGGCAGAGTCTGCGTCCTGAAGAGCATCTGCGAAAGTGCCGCTGCTCCCTTCGACGATCGAAATGGTTTGCTGGGCGAAGTGCTTCATATCCTGCTCACGTGAGTTTATGATCGTGGGATCGGCTTTATGGTAAACCCCTCTTCTCTCCCCTCTCTCCTTTCTAGGCCATCCAGTTCGGTGGATCCCCTGTCGGAGCACTCGGACAACGATTACCTGCAGGCTGAGCGACTGGGAGCAGCTGGTAGCGATTGCGATCAGGTGTATCCGAGGTGTCCCAAGTCCCTGCTGGAGCACTTCAGTGATGTCCATCATCTGGGCAGCGAGTTCCTCAGCATGTTGGGTTGAGATAGAATAGAACTTCAGCAAATCAAATGTGATATTTATATTAAATAGTAAACTGCAAAATATTTTGTAGAAATATAGGTGATTGTGGTACTTTTATTAATATGTGTACTGATTTTTTGTTTTTTTTTCATAAACTAAAATTTAAAAATTAATTTTTATAACTCACAAAAAAAAGCATGTCGCCTAAAATCGATATGCGCATGTGAATTTCTGGTTATGCAATACGCATATCGTTTTAACATGAAATACTTACGAATTCGAGCATATCGAATTTACGGGGCCGCATACCAAGTTAAAATTGATATTACATAATGTAAAATCAATCTACGTTTCATATCGATTTTTTTTGGGTGTATCATTAAATAAATAAATACATTTTCGACTATATAGTTTGTGAATAATATTTTTTAATATGTTTCAAAATACTATTATAATTTTTTTTGTTTATAATACGTTTTTAGACACATCTCCCCACCATATTTTATAGGTTTATTAGATGATTACCGGCTTCCGCGGAGGGCTTCTGGACTGCCACTTCCTCTCCGGTTGATTTCATCGGCAAGGGCGTGAAATTTATGCAAATATCCACATAATAACTCTTTTTGTTCTCCTGTCCTGGCCTCATCATCATCTTTGGATATCTCTCCACGCTCGGGTGGTCTTTTCTCCTCGCCAGCTATCGAAGCGTACGCATCTCCCAACTCGGTATCTACCTCTTTAGGGCCTATTGTCTTCTAATTCAATAATTACAGCCCGAGCTTTGGCTACCGGGGAATGTTTTGGGCCTTCAGACCCACCACCGTCTTGGGATCTGGGATCTGGGAGCCGTGGTACCTGGGACAAATAGGCGTTTAAATTCAAATGTCTGCGCTGTAATTAATACGCATAATACGCATATTATGCTAATGCCAATGTCATAATGACTTGAGGAAACCCGAAAAGAAAATACGAAAATATGCATTTCACACTCGTCGCGGGGTTTTTGGGCTCAGTCATATATTCATCACTGGCGGGCTGCATAGTTAATGCCCTTTACGTACTAATTAGCTTTGACAAAATATACAACAGAAAACAAAGCTACTAAAAATTAGTAGCCAAAATGGAGGGATAGGAGGGGATGGTATAGGGGACTTTCTCTAATGAAGCCCCAGTTTTCAGTTCCCAGTTCCCAGACAGAGGCACTTGTCTGCGATGACAAAGCTGCGATAAGAGCTGGAATATATATTTTGACAGGAGTCAGCAGTCGTCTGGGTCCAGAGTTACATAGATCGGGATCACCGAGATCCAAAACATAAACTAGAGGCGAGATGCACCTTTCACAATTTTCATGTTGTGTTGTGATTACCTTTAACCCCTTCATGGTCCACAGATCCCCATTCTTATTTTGTTTCGTTATTTTTGTAGGCAGGGGAAGGGCAATAATTTTCATTTTCATTGCCTTTCTTTGGAAACAATTTGTAGGAACATGCAACTTAACGAAGTAATCAGAGGCCAGCTCTGAAGAGAGATGGGGGCCAGATGCTTATCCGATGCCAGAGAGCCAGCCAACCAGCCAACGACAACTATTTTATGGCCTTATGTGAGAGATGGAGGATGGAGGAGGAGGATGCTGGGGCACTCGGTCGCTTTATATGGCTGGGATTGCTATTTTTGGTAACCCTTTGGCTGCCTCCGGGCTGAAAAGTGGGTTACAGTCTGGAATTTATGCTGCGTAATAATTCTTGGTCCACAACTAAGTTGGTAAAAACAATGTAACAAATTGTTGTGTCCGTACCTGGAGGAGCTGCGTATGCAAATTCACCGACTGCAAATGCCAGCTATGTCGGGGTGGCCACTGGTGACCCCGACCCCTGAAACCACTAACTAACCTACTTCCACCCATTAATTTCCCATCAACGGGTTTTTACGGTGCTTTATCTCTCAATTCGAAATTACTTTTGATGGCATTTCCACTTGATCTATATCGCTACTCGATTTTAACGGTCTCCAAAGTTCCCCCTGAGGGAACCCATAAAATTACATAGATCTTATCGGAGATTTTCGTATATTTCATGCTAATTAAAACGCCCAGATATTTGTTTAGCGATAAACAATAATTAATTGTGCTTATTTCTTTTTGGTGTTCTTGCTGCCTCACCTGCTTCCTCCCATTCAGAGTTCCACTGATTGAGTTGTATCTATGTGGAATCAGTTTCAGTTGGTTTGGGGCGCTATAAACCAAATCAAACCGTGGGACGGAGCCCTTTGGCCACTCGAACTCCCCCACCGCCACCATGACGTATGCACACTGTCATCATAACTCTGGCCATTGTCTCTGATTTCGACTCCCAGATAGATGTGTACTTCTTCTTTGCTTTGCATAATGCCGTCTGGGGATGAGTGTGTTTTTGCGAGGGCGTGTGTGTGAACTGCAGTTTATTATTTAAACAACGTGACTAAATTTACGTAGTGCCAAAGGAGAGCGGGACTGTGGGAGAGAAAAGACACCCGCGGGTGGTAAAACAATAATAGTAAACGTTTGCACAATGGAACAAGCCATATTGTGAAAATAATAACGAAAATAGTGGGTGCTTTAAATTGAATTTTGGGGCAGTGAAATTGTGTAGAGTTTAAAGGGCTATTTTTCTTTAATAAAAATGTATCCTTTTATTTCTGCATTTGTACACTCAAAAAATTATTCGCCCTGAATTTTAGAAATTTCACTCCACTGGCGATTTATTTTTCTAAAATAAAAATATTTTCTACATGTAAAATAAATGTTTATTTTAATTAATAAAAACTTTAATAAATATAAGAAATTTTCTTGAAATATAGAAAAAAAATCCCCAGTGAAGCAAATTTTTAAAATTAAATGTTAAAATCCAGTTAAAGTTTGGAAAAAAAAATTTTTTTATTTAATGACTACTCATTACCAAAAAATCAAACAGAAAACATTTTTTTCATCCTTTCTCTTAGTTGTTAAATCTAATTAGATTTTATTAAAAGAATAAAACGTATTTTCAGTAAAAAACCTACTGTCAGAAATTTTGAACAATGTGCTCCAAAAACACATGTTTTGCCCCACTGTGCATAGCTGTGGCTTGGCATATGCAAAGTGAGCGTGGCTTTGGCCCCAGACAATTTTCGCATGATAAATCGTTAAAGGAATATGAAAAAACCCCGCGAATTGTAACAGAAATAACATACAAAAAGCGAACGAGGGCTGGGGCAAAAGTGCGATGAAGGAGAGAAGATGGCAGGGCCTCACCTGACCCCTAACGCCCCCTCCCCCACCTCCGCCCCTGTCTTTTGTTTATGCAAAAAGCTTCGCGGAATTGGCGCTACGTACGTGCCAAAGCATTTCATGGTCTGGCAACTTAATTCACCAGGATGCCCCCCAACCATATGTTTGAAGCAACCCCCCTCTTGTTCGCCACCCATGCTCCAGTACCATGCGGGTTCCATTTCCATTCATCTTCTGTTTGCCGGTGTGTCTGTGCCAGTGTTTGTTTTCCGCGGAACCCATCCCACATCCTCCATTTTCCATCCTCAGCTTTTCTCCGGCGCTCACGTGTAAATTTTCTCAAATAAATCATTAAAAGCTGCGCGGCAGCCGCAGCACATTGACATTGTCAGAAGCTTTGCACCCACTCACGGGACAAGGCCCCTTTGGATCCCCATTTGGAGACCCTTTCTTCCGGCCTCTGTCTTTCGGAAGGCCGCTCTTTTGATAGCAATCAACGGGGGAGAGCTCATTGTGAGTGCTCGAGCCCCCACTCACTCACCCACTCACTCATCGTCGTCCACATCCGAGGCTCAGGTGCATCTATTCATAGATCCTTTGGATTCCTTCATAAAGCGCCGTGCCATTGCACTCACCTTTTATCTATGGGCGGGTGTGTGTGAAGAGGTTAGTTAGTGGCACTTTAGCGCTAAAGTTTATACATAAATTTGTCATTGGCATTCAGTTGCCTCGCATCTCTTCCATCATGTGTGCACTTACATGCACAGCGGGAAAATGGCAGTTAAAATGGGAATAAGGTCAGCAAGAGGTCAACTTAAATGTAGATTATAAATACTACCAAGCAAATAAAATATTTATTAAATAAAATATGTTTAAACAAGTAGAAATGGTCTATAATAAATAAATACCTTCTAGGTTTTTGGAATATTATAATATTTATTTTTAAATTTAATAACTTGGACATACCTTCTAACAATATAAAATGAGAAATAAGACATCATTCAAGTAGAAAAGGTCTAAAAAAAATAAATACTAGGTTTTATAAATATTATAAAAGTTATTTTTAGATTTAATAAATTATTTTAATTGCAATTTTTTGTATTCCTTTTTATTCTTTCCTAACTTGGACATATCTTCTTATAATATAAAATAAGAAGTCATCCATTAAAAAATATTCTTAAAAAATGTAAATTTAATTTTTAGCACAAACCCCTTATTTCTTTTTTTAAATGTTAAAAATTTAAATAGGTAGTTTTTCTTTGTGCACACCTTGGGCAAACATATGTCTGGGCCTTTCTTCGTGCAGCTTTTCATGGCTATGCATTCAGGTTGTGTTTTCCTTTGATATTATTTTAGACTTCCTTTTTGGGGTGGTGCCTTTTAATTAAATCGAAAGACTTCCTTGGAAAACGCTGTGCAGCACCCGTGCTGCCACCTTAACAACTCATTTTTCAAACGCGGTGCCACCCTTGTTCGCATAATTTACAAGAAATCTGTTATTGTCTTATTAAGAGCGGAACTCTGCCCTGGCGCCATATGGCGTCAGATGCTTAGCAAATTGAGCGATCGTCGATGACTTGGCACCTTCCCAAAAAATCCAAAAACCGCATCGCGACATGAACATAAATAAATAATCGAAATGGAAAAGCGTGGCGAATGGCCCACAGCTGTGGTCGGGAAAATTCAAGGGCGGGGAGTCGAGCAATTCGCAATGCCCTTGCTCAGCCACTTTTATTGCACAATCAAGTGCTGCAGTTGCGAAGAGGGCGCCGCCACGCCCACTTCACGCATCGGGCCCACACACACCTTTGAACGTTAAATGTGCCGCACTTCACACCCATCTCCTAGAATCTAGAGCTGTTTACACTGGGGGAAAAATGTGCCATAAATTGGCGTTCCTGAAAATTTTTTTTTTAGTTTTAAATAATTTGTCGTTATTTAATTAATATTGGAATAATGTTTTTTATCATGACATAAATATTTACCAAAATCCTTTCTATTTTTTGGTATTGGAGGTAAAAGTTGAAATTACTTCCTAAGAATAATTTAACAATATAAGAGACTATCTTGGGAACTTATAGTACTATTAAATATTAGGACTATAATAAGGGCTAAAATACAAATGTTTGAATTTTAATCAAATATTTAAAATTTGTGAGGATATCTAAGATTTCTAAAAATAGAATTTAGTTTAATTTCGTTTTTATATTCAAGTTCTCAATTTTACAGGGGCTTTTAGTTATATTTTTTGTTTAAATTAAGAGTATTTTTTTGAGTGTCGAAGGAGATTCACAAATAGACAGTGTGAGCATGATTCGGAGAATGAATTTCGATGTATTGAAGGGCAGGGCGGTGAGAATGGGAATGACTGTGCCTAATGCGCGGCCTGCACTTGAGTTCTGTTTGCTCAAGTTCAGCCGATGCTCATCTCATCATCGCGCCATCGATGCTGGCTGAAATAAATTAAGAATTTTAATGCGGAAAAAACAAAGGGAATAGACATTGAGAGAGTTGCCGGGAAGACCCGAAGAGCCAAACACCAAAGACCCACGGCCGAGACACGACTTCATGCTTAATCAAAATGTGTTGTAGGGCAGCGCCTCTCTCTCTCGCCCGATGGACCGCGGATCCTTTGAACTGCCGACAGCCACCGTAATATTTAAACCAGATCAGATGAGATCAGTTCCATTCGCCGACTCTTGCCCATTCTTCGATTCCTCTTTGCGAGTCTCAAGGGTTTAGTTCTGGGTAAAATTATCACAGCTCCGCTAATGAAAGGGCAGACGAATGAAATTTTAACGAGCCCACGAAGGAGCCAAAGAGAGAGTCCTGCGGCAGGACCTCCTGGGTTGATTGTCCCTAAAAGGTGATAACGCCGCCATCAGTCCGCCTTACGAGCCCTCTTCCCAGGGTTGCGTAACCAATTGGATCAGGAGTCTATGCACCTTTGTCGATTATTAACGTCTTTTTAGCATTTGGGCCTGGGAATTAGATCCTAATACATTCCTTTTGGCTGGTGAAGGGGTACAAAGGAAATGTTTGTAGAGATCCGATAATTTATGCCTTATTTCCGTTTAAATACATATAGAATTAAAAAAATAATCAATAAAATGCATAAATAAATACCATTTTAGAGGATTGTAATATTTTACTTCTTAATATTTTGAAAAATAATGATAATTTACAAAAAAAAAATCAATAAAATGCATAAATAAATACCATTTTAGAGAATTGAAATATTCTACTTCTTATCTGTAGTGCTTAAAAAATAATAAAAAAAAAAAAAAAAAAAAAACAAATTTCTTTCTTTAAAATTATTTTGAAAAATTATCATCATTAAGTAAAAAATTGCAATCCCCTAATATGGTATTTATAACTCTTATTATATGTTAATGTAACATTTTCTGTAGTGCGTTATAAATTAGGCCTTTTAGTAGACAAAATAAGATAAATTAGGAATGATTTTAGACATTAATGTAGTTTGTCATTGATACAAAAGCGAACCAAACTCATAGCTGATTCAAGGCAGGTTTCATCCAGCTCCTTAAGGAATCCGACTCCCGCACCAAAACTTTGACTATCTAGCCGCATAATGTGAGGTAACTCACACCAACCGACATTAGCAACTTCTCCAGCTCATTATCATGGCCCGTCTCGGAGGTTGGGTTTCCCGTCATCGCGACATCCATCAGCTTCAGCGTAATCATTACCGACATATGTTACTGGAAACTTATCTCCCCCCACTCTCAATGCCAATGTCACACACTGAAAATTATCACACTTGGGATTAGCTGAAAGAGCGTTTAGAATGTAACACCAGTTCTCCGAGGAGAAGAAGGAAAACTTCCGCCCGGCGGCGTTAATCTTTGGCAAACATTTGTCCAAACACCTACGCAACAAAAGAGGAGCGTATGCAGATGTCGCCGGCTTGAATATACAACGTACATCCTGCATATATTTATTTATAAGCGAGGCCTGCGATAAGGATGCTGCTAGTCGTGATCCTGACAATTTGTTTCCAGCAGATAAGAGGATGCGCGGCTAGGTGTTAGTTCCTTCGGCCTGCGGTTGCTTTGCGGCATCGCTGGGGTGTGATATTTGACAGTCCAAAATGATAAGAATTATTTACATTTTTTTTTGGGTCTGCGTCTGGTATGTGCTGCTCGGCTCATTCTTCACGCGGTAATTTTTCTCATTAAAAGTTGCGGCCGCGCCAGTGAAAATTGTTGTCATTTAAAACATTTTTTTTGTTCTGGGGTCCCAATGTGTGGGGGCCGGCGGCAAATAATTACCAGGACGTTTAAGCCACTCAGCCGAGCGTTGTGAAAATTCATAATATCCAGTACTCAGTCCTGCCTTTGAGAGGGATTTTTTTATATTTCGGTTGCTGAATGGCTGTTCCGGGCACTTGCGGGTGGCATTTTGCGCATAAATCCTTTCATTCCGTTGGGTTCAGACTCAGACAAAAAAAAAATGCTGAAATTCATATACGTATACGTACGAATAATGAGAGAAAGGATGTGTTTGCTCGTGGGTTATTGTTTGGCACACACACACAGGGATAGAGAGAGGAGCGTACATAATTAAGCTGTCGAGGATTATTTTGATGTGTCACAGGACGACATCATCAGGCAGCGGCAGCTGATGATAGCCGGAGGTCCTCTGGGGGGCCGGGGACCAACCTCCAACCTCATTTAAGCCAACTTTTGTTTGGTGAGAAGTCCGACAGCTGAGCATTCAAAACGAATTGAAATTCTGGGGAAATGGAAAATTCTCGCGATCATTTCATGGAATTTAATCTTTCCCTTTTCTGGTTTTCTGTTGAGGTGTTAGTTGCCGAAATGGTCGTAAAGATCGGGCTCAGACCAAGCTTACCAAATCAATAACAATTTTTCACAACTTCTCTTCTTCGCGGCTAAATAACAAATTTCCCCTTTTTGTTAAGAATAAACAATGGAGCTCCCCCAATGGTCCCCAAAAAATGATATTTATGTTGTCGTTTATGTAGAAACCACAAATGAAAAGAAAGACGAGCGCCTAACATGCGTGTAAATTATAATGCGAATCAAGCAAAGTGACTGAGAAGTTGGCTGCGTAGCGTAAATTAAATAATTCCTTTGTTGGCAGCCGTGCGGCATTTACATAAGACCCATAAAAGACGAATTCTGTCAGCGGGAAGCCCAAAAAAGAAGACCAGCCGAAAAACCCAGCCTTAGACATTCTGACGTCCTATTGAACCCGCTGGGGTGGAGGGTCTCAGAGCTGTTTAAATTTCATTAGCTGCAGGAAAGAAAGAGCCCGGCTGAACCGAACCGAACCCATTGGAAATGCTAATGAAGGAGTGTCTTTGGGGAGCCAACTACTACCTGGTCACCTGCCAAATGCAAGGCAACACTTTTGTCACCTTCCGCCGGCCGACAAAGAATCTAGCCACCGGTCAGAGGATCCCCGAATGCACACGCATCCGTAATGAGCTTGGCCCGGGGCCAAGTCAGTACTACTTTGATTTCGAATTAAATGTTAATAAGTTCAACTCTTTGGCACTCTTTGGATCGCACTCGACTGGATTGTTTGCTTCCCTCGAGGGCGGAAATGTGGCCACCATTTAAATGCTAAGCAGGCGGGCGAAAGGGCACCACTCTGTCTCGGAATGTTACGAGTTTATGCTCGTAAAATCGCCTAAATTATTCGTTTGCCTGAAATGTGCACTCTATAGTTTCCGGCTTTCGAGCGGATGACAGCCCCATATAGATAAGAGCTATGAAAAATCAGAGATCTCTTTTCCTTCGGCTGTCCAAATATTTTTGTGACGCAGCTTGGATTTCATTCAAAGTTTCCATTTCTAATACTTGATTTGTTGGAGCTGTAAAGATCAGTTTCATAGCGTGGGGAAAAAGTCGTTAAATTGAAATCCAATCGGGAGCTTACCCACAAAAAATCATCTGACTTCTAAGGAAGTTTAAGATACAGCTTACAACAGTGGTTGTAATAAAAGGCTTTTGGTGTTTATTCTGGGGAATATTAACTTTTTTTATTGGGTGGTTAATAGAATGACTCATACAGTCATTAGCTTATTGAATAACATTTCTTAACTTAACTTAACTTTATTTTCTAGTCTAAGCTTGAATTACTTTGCATTGTAAAAATATTATAAATAATTTATATTTACTTAAAATTCATTATTTTTCATATTTTTTGTTTCATTAAATTATTTTAAACTTATTAACTTTATTTTCTAATCTAAGCTTGCATTAATATGTATATTTCTAGCATTGTAAAAATATTATAAATAATAAATATTTACTTAAAATATTATTTAGAATAATGTAAAATAAATAAAAAATAAATCCACAACAAATTCATTATTTTTTATATTTTTTGTTTCATTAAATGATTTTTAACCTATTAACTTTATTTTCTAGTCTAAGCTTGCATTAATATGTATATTTAAAGCATTGTAAAAACATTATAAATAATATATATTTACTTAAAATATTATTTAGAATAATGTAAATTAAATAGAAAATAAATCCACAACAAATGCACTATTTTTCATATTTTTTGTTTCATTAAAATATATTAATAGGGTAAAAAAAACTTTTTGCAGACTTCTTACAAGAAATACCTCTGCAAACAGTTAGTCTGCATAATTTCGACCTTTTCGCAGAACTACTTAACCTTGAGTTACGGACTAGGCTAACAACTCCTCTTATAACCATAGTTATGATGGATCTAAGACAACACCGACTGCCCAGTCCTAACTGTTCTGCATGCCAATCTAAATGGCCAGCAATTTTTTCACCCAGTCGAGTCAGCTAATCACTGTTCTCGGCAGGCGAATCCAACTCCAATTACATTTAAATGCCATGAAATGGTATTTGATTTGGTTTATTTCGTCTTGTTTGTGCACAACCCATAATTACCAACAATTGTCAGTGGCCTGTGTACTTCTCACCGGCGATTATATATGTATATCCGTGGGGATGAGGGGTGGATGCGTGCTGGAAAATTATACCTTGCCCCATTAGGGCACCCAAATCCAAAGTTTAGACTCGATTTGGTGGCATTTGAAGGAATTCAAAGTCAAATGACATTTGTCACGCAAGCCATCAACCTTTTTCTTTCGACTCAAACGCAGACGAGGCCGATTAACTTTGATTTGGTATTGAACTTCTTGCGAGGAGGACTTAATTATACGTCCAAGGACCTAAGGACCCTGCTTCGTTGATTTTAATAACTTTTGGCCGGTGCGCAAAAACTCACGGGGCAAAATCGAAAAGTTCAAAGTTTCTGAGCTGCGCGTTTTATGCTCTGGCTCAAGGTAAATTTTTATTCGTTCTATTTTTTTTTCGGTGGTTTTAGCTCATTAATCACGGGGCACAAAGGAGGACCAGGTCTTCGAAAATGGAACTTTTCGAGGCAAACCGAAGGAGCAGGCAAATATCGGAGTGCCGGAGGAAGTCGTCGCCAGCATTCAAGTCTAACAAATCAACGTGCAATTTGCTCATTGAACTATGATCGCTTCGCTGCCAGCGAGAAGTAAAAAATTAAAGTTGAAAGTATTTTTCCTTCTTTCGCCACCACATTTTTTTTTGAGGGGAAGGAAGGCGGTAGGGCTGCAGTGCGGGTGGGCGTGGCTTGCCAAACTTGATGACATAAAACTTCTGCTAGTGCTGCGTAAAGTTCGCTTTTCTGTGAAACTTTTGCGTGATTTATAACGCATGCAGGACTCGACGGGCAGAGCAGTCGAAGTGAAAAGACGACTGGGTGTGAGCCATAGGCTATGGGCACCGAAGACACGTTTTCAATAAACTTTTCGCCCCAGACATATTCATATTTTATGCATAAATTCACACAAACGACATTCGAAATGGCCAAAGAAAGCTGCAATTGAAAAGAGAAAGGAGAACTTCTCCAAAAGCGCAGAGCGTCAGACAATTAGTGATCAAAGTGGCCAGAAGGCCAATTGAGGACTGTCTATGAGTAAGTGCCAAAGTTGCCAAGTTATCGAGAGAGCTGAGGAATATATTTTTATTGAAACATTAAGATTAAAAATAGAAATATGTAATAATATAAAAACAGAACGGTCTTTAATACATATAAAATTAAAATTCATTGGATTTATTGATTTCAATTCCTTTTAAAATTTTAATTTTTATAATTTTTTCTCAAAATATATTAACTTTTAAGATTAAAGTTATTTCACTACTTAGTTTACAAAATTATTAAAGTTGCCAAGTTATCGAGAGAGCTAAGGGATTATAAAGTCTAGGAGTATATTTTTATTGAAACACGCCGTACTTAAAAATACAAAGTTAAAATTTCTATGATTTTTGCTTTATTTATTTAGTTTTTTTTTTTTTTATTTTTTATAAAAATATATTTTTTATTATTTTCCAAAAAAAATGATTCTAAAAGGCCTTATACATTTTGCGAGTCACCTGCGGAGGGTTTATAAAGTCTAGGAATATATTTCTATTGAAACATCAGGCTTAAAAATATAAACGTTTAAATGTAAAATCATGCCGTACTTACAAAAAAAAAATTCAAGGATTTTTTTTTTGTTTTTCTTTTTTTAAATATTAATTTTTTATTATTTTCCAAAATTTTTTTTTAATTTTCTAAAAGGCCTTTCTACATTTTGCGAGTCACCTGCGAAATTTAAGCAAAGTTCATATGAGGTCAGTTTTTCTACGCCGGAATATTTTCTTATCTTTTTCCATCAAGATTCGAACCAATTCTTATAGGGGTAAGAAGTCGATATATGGTCAGGGCTAGCGGCGCCCTTAATTCGCAGCCACACACGCCTAAAATAAACAAAAGGCCCTTTTTTCCTGTGCTGGCTCAAAAATCAGTTTCCACCTGCATCCTTTCGGTGGAATCGACCGGCAACAGTATCGGTATTCGGGATTCGGTATCTTGAACCTTTTCGGCGATGAGGCAGGTATAAAACGCGTGCCCCGTCTGCCTCGATTAGCATTTGAAATCATTAGCCGGGCTCTGGACTCTGGACTGGTTTACCAGCTATGGGTTCTGGTCCTGGTTTTTGGTTCTCGTTCTGGCTGGCAAGGTGCATTCTGCATTATGGAACCGCAGTCCCGTGGTCGACCGACCAACATCATCATCGCTCACATCGTGGCATTTATCTGGCATTGTGCATCTTCTTTTCACTCTGTTCTGTTCTTCGCACTCGGTCGTTTTTGGTTTTAGCTGAAAGCCAGCGGCGTCAAATTTGTAAATGCACCTGGATTTCCTCGTTTGTTCCTGCCTTTGTCTGGGCCCTTTTCTTTACTTCTCTTCTGTTCTGTTCTGGGGCCCAGACAGCCCGAACGGGCCGATATTTGTTTTTTTGATATATGTTTGTGGGCATTAGTCTGCCTCTCGTTGTGGAAATCCTTTGACATTGCAGCCGTTCGTCGGGGATCATCATCCATCAAAAATGATTGCCGAAAGATGCGTTTCTTGTGATTTGAATTTCAGATTCAGGCACTCAATTAGTTTAATTGCACTCCATGCACTTTGGTCGTCTCAGCAGGTGAAACTCTATTCGTTTTTATTTTTTTGCAATGGTCTGAGGGGTATGTTTCCTTTAAGTTGTGGGTGTGGTCTGAATAGAAAGTTGTAATTAGCAGGCCTTTAGAAGTAATTCAATAAGGCAAGCGGTTTGAGGAGTTGCTCGTTAATCGTTTAGTTCGGGGTTTTGTAAACCTAAAATAAATTTTAGGACATGGTAAAACTTTTTGGGAAATATTTAGTAGATGATCAATGCTACAAAGATCAAGTAAATATTGTAGAATTCGGGAAAATGTATTTCCTATTTTCCATTTTCGACTATATTTTTAAAAACATAAAACACTAACGGCACTTCAAAGAACTTTTAGAACATTTTAGATAAATCGGTAAAAAGATCAAGTAAATATTGTAAAATTCATGAAAATGTATTTCCTTTTTTCCATTTTCTACTATATTTTTAAAAACATACATTTTTAAAAGATTAATATCCAGATAATGCCTATCTACCTAACGGCTACTTCAAAGAACTCTCAGAAAATTTTAGATAAATCGGTAAAGTATCATCAGTTTACTAACCAATCTCCCACAGAAGTCTATTCTCCACACCCCTGACTTTCTATCTGAAGGTCTAAATAGCCTAAAAATTATAACTGCACATGTTTTCACCCGCCGACTACCATTCGATCTTCCAGCCAACCACTGCTACATAAACTTAATTTGGAAAGCTCATGTTTAGCGGCTGATAGGACAACCTGTTCGGAATATCAAGAATCACATTAATAAGGTCTCCTGCCGGTGAATATTGAACTTCTCAGATCGTACCCCTTGCTCGTATTTCAATGATAACGCTTATTAAATATTCCCCAACCCGAAAAACGAACGGCGATAATGTCAATCGGGCACTCTGCTTCATTTGTGGGCCTATCTACGCGGCCTTATCTAAGCCAAAGTTTCTTTTAATTAAAAGCAAGGCAACCCAAAACAAAGCCCCGTCGTAGGTCTGTGAGCCAATGACCCGCATGTGTCTTGGCCAGCATCCAAACGCAGTTGAAACCGACTCCAAACCGAGCTGCTGTTGGCAGAGACAAATGCAGCAGTGCACCGACACATTATTCATGCCGTTATCAGCGGAATGGTCGCTGTCTTGGATTTGGACTCGGATTCGGATTGGGTATGCTGCCCTGGGACCAAGAGAAACACTTGCGAGTGGAGGGTGAAATATGTGTGCCACATCTCAGCCAGTTCGATATCCGTACTCCAAGAATTGAGTATCCCCAATTTAATTTGGGTATAAAAAGCCCACAGCAAGTATTTCTAAAAGTAAATAAAGAAATCTGTTATCATGGGTTAAGTGCTAAAAAAACATCTACAAATTCATTGCTTCTTAATTGTTAGTAAAGAGCTACTATTTTAGGTTTTAAGTGAATCTATAAGATAATATATTATATTAAATTCGTCACATCCATGGTAGTCATCTACAGATTAAATTTATCTGGAAATGAGTACATAGTATTCTTTATTATTTTGTAGCTAAGCTCTATGGTGGAACTTGTTTTTTAAATAAAATAAAATTAAGCAGACCTTGTAAAGCTCGCGGTTGAAAATATGATGCATTCTAGAACATTAAGGGCCGTTTTCTCGTCCGTTTGTTAAATTTAAAGTAGGGTTAAAACAATGATTTCCCATACGATTTTAAGGTTTTAACCCTACTTTAAATTTAACAAACGGACGAGAGAACGGCCCTAAGAGAGTGGAATTAAAAAGCTACTTTAACTTTTATAAATATAAACAAATCATCACTAAAAATATTTTTATAAAATTTTCTAAGGTTTAAGAAAAGATAAATACTCTGTTATATATTTTAAAAAAATATTTTTCCAAGTGCACTTAGCTTGGCCATTGGCCAGTAGCTGTTGGCCTGGCTATCGGTTGATCAGCTCGCTTGGTGGAAATATTTTCCAGCTTGCCACCGAGTTGGAATCGTGCACTATTTTGGCAATTTTAATTACAGCAGCGAGGCGGGAGCGCAGGGAAAACACTTTCCCATTCGGTGGAATGCACCTGCACACGTCAGAAACCCAGTTGATAAGGATCGGGTTCGGGATCGGAGTCGGGAGGAAATGCCTTCACGCATTGTCCTGACTCTGACCCCATAATTTCCGTAATCGCTTGCGTGTGCTCTGGACCTGCATTAAAACCTGTTTTCCCTTCACCTTCTTTAATAACGGACATCAACTTTGGATTTCAAGGCGTGTCTTATCCTTAAAGGTAGCGGGTTCGGGAATCTTACGCTTACCTGTCGCCTAGCCATCATCATCATCATCATCGTGGTACATTGTCCCTTTTTTGATCTTGGCCTTGTCGTCCCCCATCCAAGAAATGTATTAATTAAAGCAAAATATGACTCTCAAACTGGTTTCTTCGCTGTTCTGCTCCTCACTCGATTGTTTCTCTTCGGAAAATCGTTCCACATAATTGCAGTGATTTTTTCTTTCATTGTTACAATTTTGCTCATTCTGATGAGAGGCTGTCAATTGGGATCTTCTCGAGATGATTGCTGTTAAGTGTGCCCGATTAGAGGGTCTTGGTGAAGGTCTAAAGATTGTGGTTAGGCTTAATCTAGGTTTAATGAATTCTCAAATCATAAACAGCCCATCATCGAATTCGAGAGGTTGGTTTTTCTTTGTGGTTAGTTTATAATTATGATAGGGATTTGTCTTGCTTTTAAAAACTGAAATCATCGAGAAAATGTATTTAGAAACTGAATAAAAACGAAATATTTAAATATTTTAAGAGTTTAAAGTTAAAGGAAATAACTAAAATGCAACAAAGGTGTTGTTAATAGACCATAAATCAAAACCGGAACCATTTGAAATTCTTTATATGAAGAATACAAACTCTTAGATTGTTCCTGGGGGAACGGTTTCTCAGAATTCGTCTCGGCCAACTTCCTGTGTCATCCTTATACCACATAAGTCTTCCGCAAAACATTAGATGCGCTTATTAGAGCCGTGACACAATGCTACCGGATGGGAATCACCCATTGACTACCTGTGATGGAAATCGAACCCCGATATGGAATGCCGCAGAAATACAATTGGATTGCCCAGATGACAGGGCATTCGTTGCTCATTGTTGGCCAATTTCATGACAATTTTTCAGCAGCCATGTCTCCAGGGAATTCTAGTCGAAGGGCAAAGTCAGAAATTGTGCATTTGTTTCATATTTACTTGGGCGAGAGGCAGCTGTGCAATTGGATTTCGCATCGAAGGACCATCAATGTCATGCATACAATTGTGAGCGACACATAGGGATTCGGATTCGGATTCGGGGCCAGGATATATGCATTGTTGTCCTGGCCATTGGAAAATCTTGCGACATATCCGCTTCCTTTTGGCCCAAAGGCAATATTTGTCTTTCGAGTGAGTGACACTTTGGGCCAGGACTCACTGTCGGTGGAATACAAAGGCTAATCCTCATGTTTACGAGGCTATTTACGGGTAGCGCGCCCATGACAATTTTTACAATAACCCAAAGAAAATATTGAATGGGGAGCGGCGAGCTGTTTGCTTATCTTCCTGCCGAAAGGAAAACTATTTTGGCAAATTGCTTTAGAATAAAATTTAATTGGGGATTACCGGGCACTGCGACCGGGCAACTCCTCTCCATCGGTGTCTGTGTCGCCTGTAATGCCCTGTGTTATCCTGGCCTTAAGGCTACTTAGGGGCCTGTCTCACATATTACCCATATTACGTTAAATGGCTTCCACAGCAGCAGCCAACGGCCAGGAGCAGCGTTCAAAGCCCGAAGTCTGCAGCTGGCCGTTTTGGAACATGTGTAATCATCGTACGTGTTGGCAATTGACAATTATTATTACGTAGTTTGTTGCCATTAACAGGATGTGCTGCTTCTTGGCCGCCCCCTTCCTGATAGCCAACCGCCTTGACATTGGCCAGCAGGAATTTATAGAGCTTCCTCGGCAGAGAGCTCGATTGAAACTTGATTGGCGTGGCGTAGGTTGTGGCAACAATTTGCGCAACGAGTTACAAATTGTCTTACAGCATGATTGGCAATAAGTTATTGGGTTAACTATGTTCTTGGCATAGTGATATTATTTTTAGCATCGGGGGGTTGCTAGTGATACGATTTACGAACGAACGCACTGCCCTAGTTTATAATTATTAAAGGTTTTATAATAATTTTTCAGTTTAAATATACCTACTTATCTAAGTAAATTAGAGGTTTTTAGATAACACTTTTAAGGTTTTTAGCTCAATAAATCGAAGCGTTTTCATATATTTCTCTACACTGATAAACAAAAACGTAGTAAATCCAAAAATTTCATATTCAATTTAAATATTTTACGCTTTGCCTTTCATCCTTTGCGGTTTTTATTAAATTTAAATTTGAAGTAAAATAATATTTTTGCCCTTATTGAAATATTTATATTTATTAAATTAATCATCCAATAAATATTCCTTTGTTTATTGTATCGTATTGCAAATATTAATTATATGAATTTTAGAGAAAATTTAATATTAATTTAAATATCTCAGTTTTAAAATGGTTTAAATGGTTAAAAAGTTTAAATGGTTAAATATCTCAGAATTAAAATGTTTTTAAGCAGCCTAAGATTTTTAAATATATTTTTAATATTCCTTTACATATGATAAATGAATGCTGTATTTAAGCAGCTTTAAAATTTTCCCACACCGAACTTCACATCTTCCTCAGATCCTTTGCCGGTTACCAGTTACGAAAAAAATCCCATTTCCTCGCACTAACAAGGATGGCAATTAATCATTGCGTAAAATGTTGAGCGCAAAGTGCGCAAGTACTTCCGACTAACTGCGATTGATTTTTGCCAGCCAAGAAAAGGCGATTTCGATTTCGGTTCCCACACCTAAGCAGCATCCTGGAAGGCAGCTGCTTTTCCCTCGTCCACCGGCAGTCCTGTGAAAAATTCGCAGTGAAATGAAATTTTAGCAGCGGCAAAAGGCAACAAAAAGAGAAGAATCCGGGAGTGAACAGCAAACAGAGAAAGGAGCAAAGGGTGCCAGACGCTGCAGTAAACTTCCGGCTGGCCAAAAATGCAACAGGACCAGGTCCAAAAAGCAGCGATCCAGGATTCGAAAACTGGACAGGACAGTGGCGAACAGGTCCGAGCTCCGAGCTCCGTTGGCCGGTCCTCCTTTTCTGTTCTTTTCTGCTTTTGTTTGTTTATTGCCACGCCATGGCATGCCATACAATGTCCTTCCGGTCATTTATTAACGTCAATGAAATGCTATTGCCTGCCCTCGCTCACTCTTCGCAGCTCCTCCTCGCTGCAGTTGAGATTTTACTGCTCTGATTTGCTTTGCTTTTTGGTCGGGACGCTCGAGTTGGCAACGATTTGTCGCCGAGTCAACACAACTCAGTCGAAGGTTGCGACGCGTCCTTCCTGCTCCTGCCCGCATATATCCTTGATGCACTCATAAAGCAAAAATATTGCCAAATGGTAAATTCCGCTCTTTTCGATGGGAGGAGAAGCCACTGCGAGTTACGTGTCACTGGACAGAGGAAAAAAGTCTCCAAGGGTTGTGACTATTGCACTTAATATTTGGAAAATTGGGATAATATAATAAAGTATTTTAGTAAAGTTTATGAATGCTTTTTTTATAATAAATATAATAAAGTATTTTAGCAACGTTTTTTTAAAGAGAAAACTAGCAAATACCTTTTTTAAAAGTTCCTAAATTAAAGTATTTAATAAAAAATTATCGTAAATATTTTGAATTAAGTGCCTTTATATTTTATTCATTAAGTTTTAATGGGTTATTAAAGTCATAATTTTTTTTGTATTTTTCTAACAAAATATTTGTAATTTTATTTTCAAAATATTAGATTATATTTTTTATAATTTTAGTAGAACTAAAATAAATTTACTGAGTAACTAAAAGACATTTGTTTTTGAAATATTATAGGTTTTATATGTAGTAGACTGATTTATTGTATAATACAGAGATGATTTAAGTTGCAGTGATATTTTTCATCTGGTGGGAAAAGAGATTTCACTGCAGGTAAGCCATCCGACCACTTACCATAATTCTGATTGATTCTCCCAGCGATTTTCCCGAAAGTTGTCTTAGCCTTTGGGCTGCCAGCTACCGTCTTACTGGCTTATAGCTTCGGACCAGTTCAAGACCCTCATAATTTATATTTAATGATCCGCAGCTAGACTAGCCCTACCTCTAATTGACATTTAAACTGTCTACTCAGCCCGAGTGATATGATAAGCTGATTGATGTGCCCTCTGGATGGATGGATGGATGGAAGAGCTCCGAGAAGAAGAGGAATTAGAGGGATTTTATTAATTGATGATGGCAGTCCCAGTGCCGATGACAACATTTGCTGCAGGTCAGGCATTCCAGACAGCATCCCAAAACGCTAAACCCGAAAGGCTTTTAATTTCCCTGTTGTTGAAATCATAAATCAAAAGCGGGGATCGCATTCAGGTGGAGTCCGAACGAGGCAGACAAGTGGCTTTGGCTCTGCATCTCCGATAGCCGAACATTTTGTATCTGCCAGATCGCCTGGCTAATCGGAGGCAACACACACAAACACACACACTAACCGAGTATCTGGTTGCGTTCGCCGAGCATCGGCATAAATTACACAAATTGCATTTCCATGTCCAGAACTCTGATGGATCATCGCCCGCGTCGCCATCGCTGGCCATCGCTGCTCATCAGCATAATCGTTAAAATAACAGCGCAATGCACTTCGATGCCGATACTCGTGAGTGGCTACCGCGTTTCGTTTCGTTTCGAGTGGTCCAATCTGCCCCATCCCCAATCCATACCATCCCAACTCATCCCATCCATCCATCGGATCCAGAAGTCTATGCCCCAGAGGGTCCAGCGCAAATGGAATAAAAAACACACACCGAAATGTTTGGGGCGCCCGCATCTCCCATCTCGCATCCAGTTGGCTTGTTTATTGTGTCGGGACTGAATTCGGAGGCATGTTTAAACAGCGAAATGAACTTGTGGATAAACACCATTATGGTTATTTGGCATCCACTTTGGGTCGCAGCCACAGCAGCCTCCGATGTTTGTCGCCCTATTGGGTATACGGCTTCACTTCACTGCCCACTGGCATCGCCACCGCATTTGCGGCATCTTTGCTGCCTGGGATGTCCATGTTTGAGCTTGATTTAGTTATTTAATGCGGCATTGACATAAGTGCACTCCTCGACTCAAGTTCGAGGCTCAAGATCAATCTCCCATGTGATTTCCGTGGGCGACTTGCAAGGACAATGCAAAGATGCACTTCACGACTTGGGATTTGGTTTAATGGCATGGTAATTGACAGAAGAACTCCATGATTCGGTTCTTGAGGAAGAAGCTTCGCTTATGCAGTAGTTTAACTTTTGAGAAGGTTTCTAATGGCAGCTTTTTTACTTTTCATATTCATTTGCATCGGTTACAAATCTACTCATTAATTTTAAATTCATTGGAAATCGCTGGAAGTTGAAAAAAATATTCAATATATTTGGCAGAACATTTTTTGTGTGGATTCTTCTTTACGTTATATATTTTTCTCTTCCGCTTTTATCTCCCCCCTATCCCCTCTCTTCTTCTTTTACACTCATCCCCCACCCCCCTCCCCCCAAATAATTTTAAAATTTTTTTTTTTCCTCCCAAATTTTTACCCCAACCTCCCCACATTTTCCCCCCCCCCTCTTTAATCCCCCCCCCCCCCCTTTTATCCCCCTTTTTAGATTTAAAAGGTTACTAATAAAGTTTTACTTTTTATAAAAGTTACATAATAGCTTTTATTTAGATAATTATATAAAAACATTATATTATACTAAACATTAAATTCAGAAATAAGAATATAAAAAAATTCTTTGTCCCTAAAATATAGGTATTTCTTACATTTTGATATTTTGAAGGTGAAGGTTTATTATCTTAGGTAAACTATAGCCGTGTGAAAATATTTCAATAATCTCAATGGGAAATATT
Organism: Drosophila prostipennis; assembly: GCA_037075205.1. NCBI lineage: Eukaryota > Metazoa > Arthropoda > Insecta > Diptera > Drosophilidae > Drosophila > Drosophila prostipennis. The sequence goes on along the minus strand of JBAMCJ010002647.1, from coordinate 182,860 downwards.
TGGTGTTTTCGTAGAAACTTTTAACGATTTGAATAGCACGTGGCCTAAAAGTATTATGACTATAATAAAACAACTTTCTTTGAATGGCGGACTCATCTATCTATCCAATTTGTCCTTCGAATGTCACTCAATGAATATGTTTATCTGAAAGATACTTCTTAATGGATCCCAGAACTCGACAGGATTTTAAAATGTAGAAGAGAATAACGCATTACGGCTCAATTTGAACATAATGGGCTATCATTAAGAATATTCAGGGACCTTCTAGGACCTTCAGCTGACCTTGGGGATAAGCGAAATGAGTTTATTATCAGCGCACGCCTTGCTTTCGCCTTCGGGCTCGATTCTGCGCATGCGCGGCGCGTGTTTTGTAGGAAATGCACTTATTATCCTGCAGGGCCTCAATTATGACTCAAGGTTGCTGCGCCCTGTGTGTCCAGCGGGCATTGTGCAATTGGACCTTGACTTGGCCCCGAAGGACATGCAACCCATTCGGAGTGCCGGCTAATTATGCACAGGGTCCTTGGACTTGCTCTTGGGTCCCGGATCGTGGCTAATGGTCTGTGTATCCTTGGCCGTTCGCGTGTGTGTGTCCAGAGCTGACAAAAGTCGCCATTGTTTGACGTTAATTGCACTTTTCCAACCGAGTGCGTGTCCGTTGCTGCTGTCCCCGTTGTCCCGGGGATAAGTCAAATTAATGTTCCACCCAAGGACATTGGCCAGGACTTTGTGCATCCTCCGGGAATTGGTGTGAAAACTGACAGCGTGTGTATGGGTGTCGTTTCCTGGAATGTCCTTCAGCCATATCGCTCATATTGCTGTGCGCAAAAAAAAAACAAAAATGAAAAGGGACTCAGGAACAACAGAGCGAAAAGGGACACGAGTGCCTGCTGCGAGTTTATATTAGATAAAAATTTAATTTCGCCTCGGTGCTTAGGACTCAATGCATGTCCTTGGTGTGAACTGTCAATATCCCAAAGTTGGGAGTCCGGAATCCGGCACATTCTCCCCGGGTTGTTGTAAAAATGCAATTATGATTGTATTATGGTCGCCTTTGTGTTTACTCTAAACACTCGTCCTTTGTCCGTTTGTTTGGCCTCACATATTCCCATATCCCATACCATACATATTCCTGTGCAACCCGCATCCTCGCAAACGTTCCGATATCTGGGCAATCTGGCTGCAGCTTTGCAGTTGTCATCCAACATTCAACATGCATCCATTCGATACTCCATGCTGGTCGATGGCTAATAAATTATCCACCTATTATCCTTGCCAAGCAAATTTCCCCTTTGTCCTTTGGAATTGGCTTCGTGTGTGTCTTGTTATCGGGCAAACCTGCATTTCGATGACTTTTCTGATTCCCCAACTCCAGGTGCGAAAATCACCTTTGCCAAGGTGCATTATAATTGGGAATGACCGAATGCAATTCAATGACTTTCGGGAAATGGGTTATTATTGTTGGTATAATTTTACCAACTTGGTTTACCTTAATGGAACAATAGTTCCTCTATTAATTTTGTTTAAGGAATAATTTCCTTAAAACTTAAAAACTTAAAAAATGTATTTTTTTGGATTATTAATAAGAAAATAAAATATTATTAAAAAAAGATATGGAAAAACTTTAAAATAGGGAATGGTTAAAATAGACTAAAAGTTAATTTAAAGTTTACTGTAGGAAAACAATATTAATAAAATTTAAAAAAAAAAAGATATTGAAAAACTTTTAAATAGGGGAAGTTTAAAATAACCTTAAGGTTAACGTAAAGTTTCCTGTTGGAAAACAATGTCAGTCATGTGATAACCTCTAACAAATGTCTGTATTTATTTACTCAGTAAGTCTTGACTCCTTTTTAATCCCGAACTATTTATCCTTCTGTGCAATGTTTGCCTTCCTCCCTTGATTACATGAGTAGCACCCCAACCCCTTTGGTTAACCACGTTCAATGCAACCACAAATTCTCCGGAAAACACCTACTAACTTGACCTGCACAATTGCGAGTGCGACAGTTCCGCAGTGAATCAACCCTCTGGGCAAACAAAAAACCTCGATACATCGATATAGGGATACTGGGCAAATAGACCAGGATATATCATCGTGGTCACCCCTCAACTGTACACAAAGTGTGCGCAAACAAACTCAACCCCTCGGCCTCATCGGCACCCTCGTACCCCCCATTTCCCACCCTCAAAAGCCCACTCGATTGCACTTGAACTGCGTGCAACATATGCAGTTGATGTTTTTTACCAGACTGCAACATTTTATTATTCTCTTCTTTTTTTCGCTCTGCTTTGTTCCACCCCTCTGGATACAAAAATATCTAAATTATGAACTATGACAAATATTATATTACCAACAGGATGGAAGAGGGAAAACGCCTCCTTTTGGGTGATTAATCATTGTGGTAAATTGTGAAAAAAATAAACCAAAATAGGAGAGCCGAAGGAAGTATGAAAGGAATGACAAAAACGCTGCATTTTGTTGGCCATTTTGTTCAACTTTTATAGAGAGACGGGGAAACTGCAGCCGGGCCATGAACAATTTATTGCTTTAAGCCGATTACGGAGTAGTCCTCCTATCGCTGTCACTCCCTTTCCACGCCACATATATATAGTATATATAGTATCACCCGATGTCCGCTAAGTAGGCGACTCTCGCTGCCGTCGACACCGCTCAAAGTGGTCACATTAAGTAAGCTTAGGTCTTAGCACTATTTTTTCCAACCAGCTCTGCTCACCGAGGGCTTCTGGTGCGAATGATGAAGGGTTAAGGCAATTAAAATTGAAATCACTCGGTCAGCTTTACTTTGATTTGTTGACTGGAGTTAATTGCTGTTTAAATGGACTTAGTCGCACTCAGCTTAGTGGAACGGATTTTGTTTGGAGTATTGGGATTAAACATGATATGTGTGGCACTTGAGAAGTAAAATAAAATTGCAGAACAGTTTGTAAACTCTTTGAATAATATTATTATTATTATATTATTTGTGACCGATATTTTTTTCGCTTATAAGTAATGATTATTCCTGATAAATATTTATAAAACAAAAAAATAATGAGTATTTCTGAGCATAATCAATTAAAAATCAAAAATCCGTTTCTTTTGGTTTTCCGACTATTATAAGTGACTGATTTTTAGATTCAAAAAAACAAAAATAATTATTATTTTCGGTCCCCGTTAAGAAGTAAAAATTATTCAGAAATATTTATTTTTATTTTTTTTTACAGTTAGCAATTACTTGCATGCAATTTATTTGACTGAAACAACTTCTAGCTTATTTTAATGTTATTTTCCCATAGCAGTCGCAACCTGACCCATCAGTTTTTCAAATTATTGCTACCCATAAAGACTCTAATCTCTTTGGCAAACATAATGGGACAGAAGCGATCCAATTTATGTAAAGGAAATGCTGGACAAATCGAAATGGAGCTGGCTCATTGAACGCAACTGGCCAGCTGACATTGCAGGACAGTCCACCCTCATAAGGTAGCTTGATAACGATCTGTTATTGGGAAATTTCATTGGCAGAATAATTGCAAATGCTCCAGAATTGACAGGCTCAATGCGTTTCGTACTTGATGCACTTGAAAATGTAGGCAAACTGGACTTTTCAGTCGATGCGGGAGACAAAGGCGAGTGGAAAATTATTAAAGTGCATCGGAACATAAATCTAGTTTGACGCATGCGTTGAGGGAAATGGGTTTTCCATAACTGCGCAACGGCAGCTGCCACTGTTTGGCACACCCTGTGTGGAAAATTCGTGAGGGAAGGGGAGGGAAAACCACCCTGATCCCAGCTTAGGGTTATGGTTAGCACCCCAGCATCATCATTATCCTGATCGAACGCAAATGTGTTAATTCTCCCCCTAGCAGACTCTCTCTTTGTCGTCCTTCCACAACTCTTATCAATCTGCCACTCGACTCTGCGTTGTATGCAACATTTGTTCACCACATGCCAGCCGTAGAACGTAGAAAGAGCTGTCCTTCCCCTTGGCAACTTGTAATTTATGCCCCGAAAGCATCCATTATGAAAACATCAACACACATTGTGCAAATCAAGCAATTATCGCTGGAAATATTCAACATAATTATCGGGCGTTAGAGGATTTCCATAGAACAGCGATCCTTCGGGGTTCGGGTTATAGAAAAAAGGCACGCGATGGGCTTTGGTTGCATTGTGAAATTTTATTTTGTCTAATGCGTTTTCACAGAGGGATATCTGGTGTGCTTAAATCCATTACAGATCACTTAGGCACTTTTAAAAGTTATCCATATCAAGATGCGATAAACGGGAGTCAAGCTATGAGTTCTAGATGGGAAAATTGAAGTACATTCACAAAGAAATGATTTTTAGGATCTAAAAATTAAATATTAGATGGGATAAACAGGAGTCAAGCTATGAGTAAATTTTCTAGATGGGGAAATGAAATGATTTTTAGGATCTAAAAATTAAATATTTAATTAGATGCGATAAACAGGAGTCAAGTGTTGAGTAAATGCTTTAGATGGGAAAATTGAAGTACATTCACAAAGAAATGAGTTTTAGGATCTCAAAATTAAATATTTAATTCTATGACAGAAAATACGAGCATTTCTTAAAAATGCACTTTTTAAGTTCTATTTTTTTCAAAATATTTTCTCTTTGGTAGTTGTCAAATTTTGTTCATTTGTTCATGTCAAAAATTCCATTTTGTATTGTGTCAATTTGCTGATTTGAATGCCCGAAAAGGTGTGATTAATATTCCCCAAAAAAAGAGAATAAAAATAAGCAAGATTTTCCTTTGATGTTTCGCAGACGACGGCGGTCAAATGTCACAACACCTACGCCAGAAAGTGCAAAGTAAACAAAGCAGGGAGTATTTCTCTTTAGGGGCATTCAATTTGGCACCGACAGGAGCTGGCTTTTGTGTATGCAAAATACATGACAGTTAAATGAAAAGAAAATAACATTTTGCCAGCACACACGAGAGGGAATCCTGTGCTGATTTTGACAACTTAAGTGTGGAGAAGTCGGAGGAGTTGGGAACTCGAGGAGTTCTACCACAGATCTCGAGCACACGAAACGTGGCCACATTTTTCTTTCTGGTTTCTGTTTTTGTTTGTGTTTTTCTGTTTATTTAGATTTCGTGCCTGGCAATTGGCTTTGGCCACCCGAAGGTTATCCTTTGCGGATCAAAGTTGAAATTTATACATACAAATGTCACACCTCTCAAGGATTATGTATAACAAAGCAGTACAAAAAGGAGCCGAAAAACAAAACAAATTTCTGCATACTTCGGCATTGACTTTGCCCGGAATATGTGTCATATCCACACAGACCCACCCCCCTCAAATACAAATTGTTAAAAAGATTATGTCGTGCCAGAGGAAAAAAAAGGAGAGGAAAATTTGTTTTCTTTTTGCGCTCTTTGGCATCCGTTCATTGTTGCCGCCTCTTCCTGGTCGGTTCCCTTATTTTGTTTGGCAACAGCTTTCAATGCCATGTTCCCTGGCATCTTTTGACTTCGGGTTGTTTCTCCTCTGTTGTTGGCGTTGCTTGTGGTGAATATTACGACATGTAACATTTTATGTGTTTTGTCCCCCATCCAGCGCTAAGCTTTCATCTAACCAAAAAAAAGTGGGCTTCAATGGACAAAATCATGCCTGTGATAAAATGTGGCAAATATACGAGACGAGCTACAATCTTCTAATCTTACTCTCTCTCTCAAGAATGCTTACTTTCTGTGGGGAAACCTTAGGCAGTTGCTATTTTAAAAGTATGATATTTTAAGTACATATCCTTTTTTAGGAATATTTTGATCAAACGGAAACTATACACCCAAAAAAAATCGATTTGAAGCTTAGATCGATTTTACATTATTATTATAATCAATTTCAACTTGATATGCCGCCCCGTAAATTCGATATGCTCGAAATAAGTATTTCATGTTAAAACGATATGCGTATTTCATAACCAGAAATTTACAAAAGCATATAGATTTTCAGAAAAAAATTGTTTTTTTTACTATTATTATACTATTATCTAAAAACCTATTTATTCCCAAAAACTTGAGATACTTTTTACACACCGACATTTTGAGGCTATATTACTTAGATAAGGTTTATAAAATGCAATACAAAAAATAAAATCAATTAGCAGCTCCGATTGCCCTTCTCCTGGTTGAGGTTCTTCTTCACCAGCGGAGGTGCGATTAACAGGATTTTTAGATCAACCTCCTTGCCAGTCTCAATTTTCTGCGATTTATGCTAGTTTGTTAAATAAAAATTTTTCATTAGTGTGACAGTTTAGCTGAACTTACACTAACCTCGCCATCAGCCCAATGGGCAATTAGTGGAACAAGCTTCATCACAGCAAAGGCAGCCAGGATGCCAAGAGTCAGTCCACTGCTGTAGTACTCGTCCTCCATCAGGCCAATGGAGAGGCCGCTGTGCTCGTGCCTCATGGCGCAGAAGTCCCCGGAGCAGATATAGGCCAACACGCCGACGCCCACGGGTCCTTTGACCCAATCTTCGGGCAGAAAGCCGAGGCGATCCTTTCCGGGATGTCCAAGCGCTGGGAGCTTGATGGCTCCTCGGGCGGAATGGGTGGCAGTCGAACGAAAGGCGACCAACTTCAAAGGACGCAGAGCTGTAAAAGCCGAAACCTCAATCAATCTTACTTATATTTGGTTTTCATTTGCGATAGGTTTGTTGATTTATGAAACGGTGTTTTATATCACCTGATCTTGAGAACATATTTCAAAAAATTGCAAAGAATTTGTTTAAATGAGTTTCACTAAAGTTTCTAGTATAGTAGTTCTGTATGAATTGTAAGATACCAATTTTCAAAGAAAGTTAAGGAAAAGGTGACTAGATGGGTTAAATATAAAATTTACTCATTTTATAATTAGAAAATTGTATAGCTTAAAATTTAAATATTGGTTTTGATAATAAAATGGTGATTTTTATAAACCTTGTATTTTTCAAAAATCTTAAAAATATATTTAAATATTTGGCCTAAAAATATCTAATTTTAATTTACCAGCTACTAAAAAACAATTAATATTTTCTTTTCATTAGCCATGTTCTTTGTTAGCGTCGTTGTCCATGCCAAACTAAACACTAACTTTTCGGAAAGAAACTGGCCTAGTTTTTGGCCAAAAAAAGGAGGGGAACTAAGGCGAACTAAGCACAAAAGATATCCCAAAGATACACACTCCACACAATGAGAGAGGGTGGCGAAATTTTGTCGCTAAGCAAACGGGGCTGCAAAATAAAACTGTACCCAGTACTATGGCTAATTATGTGTATTTTAAGTTTTTCGGCCAGCTCACTAGCCGGGATAAACGGGACGAGATGGCGGGCTCACTTCGCACACAATGCGACAGCGTTGAGTTGCATAATTAAAAACTTTACATTCTTCTATTTAAGTTGCCGTGCGCAAAGAAAAGATACAAAATTATGTACCCCAACTACATTTTCCGCCGATTTCATTTTCCTTTTTGCTAAGCAAATAATTGTGAGGGGTTGTCGAGGGGTGGAGAAGAAAAGTTGGCTCGGTGGGGAAAACATCTTTAAGTTGGCCAAGGCAAATAATAGCGAACGGAGGCTGTGCGGAGGCCACAAAGGACCTTTTAACGCTGCTGCAGAGCACAAATGCAGGAAACAGGATATTGGATCATTTAGCATTAAGGCGGCGTCGCCTACCGACCCAGTCACACCCCCACACCCCGTATTTCCCCGATTCCCAGCCCGTTTCAATGCGAAACAAGTTAAGCGCAGCGCGAACAATAAAAAGGGAGCAAGGATCCAAGGATCCGGGAAGCAAAGCAGAAGCAGGAGCGGCTCTTTGGCAAAAGGACAAGGACGAAACGCGTTACGCTTTAATAACTTGCCGCAGGATTAAGTCCTGTGCAATGAGATGATAATGCGCCGTGGCTTTCGCAGCGGGGATTCCCCTTTGCTGCCTTTGTAGGCGCCTTGTTTGCGGCTTGCGACTTGCGACTCTCTGAGGATAATGTTGATTATGCTTGGGCGTATCATAAAAGTGTAGCCATCACCCAATCTCTGTGGCAGCCACGCCCCTTCCTGCGCAGCCATCGAGCAAAACAAATTATATTACAAAATGATTCTCCCGCTTCCATCACTCCCGCGTTGCATATTAGGATGCCAACGGAAGCTTCCTTCTGACATGGTTATTTGGGTTGCTCCGACATCAGCGCAAATTTATTGGCCAATAATGGGGAAACCGGAATTTGTGGCAAATTCGGGGACATATGTGATTTTTATGCGACTGATACTGATTTGACTCTCCAAAAGACATATTTTCTTTAAAATCCTGACATTTAATTTTCTGTGGTTCATTTTAGAACCATTTTCCGGATTTTTTAAAGATCCCTTCTTTTAAAGTTTTTTTAAAAATGCTAATTTAGTCTTAATAGTTGCTAGTTTCTTAATTCATTCGCTTTTGATTCACTTTTAAATACAATTGCCCAAATTTCGAAAATTTTTCAATAAATTTAAAAAATTATCAATCTAAAATTAAGAGAAGTATCCCTAACTCCGAACATGTCATAGAGTTCATGGGTTCATTATTTTAAGGTTCCAAATCTATTCTTTATTTCGACTTAAGTCATCTACAATAAATTATCTTATAAAATAAATATATTTTCCCGAATTACGGAAGATTTTCATTAAATTTAAAAAATTATCTATTTCTAAAAAAATGATTAGCAAATAAAGTAAATTTCTAAAATTAATGTTCCAAATCTGTTTCTAATTTCGGCATAAGACATCTAATAAGTTATCCTATAGCGGAACAGAAAAGAGAGTCTCTCTTAAAATGAAAATATTAAAAGACTTCCAGTAAGCGCTGTTTTAAGAATAGGGATTTACGACTTTATTGCACATTCTGCCCAAATTTTGAATTTCGCTCTCGATAAGATCGCCGGGCTTCAGGAAGCTCGACGGTTGGCGATAGGCGCCCGCTCCGGCAGGCGTGCCCGTGAGTATGATGTCGCCCGGACAAAGAGTCAAGTACTGCGACAGGCGGTGTATAAGAAAGTCGACCTTGAAGATCATATTTCGGGTATTGCCCGTCTGGCGCTGCTCCCCATTGATGGTCGTCTTGATCCACAGGTTATTGACGTCGGGCAAATGGCACCGGTGAACGATTGCGGGTCCCAGAGGAAGAAACGTGTCCATCGAATGACCGCCGAGCAGGGCGTTCCAATCCCGGGCCACGATGTCCTGGACCACCATGAATCCGAAGACGTGATTCAGGGCCTCCTTGGGCGCCACCTCGCGGCACTTTTTGCCCATAACGACGGCCAGCTGGCAGCCATAGTCCATATGTTTGGCCAAACTGTGCGCCTTGATGTTGTCCAAGGCGCCGGTAATCGAGGTGGCGAACTTGACATGAAAGCTCGGCTCCCTGGGAATCGAGATGTGCTGCTCGTCACAGTTGTCCACGTAGTTGCAATCGATGCCGATGATCTTTCCAGGCGAATCGATGGGCGGCAGCAGGCGCAGATCCACGGACTTCCACATCCTCGATGGTCATGAATTGAACGCTATCCAGCAGGCTGTCCATGCAGTACCGCTGCTGGATGAAGTCCATCATGTTGGCGGCGGCACAGGTGATGCTCGACAGCTCCACCATCTTGCTGCCATCCTCGGAGACCATGCCCAATCGCTTGAGGTGCTCATTGGCCCTCCGGTACTGCATGAATCTGCACTTGGGCAGCACCTGTTCTCCCGGCTTGATGGCCACCAGTGCCTGGGTGGTCGGGTGGTTGGTCTGGAGCTGCCGGAAAATGTGGTGCTGCAGGTGCTTCTGCGACTGGCGATCGGGACGTGGACGACACCATTTGGGGATGCATGTGCGAAGGAGGTGGAAAAGGCCACTCATCTTCGGTTTGCTTTATTAATAATTTTGAAAGTTCTCCTACTTAAAATAAAATAATTGTGTTATTTATTTATAACTTATAAACTTCTTGTACAAAACATGGAAGTGTACCTAGAGTTTTGAAGTTTTTTTAAACCCAGAATTAGCCTACTAATCTTTGTGGAATTATAGGATAAATATATAAAACATGTCTTAAGTTCTGGAAAATCAGGTATTCCTTCTGAGAGACTTTCTATAAAACGGTATTTAAAAAATACATTACGTTTAGAATTTTTTTAATTTTACCATACACACAAAAAAAAGCATGTCGCCGTAAAATCGATATGCGCATGTAAATTTCTATTATGCAAGACGCATTTCGCTTTAACATGAAATACTCATTTGAAGCATATCAAATTTACGCGGCCGCATATCAAGTTGAAATTGAACTATATCATATCGTTTTTTTTATTTGGGTGTAGAAAATTTGGAAATTTATCCATAAATCCTTGTTCTGTTTTTTGTAAAATGATATACCGTTTAATTTGGAATGGTAGAATATAAAATAAAAGCCATGAGCCACAAAGATGACAGTTTCCACCGACACATCCTTAAAGAGAACGAGCCCCATACCCAAATGTCATCAACGCATCATGGAAATAATAAACATACAAGCTCACATTTTACCCATGGCCCTTACTTCGGGATCCGTGTGAGCTTATTATTTCTTTTATTTACATAATGTATCCATCCAGGCCTGTTTTTCCTCTTGTGTGCAATTTACATAACACGCTAACAAATTTCCCTGCGTTGATCATCTTGGGGGCGTCGGGGGCGTGGTTTATGTGTGTGTGTGTGTGTGTGCTTGTCTTATTTGTTTTTATACGCCAAACATTTGGCGGCTTTTATGCGAGGAGGAGGTCATGAGGTTTGATTGGCCTGGTGTAGTTCAGATCGGGGTGTTCATGGCTTTGCTTGATGGGCAAACCATAAAATTAGTTGAGAGGAGGAAGGCATTACTCTTGGATATATGGAATGGGAAATGGGGGGAAGATGTGTTTATTAATGGCTTAAGGGCTTTGGGGGGTCTTAGTGGTTTTTGTGAGATCAAGACTCCTTTAAAATGAAGTTTAGAGGTAGAAAAAAATCAAGATAAATAAAATTTGAAAAAATGGGGAATTTTTCAAACAACTTATCTTTAAGATATTATCTTGAATATTTGAATATTATTGTAAAGTTTTATTTAGTTTCCATATCCCCTCAGAAATGCCTTATCCTAACCAAAATAATGGTTAACCGATATCTCATGCAATTTCTGTCAATCTAGATCGGCGAATAGTAGCCCTAAGTGGAAAATTCAATTTAAATAAATACTTATCGGCTGTGTGTGTTTTCTTTTCTCGGCTTTAATATTTCCAAACAGATCGGGGCAGAGGTAAGCGAAAACAAAAACAGGATTTATCCGTTGTGCCTGAAATTGGATTAGGTCAGGGGTACTTTCATCAGGGGTGGATGCCGCACGCTCCACTGAATCCAGTTGCCTGGTTAGAGAATGCAACTGCAACGGAAAGTGGAACTGGGATGGCTGCAGCCTTGAGAGGATTCTGCCGGGATTCGTGCCGCAGCAATTGTCCTGGTCTAAATCGAGGCTAGTATCTCCATCTGTATATCGCTTACATGTCTACTTGACAAGGTCCTTGTTGGCTTGTTTAGTTGGTTTTCCTGTGTGTGTGCGAATGAGTGTGTGCTAGTTTGATTATTTGCCAGGATAACATCAACACAACGAGCTGAGGTTTTCAGCTGGCCGGGACAATGGGAGGTTGTGCCCCCCGCCTTGATCCTTGTTTTCATTGCGTTTTGATTGGATTTTTGTACGGCCTTCTGTTGCCTCAATTAAGCGACAGTCGTATCCACCTCCAAACCCGCTGCCTTTGGCTTGTTTTGATATTTTATTGCCGTCGCAATGTTTGTTTATTTTCGACGCCGCCATCAAACTGCAGTGCGGCATGGCCTCCTCATCCTCATCCTCCTCCTTTCCGATCCCCGATCCCACCCACTTTTTTTGGGTGGACCTTTTGTCTGGCTGTCAATATGTCAATTTTCCTGCCACTCCGGCTGCTGCTCCTTTTCATGCTTTCTATGACAGAAATTAAGTTCGCATTGTCGTCGTGAGTTTTGCGTTTCGCATTCATTTTGTGCCTCGATTTGATTCCATTTTGATGTTCATTCGTTCGTCATTTCCTCCTCTATATGTTTTCGATTTTTGCCTGCTTTTTTTTTGGGCAGATCGGTGGTGGATATTTGGTTCGATTGCGGCAACATTATATTTTTATTAAATGCAATCAGCAATTTTCGTCCTTTTGTGTCCTTTTGATGGCTTCAATGGCCGCACAGCTTGATTAGAATTGTTTAGGCAATTAAATTCATATGCTTGATTTTCGTTTCCAATTTTTCTGTAATTTCCAAAGCGTTTTCTTTTTTTTTCCGATTGGTTTGTGCGGGCTGTAAATTGTTCCGATTATGGGGGTACAGTTTTTCCAGCTGGCAAGCAGTTTTACCTCTATGGAAAATTATACTAAAGGATTGTATAGTAAGCTGACAAAGCTTTATTTTCATTATTGAACATTTAATATTTTATATGTAATTTTTTTTTGCACTTTTAATTTTTTCATAAGCTGCATAAAAGAATGTCATATTATAAAATGTTTGACATGGGCTTAAAATAGCTAGAAAGAAATCACATAAATATACATGGAATTTATAAGCATTGCATTTTAAAAATTTATTAATTTTCGTATTTATCATACATATAAAATATGCAATTCCATTAGAGCGTTTAATTAAATAGAAATGTCAAAATTAATGTGTTTCCATTTAAAACTTAGATAAATATAAACCGCACTCACCAGTTTTTCAAGTGGTTAGAGGTTAGCATCAGTTGGGCTTAGTTGTCGCTGTTTTTTTGCTGACAACAGAGGCCTGGCAAATTTGCAAATAGAAAGCATTTAATTGCAAATTGGTTTATTTTGGGGGCGATTCGCAGGCGACAAAAACCGCCAGCGAGCGAGTGTATTAAAATGAAGGCAAAGTCGGCAGTTTGGCGCGACTTAAACGGCGGCCCGATCATAAATCCTTGAGTGCGTTGGGAGCTATGTGGTTTCCCTGGATTGAGGATGCAATCGAAGGGGTGGCGAGGGGCAGGGGGAAACTGGCCACAATTTCCGTTTTCCGGTTGCAGCCAAAGCAGCAGCAGCGTCTGCAGCTCAGATTCACTTTTTTGCGCGAAGCGAACAATTGCAACAACAAGGCGAAACATTTTGCGGTTTCTGGGGTGCATTTCCCCTCCCCGCACCCGCCCCCTCTTAAAACCCCATCGAAACCCCTCTTACCAACATCGAGCTACCGCAACGCATGCATAAATTATTATTTCCTCGACTCGCCCGCCACTTGCTGCCAAATGTTGCTGCAACATTTCTTGTTGGCCGCTCACACCCTGTGCAGCGTTTTGCATATATCCCTGCAAGGAAGTTGGGCATGTGGAGTATGTGATTGCAGTGGAGAGATAATCAAAAGTTTGTAGAACACTCGAAGCGAAATAAAGGAGGTTTCTTCTGTTTAAGAATTTAATACTTGCCGTTTTGGAGGTGAAGTAAAAAATTACAAAGAAATTATTGGAGACAAAAGTACATGCTTTTTTAAAAATATTTTTTTAATCTCAGTGACAATTATGATATTTTACTTATTACTACACAAAAAAAACTTGGTAAAATTAATCTATGTAATTGTCAAACAGTCCCTAACCACAAATATTGTCAATTCTACCAATTAAATAGTTACTTTCACAACAACAAATACACACAATTAGCAAAAACACACACCCAAAGCAAAAACAAAATACACGTAACTATTTTTTATAGTTACATAACTATCCGTGTAGGTCAATTTTACCAATCAAAATTTTTTGTGTGTACTAAATTATTAACTCTGAAATTGTTTATAAATTTATCTAAAATAAAAAAACCAAATATTTATTATTTACATTTTATTATATTAAATTAACTAATTAAATTAATACTAATATTTAATGTTTTAATATTAAAACAAAACGTTGTTCAGAGAAATTTTTATAAAATAATAACACCAAATGTTTATTATGTACATTTTATTATATTATATATTATATTATATTTAATAACCCACTAATAGCCCAAAGACTTAAAAGTTAAGTATTCGATTATCCCATCACAGTGCAACTCCGCTTCGGATACTGATCTCCAAAGAACTTTATCTCTGTCCGCTTCACTCTTCCTGAAGTCCCCGCTTCCCGTTTTCTCATCGGTACGTCATTGCTTCGCCTGCGAATGACATTTGGAAGTGGTTTGGTTGTCCCAGTTCCCGTCAACCGCCCCCTGTAAGCACTGCAAGTGCCACGCCCACGCCTGGCAACCCTTGGGAGTGCGAAAGGCAAAAAAAAAAATAATAAAAAAAGAAAAAACACAAACATATTTGAGCGCTTTTGTTTTGCATTTTTATTACACATACCTGGCTCACACATAAACAAAAATTCGTTTTGTGGTTTTTATCACGCACAGACAACGACGGAGCAGCTTCTCTCCCACAGAACAGAACTTCCTCTCCAAACCATCCATACCATCCATATCCATACCATACCATCCACACCCACCCTTACCACTCAGCCCCATCGAGCAAACTGCTTTAATTGGAGTCGATGGTGTTATTTATATAAATGTTTGCCATTTCTCTTCGTTCGCCCAGTTTGCATTTCATTTTTTTGGCAGTTTAAATTGTAGGCGTCATGTGATATATTGGCCATCGGTCCTCGGGTTATTTGGCTTGTGCTTGGCCCTTTGGCCCTGGAGTTCCAGCTCCTCTGCTTCTGCTGACCTTGTTCTGCATGTTATTTTCCCTTTTTACTGCTTTTTGTTGTTCGGCCGAAAGTGCTTTATGCGATGTTTAAAGTTGGAAATATGGCTGGCAGGACATTAAAGTGTGTTTACGATGTGGTGACCCATATATGAAGAGCTGTATTCGTATCCCAGCCGCATTCAGAATGTTCAGATAGCAGTGGGTGTTGAAGTACCTATAAAAACATATATTTAAATTAATGAATTTTTGTATATATTATATATCTTATACAGAAACATTTTTTATTATATTAATATTTACCAAAAAAAAAAAAAAAAAAATCACCCTTCAACAAAAAAAACATTTACTAAAAAAGCAAGGGAAAATATTCATACATTAAAAATTTCAATCTAATCTTGTTTTTCAGTCAAAATAATAATAGTAATTTAACTTTTTCTAAGTAATACTTATCCCCATAATACCGAACTATCGACCTTATCAAGCGTGTTAGAAACTCCACCACCTGCCCAGGCCTAACCAATCCTAGTTTCCTTTCTACAACCGCGAGTCCTCCAGCAGATTGCCTGCAATGACCTCCAAGAAGGCTGGTCCAATGTCAAGGGTACCTGGGTGCCCATTAGCTCAGCTCCCTTCGAGGAGAAACGCAGGAGAAGCCAGCCATAAAACCGTGAAATCACATACAAAGTGCATTTAACGCCCCACATCAAAAAAGAAAAGAAAAGAAAGCGAGCGGAGGAAAAAACATTTTTGGTTTTAATTAAAGAATAGGAAGGAATAAGAAAGAAATGTGTGGGGAACATATTTTAATTTAATGTTAGCTGGAGACCCAGTAAGTACTTCCGTTTACAGCTAGACGTGCCACCACACACACACACACACACACACATGTCTCCAATGTCATTGCCACAAACAACGGCAACAAATTCTCGACTCAATTTCAGAAAATGATTTAACGACTCCGTTTGAGCATGAAATTGCAAGGCAAGTACATGATGCTCCTTCAATTCCTTGGCCTTAGGCTTATTTCGAGACGAGTGTTTTAAATGGGGAGCTACAAATAATAAAAAAAGAAAGGAAGGGAATGTCCTAGGTCCTAGGACAAAAGCCATTCAGCAACGGCAGGAACTTTATCACTAAGTGGGAAAATCTGTAGGATTTTTTAAGTGCTCCATACGCGGAGACGAGCGAGGGGCCAAAGGGGAGGTCGGTTCGGCTCTATTGTCCTGCGACAACTCCCCGGTTTCAAGTTCGTGTTATCTAGGGACCTTCCCATTTTTTCGCTTTGTACTGCGCTTTGTTTTGCTGTTTTCAAGGTGTGCTAAGGAGGCGTAAGGACCAAACATTTTCATTTACTTTGCGTTTTTAATCACGGTTAAAGGATATGTCAGACAACCGCTCGTTATTATATAGACGTGGCAGGATGTCAACGCAAATTCAAGTGAAATGATGCACAAGACAGTGGCAGCAAAGCGAAAACGATGAGGAAATAGCAAAAAGAGGACAAAAAAAAAGAAGAAGGAAAAAAGGATTGCTACCGGATGAATGCACTTCATTTGAAGTAGAAGAAAAGGAATGCAGCTCTCATTGTTAGTCAGTGCCACCAGGATATTCCAGGCTTTATATCCCAAGGAGCGTTTCACCGAGGGCAGCGCCCAAGTCAAGCCCAAAAGGATTAGAACGAGGGGTGTGTGCGGCATTTGATTTTTCGCATCCATCTTCGATGATCATGTTTTGGCATATTTGTGGCTTAGACTCAAAGGGTACGGCACATAATCTCTTCCTCTGGGAGTGAAGTTCTGGCGAAAGGTCTGGCTTTGGAATTTAAGGAGGACTCACAAAGCCAAGACAGTAGGAAGTGGTGGGATTTAACATAAAAACGTTGACATTTTTCAGTAGGGGTTTAAAGGAACTTTTCAACAACCTGAATGACTAGGTTTGATTGATCAATACATATATATTTTTGATTGCCAGATGATGGATGTGAGTCTTACAGCTCATTAACTCTCCATTTTTATCTCAAAAATGAGATTTTAAAGTACCATTACTCAGTTTTGTAGTTAATGCCAAAGTTAGTCGACATATAGGAAAAGATCTTTAGATCTTAGATCCTTAACTCAATACCACCCATCTTTCAAACTTACCCACATCTTTTTCGAGCACCAAAGAAGACATCAAAATCATCTTTTACATCTTCAGACAGATCACCTTAGATAGAAACACTCTTTTGTTCCCCTCGATACCGATCGTTCAAGTGAAAAAAGGATTAAGGGGCTTAGGGGTGTGTGCCCCTATGCATGATCCCGATATCCTGATGATGTTTTGTCATATCTGGTGACTGGCAGTCAAAGGTTAGCCAAACGGAGAACAATGGCCAGAACATTCGGCGGAAAACCACAGATAGCGGGACCTTAACATTTTCCGACTTCCAGCTGTTTTCCACGGCGACAATGAAGTTGTTCGCTCGCCTCAAAGAACTTTTGAAGAAGCCGCTGCTGCAGAGTCATTAATTTCGAGCTGGAAGGAGGAAACTTTCAACAACTTGTTGTCGCCGCTGGTCAGGGTCGCACCTATGAGCCGCACTTCGTTTCCATTTCCCAGAGAACTACAATTTTTGCCTCCCCCCTCCGCATTTCTATCTAATTAAAACAGGTGTTTTAATTATTGCCGCAATTTAATTTCCGTCAGTGTACATAAGTCGGTGTTTTTATTTTTTCGAACGTTTGTTTTTCCTGCGCCTCATAAATGCCCTGGCCACTTGGCACATTTTACGAGCTAGAAGAACCATTAAAAACTGTTGCACTTTCCTCACCCAAGTTGCTCATTAGGAGCAGTTCCAGCCAAGCCGTGCTCTAGATATGATTAATTTGGTTTTCTGTTTATTAGACTCGTAAAAATGGCAACGAAGGTGGAGGGCCTACCGCTCTTTATTACTTTGTTTAACAGTTTTTTATAGCAATTATATGAAGGAACTTTTCGTCTTTCTATTGTGTTAATTAGAAGCTGAAGTGCTGTCTAAAAAGATAAGATAGCTTAGATAGCTTAAAGCTAAATGTTCTTTAAATAAAGGTTCGCTTGGTTCTCTTTGGATTTAAACTGTAATTACACATATTTTCATTATCCTCCCCTTTCCAGGTAAATTCGATTCGAACCCATTTAATAATAACATTCCATTAACTCATCTTTCCTGTTGACATAACCATAACAACTCGAATTTCCCCTCGAATTTAACCCTTTTCCTAACCCATTATTATCGTTATGGAAATAAACTTTGTTGCACAGCTGAAAATTCCACACGTAATTACATTGTCAGGGGGAGTGTGCGAGAGTTCAATCAGTTGTTATTTTTTCTGGTCCTAATCAATTTCTAAAGACATAACAGACGAAAGACCAACACTTCCCCATAGCATTTCATACTTAATCAGGTAATAATAACATAAATTAAATAAACAACGGATGGGATCGGGAGAAAGAGAGAACTTTTATTTTCCCAAAAGATGAAATGGTTGAATCGATGGCGATGACGATGTGTGTTAAATTTCACGCGTTACATTTAAAGCATCCCAAACAAGTTCGAGCATAACAAAAACACCAGCTGCTGGCTGCCCCGAAGACCGAGAAGACCAAACCGATCCAAGATATCCAGAATATTGCAAGTTCATTATACAAACACCAATCAAACATCGATGGGCGATAGGGGCGCTGAGGCGCAGTTGGAGCAGGTATGAAAATCCAATTAAAGCCGTCAGGCAAATCGGGCCGCAACAGTTGTTGAAGGGAAAACTGCAACCTCACCGCACACACTTCTTACTCAATTAGAACAGAAAATTCGAAGGAAATGTGTATGTGTGTGTGGGGCAAGAAAAATAAATACGGAACGTAGGCAGGTCCGCTGGCCACGATTCTGCCCATAATTTCGACTCTGACTCCTAAAACTCTGACTTTGACTCGGCGGCCGACTCCTGCCATGTCGATTTTTCCTCCTAAAAGGCTTGAGTTGATTTTCAAGTGGCCCGGCAACTGTGGCACTTGAAATGTTGTTTCTTTCCCTCTTTTTGGCATTCTTCACCTGTCAAGGTGAGGCAGTAGTTGGACGCTCTCGGACTCCGGACTCCGGTCTCGGTACTCTGGATCCGACTGCGACTCCGACTCCGAGTCTCGGACTGGGAAGTGCAATAAGAACGTCTAAAACCTCACACTTCAAAACTTTAGCCGAAACATCAAAGTTGACGTACACAATGGCCATTGATGTGATACAACTCGAGTGCAAAGAAAACAAAACACGAAACCCTAGTAGTCTTCTTGGTCTTGTGCCCAGAGCTTCAGCATCTGGAGGAGAAGAAGTGGGAGCAGGAGCAGGAGGAGACGGAGGTGAAGGCACTCACAGACACTCGCCGGCACAGAGACATCCAGAGTCGGTCTGTAAGTCGTCGTCGTCTTCGTTGGCGGTGGCTTCAATGTTGTGTCGTCAGCCTCAACAAGCGTAAAATATTCTCAGAATTGCAACAACTTTGGATCCGGCTTCAGCAACAGCCTTTTGGCAAAATTTCGACAGCAACAGGAGCGTTTCAGAATTTTTGGCGCCCAACGTGGAGTGGGTGCCCCACGTTGGGCGCCAATTTTTGGAGCAATGTAATATGAGCTCGGAAAATTAAATGGCCTTGAAGTAAACTTATAGCAAGCTAAATATGCTTTACTCAAACCAAAGAAAGCATATAGCCAGTAACTTTTAGGTACTAAGGATATATTTATTATGATTTTAATTTAGCAATTCAGCTTTTAGCTTATTACTGCCTACCTTTTGTATCATTTTCCTTAAAGTCACCAATTTCAAGATGAGTTCATTGTATTTTATAATTACCAGTTTAAGACAATTTCATCCTCAAAGGTACTATTTTCCAAGTCCTGGGAATTCTGGCTCTTTCCCTTTCCCTATTCCGTGGTCGTGGTCTCCCGGTATTGTCGACCCCATTCCCACATTAACCGCTACCGTTTCATTACCGAAAATCTTCTCTTCCTGCATTAGAACAACAATCGATGGACGACAACGTCATCGACAACATGGCCAGCCATTGCCTATAGCACGATGTCCACCCCTTCCCGCCGACTCTCAGTTTCTGGGCAGAGATTCTGCCTCTACTGCTCCATCTCCATTTGAGCACTTAACATTTTCGGCTTTGGTTGCATGTTTCGTCGTGTGCTGAATGTTGCATAAATAAAGCGCAGATCACACGCAAACAAAGCAGCAGCAGCAGCAGCAGCAACCGTAGCAGTACAGTAGAACTACCACAACGGACAGTGACACGGACACGGACAACATCAAAGTGTTGACTTGACATTTTGAACGACATTTTAACCTGTTTAGCAGCAGTGTCCAAGCCAAGTCCGCAGCCTTAGCCCAGAGTTAGAGCCGAAAGCCAAACCAAACAAGCGTGGCCAAAGCCAAGTCAGCGTGCTATGCCAGTTGGTCGCATCATAGCCGAAAGTTGGCAAGGGGGTGGGGCTGGTTAATGGGGGATTAGTGGGGCTTAGGGGGCATTGGAGGGGTCTGCAGGGGGTTAAAAGAGGGCCAAATGAGACCAGCGAAGCAAACAACATGCCATGCTGCAATCCGAATGACTGCACGCTGTTTGTCAATGCCCTTTCCCTCTGGTGAGCGGCCAAAATCACACGGAGAGCAGCGGTAAATGCTCCGACCGCTCAAAGTGTCCATTGCACCATGTTTTAGGGTTTTTGAACCCTCAAGTTTTGAGTTGAAATAGCTGAAATGTATCCAACTAAATTGAATTAAGATACTTTTTATTTAAGTTTTATTGGAGTTTTGATCATTGTTTGGGATACAATAAAATCTTGTTTAAGTTTATTATTTCGACTCAGCAGTTTGGATTCTTAATAGATAATTCTTTAAAATTGTTATTCTAAAATCATAATTTGTTTCTAATAATTTAGTAAAACTTACAACTAAAATGACAACTAAATAAAAAATTATTACGGAAGTTTAAGTTCATTATTTCAGCAGTTTGGATTCTTAATAGATAATTATGTAAAATTACTATTCTAAAATCATAATTTTTTTCTAATAATTTCGTAAAACCTACAGATTTAATATTTATACACTTACTTAACGTTTTTAGAAACAAAAGAGTTTAAAAAAAATGTAAATTACTTTTTAACTTTGTTTTATAAATAAGTTTTGAACTCAGAACATTATGGCTATCTTAAATCGTAATATAATATTTTTTATCTCAAGAATGTATGTTGTTAAAATGCAATTTTAAGTAACTTTAGGATTCTACTATAGTCGTAATTGTAATAAATTTATTTTTTAATTTAATACTTATTTTTATAGATTTTAAAATACATTTTTAACAAACACTTTTCTGACTATGATATCTACATTTATCGGCTTACTTACAAATGGTCTAGGTATAATATACGATTTAACCTTACTTAAAACCGACTAGATCAAATCGGTTAGGGTATCTAAGGTGCTATAGTTCCAACCTGCTCTTACCTCAACTACGGCTGCGGCTTCTGCTGTACGAGTATTCCGGCGATGATGACGCCGATTCGTTTTGGGCCATGTTGTTGACTCGGCTGGCTGGCTGTTGGTTTGCGAGCTGGCGAGCTGGTTACTCGGCTGGGTCGTTGGGCTGTGTTTGAGCTGTTGTTAATTTTCCTAAAATCAAAGCACAAAATGCACAGGAAATGTAAACCGTTTTGTGGTAATTCCAAAACACGACGACTAACTGGAAACCGGAACGCTTTTCAAGAAATTGCATTTCAGTCTTTGGCCCTTGGCCATGTTTAACCAAGGCATACAAAGTGCAGCGCTTAATGGCTGCCTTTATGTGTTCATCTGCTTAAGTCAAATTAAAATATTAAAATTTATGAACGTCTCTGGGCAAATGTTTGCCCGAGCCTGATTATACCCCTAAAAAACGGGCAAAAAAGCAAAAGAAACGAAAGAAAAGCGAATCTTGCAACGTGCATCTCGCCGAAGGAGGAGTAGCTGCAATGGAACCTGCTTAAAACGAAACCTGGCCCCTCCTTACTTCTGCGATGTGGCTCAGATGATAAATAATCCACGCAAATCCCTCGCGCTCCCCCACCTGCGCCATTGCTCATCCGGCAGGTGCAAATCGCATGTGACAGCCAGACACTTAACTTTTGTGCTCTCCGAGTGGCTCAAAAGTGCTCGAGAGCTGCTGCTGCCGGGTTCTGGGTTCTCTGTTCTGGGTTCTCGGTTCTGGGTCCTGAGTTCTGGCCTAATGCAAACACGTAAGCCAAAGCTGACCAGGTCGAGTCTGGAGCCTTCGCTCAGTCCGGTCATTTTTTATCGCATGTTAATCACAACCTTGTGGAACTTTGTTTACCTTCCCGACTGTAGCTCCCTACCACTACCACCTGGTGGAGCCCTTTTTGTTGTGCGAAATTCCTCTTGTGTATTTATGGCTACACTTTTGCAAAGGGGTACTATCTATTCATGGGAGTTTAGCTGAGAATTAAAATAGGTATTACTCTTAGTTGACAAGGAAAAGTATTTTTCTTACTTTTCTTTTTGTATAAAAAAAGTTCATAATATTTTAGAGGCAATTTAATATTTTACTCTAGTTGAATAAGATTTATTAGCTAAAATAAAAGAAAATTCTCCTTAGAAAATGAGGTATTTTTATCTTTTGTAAATTTCTATCCTTCTAAAATTTTTAATTACCATTTTTAACTTTACTATTAAAGTGAGCAAAATATTATTATTAATTAACATTCAATAGTATTAGGTATAAAAATAAATAAAAAACATTATTAAACTCTACAAACTTTTTTTTATAACCAATACCAAAAATAAATATGAGAAAAAGTAAATATTATTTTTCCTCAACAAATATTTAAAATTTTAGTAATTTTTATCTTTCTTAAATTCATATATCTCTACAACTATTTAAATACCTTTTGTAACTTTACTATTAAAGTGAAAAATATTATTATTAATTAATATTCAATATTATTGAATATTAAAATATTATTAAAATCTACAAAAAGTATTTGTTCTATCGATTGTGCAAAACAATACCAAAAATAAATCTGAGAAAAAGTAAATATTATTTTTCTTTAACAAATATTTAAAATGTGAAAGAAAGTCCCATGATTAAGCCATCATATGCTCTCCATTACTGGGGTTACATCATCGCTATCCCATAGACAGGGTATTCCATGGCTCAGCTAACCACACTTAATCCGATGTTTGTTTTCCTCCTTTTTTTTTCTTTATGCATATTTCCAGCTGCTTGGCTGTGCTTCTCATAGACTTGAGCCTGGTCTAAGTGAATGCAATTAAAATTGACGTTAATCTGCTGGAATTCTGATGTTTTGTCATGTTTGCGCGCTAAAGATGTTATTTTGTTTTGACATGCTCTTGGCCAAAGCCAGCTTGGTGTGCCATGTAACCAGCAGCCAGGTTCGCTTCGTTTTGGCCAGGATGGCAGCAATGGTCCACTGGCCCAACTGGCAACAAGGAATCCCAACATCCCAACTTCCCAACTCTGTGTTGTCGTGTACATGTAGATCAATCTATCTAACTAACGCGTCTGGTGTTTGCTGCCCGGCTGACTAGGAGTCTTGGCCATGGCTTGTTATTTAAATTGTTATATTATTTGTGGCTGGCTGAGCTTGGGAACCCTGCGAGTAGTCGGGATCTGCTCGTCTCTGGCTTGTTATGGCTTAACTTTAATCGAATTCGTCTGGCGTCGGTGTTTTGCTGTATTGCCGGATTGCTGGTTTTCCGTTCTGTTTGCTGGCAGGAGTATCTTTTGGTCTCTGGTCTGCTTGCCCTTTTATGGCCTGTTTTGTGTTGGCTTAAAGACATGCAGTTAATGTTTATGATTGCTTACTTAAATCACTTATTAAATGCTTTTCCCTGCTTCTTTTATTGTTTAGCTATAAATAAACTATGGCCAGGAGGATTAAGATTGTGGTGGCTCAACTTTCGAATACATTTGTGGGATCAAATGACCAAGTTCAAAAGGCAGAACAATTAAAATTTGGGATATCTACATCGTGAAGAGTTGTTTAGAAGCGTTTAGTGGATGAAATGTATTTGGAATAGCAAATCAAAATTTTACGTTTGATTTTATAACTATTTAAGTGATTTTCTGAAGTTTAAAAGATAAAATATTAATGTAAGCATAAATTTTCTGAAATTATTAACTGGTTAAAATAATAATGATATATTAAATATCGATCACAATTAAAAATCTATTAGGAAATATTATTCAAGAAAAAAAAATAAAATTATTTTTATTGTTTTCTCGATAATTCATTTAGAAATTCCCCTTCCAGATTTTTGGCTCCATTTAGTAACTCCCGCTTTTCGCAATACCGAGTACATTTGTATGGCCCGTGGAGACCATTCTTGGACCACACATTTCACTCTGGCTGCCAAAAAAGGAGCACAAAAACTGGAAAACTGAAAAAGAAAGCAGGGCTGAGCAGCTATAAATCTCAAGCTACTATCTCAATGCACACACACTTTTAGCCATTATTACTGCAACATTAAGACACCCAAATGGCCAGGCTTTTGTTGGCAGATCCCAAAGCCAGATGCCAGGCCATAACTGCCATTAACATTGGCACTTAATTTACTTTTAGCCAAAAACCGAAAACCGAAAACCAAAACAAACGCAAACAGACAAACAGAAGCGAATACACAACACAAAATGACGCACTGCTATTTTATTATATTTGGCCAACAATAAGGAGCCACGGGAAAGTACAATGAGAAATAAAAATATATAAACAGGGGGAACAACAATTAAAACCATTTTCAAGCAAGCAAACAAATGGCCAAGAATGGGAAAAAGTCGCATTCCCATTGTCCGGCAAACCTCCTGCGCTTATTTATTGGCGTCCTGTCCAGTTTGGTCCATTGTTTGCCATGTGGGGGGGAAAACACGGCCAAGAAAAGGAAAGTAAACCAGGCAAAAAGGCCACCAAATAGGATAGAAAGAAAGTAGCTCAATCTCCTTGGTTCTCTCGATATCTTAACAATTTTCAATTTTAGCTTTTGTTCTCCAAAGCAAACAATACGAGAAACAAACTAAATGGAGAGGGTTGCAACTAAAGGATACCCATTATATTATTCATTTCTGATGGCTGGAGGAAGTTTAATTGTCTGTTCATAAATTGTAAGTTAAATTGCTTTATTTTCATAATTTAAATTTGTATCACTTTTCTTTCTATTAATAAAATAAAACACATATCATATTATAGAACCCATGTATCCTCTCTCAACTAAAGGATACCCATTATATATTAATTTCTAATGGCTGTAGGAAGTTAATAAATTTGTCTGTTAATAAATTTTAGTTAAATTGCTTTAGTTTCTTAATTTCAATTTGCTGAACTTTTTTTTCTATTAATTAAATAAAACATATATCATTTTATAGAACCCATATACCCTTCTCTTTAAAGGGTACTCCACTCCAGGGGGACAACTAAATCGAAGTGCCTTTATCCTCTTCATCATGACCTTTTTCAACGTCCCCTTAAACATTCTGCGGTAGGTCCTTTTCCTTCCTATTCTATTCCCTGACCCATCACTTGATTTTAATTTAATTTGATTGCATTGCCAAAGCAATTTCAATTCCACTTTAATTCCTATTTTTGAACCCATAAATAATTGTCAAAGCGCGCAGGCGTGAAAGCCCCCACCTCCCATTACCTCTTTACCCCTTTTCGTTTGGGCCTCCGAAAATAAACTCATAATTTTTGTCAAATTCAAATGGCACTTTCTATATATAGTGGGGATAGGAATTTTTAGTTGGTGGGGTTCCCAAATTGATTTCCGGTGGAGTTATGCCCGTTGCGCTTCGTCGCCGAGAACCAGGCGTTAATGAGCTGCAGCATGCGCCGTTGAGTATCTGACAGATACTTTCTGCCATTGTCAAATGCTTGTCATGCTTCAATGAGGGCAGGCCGAAAGAAATTTTCATAATTTCCCTCATAGAGAAAAAAATAGGTTTGGCTGCCGTTTTGTTGAATTAAAATGTAATTCTTAATTAAACTCACTTAAAATTTATTGTTCATTGAATTGAATTTACAGCAGGCATGGGCCATGAAATTGTTCAATTTCCTGTGTTTGGTAGTCGGATCGGCTGATTGAGAAATTTCCTTTCAAGAATCTCAAACAAAAAAAACAAAAACACTGGCCTCTCTTTTTGTTTTGTCAAAATGTGCATATTATTGAGATGGAACCCCCTAGGAATTTCTTTTTAAATAATTCGATTGTCAGCCAAGAACCACCAAGCGATCTATCAAGAACAAAACTGTGACTGCATTTTATCTATTTGTCAGGTCGCCAAGACAGGCCGACTAACCATCCCAACTATTCCAGCCATTCTGCTGTCCGACTGTCTATTCCCAGGCATTCAAGCATAAAACTCGACAGGAAGCAAGTCAAGACCCCCGAAAAGTAGACGCAAACTCAAAACAGATGACAGATCGTTCAGGTATTTTTACAGCATTGATATAATTAATCGCGGGGTCCGGTATTTTCGAGCTTAAGTCAGCGAGCTTCAACTGTCAGCACTCCGATCATAAATTACAATTTATTATGACATCATCTTTTTCTTGTCGTTGCGTCTCCAGGATTACCCCGGTGCATTCGGTTTCGTTTCGTTTCGTTTCGTTTTCAGTTTTGCTGCATAAATTTTACATGGCTCTGCAGTTACGGCTTCAGATACTGGCGATGAGATCTAGATATAGATGCATGTGTGCCAGGCAGCGTAATATTTCCTTGCATTGAATTGTCAGCGCCTGCTTACCTAGTCATAATTTAGTGCTTCGACAGGGACTTGCCTCACTGGATTTTCCACCACCACCCTTCCCCTGGCTCCTCCACATTCTCTCCGCCGGCTGTCAGCACTTCCCAGCTAGCTGCTAGTTTATATGGCTGCAAACATGTGCATGATACATTTATTATCTATGCATATCCTGGCTCTGATTGTCGTCTCGGCGCTTTGAACTTTCCTGCCTCTGCCCGGTTTTTTTCTTACCTCTGACAGCTTCTTCTCCTGCCTATCGTGGGCCTATGATTTATTTGGTTATTATGGGTGATTAGTTGGCATTTAGGGGCTTCTAAATCGGACTTATTCAATAGGCCATTTGGATTCAGTTGTCTGTCTAAGGGATTCGTATAAAAAATGAAGAGGTTGTTGAATCTAAGTGGGTATTATTACCACATAAAAGACTAAAGGAATCATAATAAATGAAAAGTCGCATAAAAATCCTTTAATTCGTTTAAGGAACTTAAACTTTTTTAAAATTATTTTCTAACAAAAGAGAAACGTCTATTTAGGAACATAAACATAAACACTAATAAAAAAATGTAATAGTAAATTTAAATAAATCCGTCTATTGAATCCAAAATCTTATATTTGGTATTTAAATTTAATACAAAAACATTGTACCTATTGAATACGAAACTTATTAAAATGTTTAGTTTAATATTAAAATATTTAAATCCAAAAAATGTGTATTTATTATATTTATCGTTAATTTTTTCAGAATTAAAAAAAACCGTACTGAAATTAAAAATTATTCAAATTAATTTTACCTATTCAAAATATTTTCTTTTAAAGTTTTTAATATTTTTACAAAGTAGCTAATATGCATGATAATTAAAGGTTTTCTATGTTCAGATTGAAAACTTTAGCAATTTATCCGAAATATGAACTCTTTTAATTTGAATATAACACATTTTAAAAGTAATCACAAACTAAAAGATTAAAATTATAATAAATATTTATTTAAATACCAAAAATAAAAAAAATTGTTAATTTGTTTTGAACCTTTTATGGTGACAATTCCAGAGAACTTTCTATCTAAAAACGGTTTTCAACCTAATTTGGTTTCAATATTCCAACAAGCTGTCTTGCCCAACCAATTAGCCACGAATTTCACCATCGTGTCCCCAAGCAAATTGTCTCATCATGATCTTGGCACTTTGGTACCCATTAGCCTTTCTAAATTGCGGCCAAGAAGAAGCAGTTCAAAAATTAATTAAAACTTCTGTCTCAAGAACGATGCCTGGCCAGAGATTATAAATGGGAAGCACCAACAAGCCCGACGAAAAAATGTGCCACACACCAAAAAGAAAAAAAAAGAAGAGGAAAATAAAATACAAACTACTTTAGAATAACTCATTACGCAATGGCAGGCGAACAACTTTATTACACCTAAAACATTTAAAAGTAATTTACAACGGACATTAAGCCAGAAAAAAGAGACGAGAAGCGGCCAAAAGTCAGATGAGACCGAGGACCCGAAAAGATACACTAAGTACTTGAAGTGCGCGGCAATTAACAAATTTCAACTGAGATAAGAGTGGCAGCGAATCAAGTTGCCAACGAAGTGGTCAGTGCAGTCAGCTTTTATGGTGACGATTAAGTTGTGATGATAACATTTTAATTTACCCGGCCGACCTACAGCAAGGATGGCAGGACAATGACCAGCAGCCTCCGATTCTCGATTCTCGGGAGAACATAAAATTGGGTTTTATGTCCCTGGGATGCAGCTGAAATCTCCCCCCAAAAACCTACCTCTAAAACTCAGCTAACCATTGAAACCCAAACAGAAAAACTAAAGATTTGTGGTCATTGATTGTGCGCGCACACACAGAGATTTTAATTTTCTAATGAAAGATAAATGCTCTCGAGATAGTTTGATTTCGGGTTTCTCTGGTTTCTCTTCTCTGGGCCACATAAATTTTCACTTGCCTCGGATTCTGGTTTCTGTTCTAAGGAAACCTTTCTGTTCCAGGGTTCTATTCTTCTCCCCATGCATTGTCATTGATTATAATAAAAATCAAAATAAGTTGTAATTTATATGGGGACATTTTTGGTTTTCCTAGGCCCAACCCGTTTCAGGGAATCAAAGTTCTGCGTTTTGATCGATCAACAGAGCGGAGGAGTCATGGAATGATTTATTTATTGTTGAGCAACTGTGATGCGTTTCATTCGTTATGATTTAATTAAGGCACAAATGAGTTTTGTGGTTGAAATGGATTCGCTGGGGATTGCAGGCTGAATTTTAATGCGTTTTTGATTGGCTGGCGGAGGGCGGAGATAATCCAACTGCAATAAATACTCAACAGCTTCCAATCGCAAACAATCTCAGTAGAAAGCCGTGCAACGCCTTCGAGGAAAATTCTCCCATCACTTCGGCAAACAAACCCACAAAATCTATCTTCTTGGCGGCCTTAAAAACACACAGCGAAAACAATTTCCACCTAGACCAGCCCCTCCTAAGAGAAAAATGAACTTAAAGATACGTTTTAGGCAGACAAAAGGAGAGATACAAATGCGAGGCCATAATCAGAGTCACTCAAAGTTGGAGCGGGAGCCATTTGTATCCTGTTTAGTTGATAGCCGAGAACTACAATTAAAGAAGCGCACTTGGAATTGTGTGCGAAAAGGCGCAGCAGAAGAAACGCTTTCCAGATGCGTATTAAATGATAAGGCCACAAAAGGTTGAGGAGGCCACAATCCACAGTTCGCAATCCAAAATCCCAGGCCGCAGACAAAGTTTCAATGTGAATGGGAAGGGGAGTCGGCAAATAATTGCAAGTTGCAAACAATTTTTGCTACGATTTAAAACACTGAAGACGCAAGGCCGAGGAGGCCCCCAAATTAATACCACGTGCAAATTTTTAACCCCAGCACCCGTAATTATTTTCAATCTCCCTCTCTCTGCGTTCCTCTCCTCCCTTTGATTTATGCTATCAAATGTTGGACAGCCGATGGTATAACGTCCTCTGTCTCTATAGAGGAAGGGCCTACGGGGGGAACAAATAATGGCAGAATCCGCAGAGAACGCATTTCCGAATCACTGGCAAAATGAGTTGAAGCGACTACCAGTCGGGCTGTCCTAGATGAAGCTGCGGTTCTGCTTAGAGATGGTTCTAAATATAAACCTGGCGATGATTATCACAAATTGTCGTGAGAGAAATTAAATATTATCTGATTGTAAGCTGGATTTTTAGGAAGGGGGAATATTTTATTGATAAATTTATTTTTGAAGCTATTTTAAAATTTACAAAGAATTACTTTAATAATAAGAACACTTAAAAAAATTACAATAAAAAAAAATTTTAGTTGAAGTTGAATATAATTAAGTGGTATTTACTATTTTGCCACATGCTATAGTTTTTAATTTTTAAAAATGATGTGTGAAAATGAATTTTTTGAATATGGATACATTTTATTGTTTTTGGATTTTAGATTTGGGATTTTCGCACCTAATCTAAATCACGATCAACTCACGTTGCCATCGTCAAAAGCCATAGTCAGCCAGGCGAATGTGTGGCGCTGGTCAAGAGGAGTCGTTCAGAGGGCGGTCGGTGGAAAAAGGGAAAATACTGCCCCACACACTGCCACACTTCGAAACCGAAACCAAAAACCTGGACTAAAAACATGGCCTGCCCCGTTGGCTGCGTGAGAAACACACCTGCCCGAATTCCCTTCCTCTCTCCGCTCTCCCCTCTCCTCTTTCCACTACCTGTATCTGTATCTTGAAGATACGTTTATGCTGCTTTTGCCCCCGGGGTTCTGGGTGTTTGCACACGCATCGCTGGCGCTGTTGCTACTTCTACTCAGGATGTTCGCTGGGCCCCAAGTCCGATTCTCTGGCTGAATCTGAATCTGGTTTTGGGCTTACGGCATTTTTTTAACCGAAAGGGTTCGCTCATACGACTGAAAGTGTCTAATGCTACTTGACACCCGTTGAGGATAGCTGAAAAAAGTAAAATTAAAGTTAATTTGGCTAATTTGTAAAACAAATTATATTTATACAATTGTTAGGAAATCATTTCATGAATTTAATCAATCAAAAAATAACTCATTATTATTGGCAACTAGTTATTTACTAATTATTTTCGTGTTGCCTTTGGCAAATGTGCATTGTTAAATTAATTCTCGTTCAATTAAGTATAAATAAATTGTTTTACACAAATTGATTTCAAAAATCCGTTGACCAAACTATTTTTAAGAAATTAAGCAATTTTCATTTAAATTTATTTAATATGTCACGTTTAACCCAATTCCTAATTTCCCTACAAATTGGTTTTGGGAAAAAGTTTCATATATCAGCAGTGAACCATTTCCTCTGTTTTAGGGTACACCCCCATAATTTCTTCGATTAGTAATTGAAACCTCGGTGAAATAAAGATAGATGATCTCTAATGTTGACCACTTTGCATACAATCTGGATGGTTAACTCATCTCTGACAGGTTGAAGAACTCACTTTCTTTCTAGCAAAGTTCCGCCCATATCGAATCGGTCAAAATCTCCATCTATCCGAGCATCCATAGCCCACACTTTTGATTTCCCCCGAAATGTGACTCAGAAGAATTAAAAGACACAAACAAAAACAAAGCGATGAGACGAGTTGAGTCGAGGTAACTTAGATTTCGAAAACGATTAGGTAAACTTGCTGGGGGTTCGTAGCGTAGCAGTCTGAGGTTTTTTGGGAAACCTTTTTTGGGGAATTCCAGTGAAATGGAAAAGTGAGGCGCCAGTTGAACATGGATTTTCGAACGAAATCTTTAACCGCAGGAGAGCGGCTGGCCCAAATAATTACCTCAAGAGAGCTGGCTTTCAATTAATAAATGACGTTAACGTGCTGTCAAAATACAAATGTGAAATGCCTGATGATCTGTGCACCATCACTAGCACCAGCATGTGTATCGAATGTATCTCACAGGTCTCCATGGAGACACGCCGAAGTGCAAGTCCAGACTTCATAAATTATAATTTGCCTGGGCCATAAATAGCCGCCAGCAGTCTTGGACACTTTGACTACCGATTATAATCAATCTTGGAGATGGATTTTGCCCAGACAACGAATGTGGCATGCCACGGCCAAAATGATAGACGCACAAAGCTTTGGTAATTTAAAACGAGCTGCACTCGCCTCTAGTGAGTCCGATGTCTCTGCATTTCCTTGGGACAGGGAGCGATCACGCAATGGATCGCCAGATCTTCAACGGGCTCTTGGATAGTAGCTGTGAACTCTCCACTAACATGTGTCCATGTCCATGTCCAGTCTTTTGCAGTGGCTGTTGCTCCTGCAGCAAGATGAATTTGCTCGGTGATCGGTGCACTTGAAAAAATAATTTGTAGAGAGGGTATATTTATTATTATAAAAGTTAACATCGGATTTAAGATAAAAAGTTTTCCAAAATGTAACTATAGATTTAAGATTAAACTAATTATGATTTTTTGAAAAAAATTTTATCTTAACTAAGTTTGCTAGAATCCGAATGTTAGGAATACTGTTTTGCATATAATCCAATGTCTGTTGAAATTTACTGTGTGTACAAAAATGTCATTTAATATTTAATAACACAATCCAACCTTTTTTTGATATTTTTTATATTTATTTAATTATTTAATCTATAAATAGATACTTTTAATATAATTTATAATTACTTATTAAAAACAAAATATTTAGTACATTTCTGTTAATTGTTTTTAAATATTTAAATGTAAATGTTTTTAGTTTGGTAAACACACCATTTCAACATATATTCTTCCCAGTTCTTTGGTAAAATGGTTAATATTTAGAACTAGCTACCTCCACTCAATTTCTGTCAGTGTTTCTTTGGCTGGCATGCAAAATAGGCGCATGCAAACATGTGTCTCCGCGTTGTCTGGCTGTCTGTGCCCAACTGCAACACGCATTTATCTGCGGCATTTATCACGCATGGGGCAGCGATCCACTCCCTGGACTCCAGACCCTGGCCACTACTATCCAGCGACTTCTGTCTTCTGTCCGCCGTCCTGCGTCCAATGTCCACTGGATGGCGAGATGGCAGCCATATCAGGTTGCTGCTGCTAGATAAGTCGAATGCGATATGCGTATCTCATAGATTTGCCACAAGACGTCAGAGGATACGTCGCTTCTCTACTGGCTATTTTTGGCCCTGGCTGGTTGCATAAACAATTTGTGGCTTTTCCTGTTGCGGCACACGTTCGTTAATTTTTTTCCTCCTTCTCTGTTAGTTTTCCCCGTCCGTTTGCATTTTGTCTAAACAAATCTCGATTGATAATTTTGCATAAATTATGCGAACCAAATGAAATGAGCTGGGACCAACTGCATCTCGGAGCGGATACGGGCATTCCTGGCCACATCTTTATGTGACAGGATCAGAAAGGAAACAGAGAGAGAGAGAGAGATGGAGATAGGGGGCACCAGCAATTGATTTGCATTTTCCGGTTAACTGAGGGGAAGTCGCAAAAATAGTTGTTGGGAAATCTCTGAGTATCTCACAAATCTTTGGGGCTTTTTATATCGGGTTACAAGATTTGGAGTTAAGCCTCTGAGAATATCCTTTAAAGATATATATTTTTATTTTTATAAAATATCTTTGAAGGTAATATATATTTTTGAAGATATTTTATTGTCTACCTGTAACAATACAAAGTGTTTATAAATTAAAATTAAAATATCTTTAAAGTTAATATATATTTTTGAAGATATTTTATTGTCTACCTTTACTGATATAAGTAATAACATTATAATACCCTTATGACAAAATGAATTGTACATTTTGGTACAGCTTTGTAAAAATATTAAGTGTTTATAAATTTGAGATCTTAAACTTTCTTTCAGAATTTCCCGGTTGTTTACTTTTGATCGGCAGTTTCTCAGATCTCACAGCCCACTTGACGATTTCTCGAAGCTTTCCCAGACGACAGATGCATTAGCGGCTATGTGATGTGAGGCAGGGCAAAGCTGCGAGATACTTCTCAGCAACACTCCGAGATATCGGGGGAAAAATCACAAGTCAGCAAAGCGTTCTCATACAAGGAGGGTAAGGTAAGGTATTTACTTACTGTGCCATTGCCATTCGATTTAAAGTTAACCTTTGGGCGGTGGCTGGGGGAACAAGGAAGGCATTGTGCCTTTTGTGCCCACTGGTCCCCGGGTCTTTAGTCTTTAGTCTTTGGTCTTTGGTATTTCGTCTTCGGTCTTCGGTCTTCGGTCTTCTGGTCCATTGTGTGCTCACTTCCGCTGCTGCTTTTCTTCTCATCATTCTCGTTCTCATTGCATTTAACGCTCATTTCTGGATTCATTATTTATTGTGATTCCTCTAAAAACGAGTAGCCGAGGACGAAGCGAAAAAAAGTGTGAAGCTGGATGAATGGTGAGCTCCTGAACAAAGGCCCGGTCTTTCCGGTTTGAGTTCCAGTTCCAATACCGAAAGTATTCTTTGCACATTTCGGAATATGATTAATTGCCGAGTCAATTGATATTTTATTGGTCTAGGAAGTTTCCACCATCTCAATCGTTGCGGAAGTTGCATTCGCACCGGAACTGTCAGCGGCTTAAGGTTCTCCAACCCTCCGTGTCTTGTTAAAATGTGCCTCAAATGCTGACAAATGGGTTGTGCCGTCGCTTATGAGGCGGACAAACATCAATTGGAAGGGCAGCTGGTTAAAAAAGAAGAGAAAGATTTAACAACACATGAAACGAGTAGCCGACGTCGCGACGGGCAAACAACAGGGCCAAGTACAAGACTCGAAAATCTTTAACCCGCTGCAACTAACAAGTTTCTTGTTAAGACAACGCCGGGGCCAATAAAACAACAACGGTCCCAAGAGCAGCGGCGCATGCGCACCCATATTGAATCTTGCTAACATACGAAATATATACGCAAACGGATATATTTATATGACTGCGACTCGGTCAGCTGTCCGTTCCCATAAGTCACTTCTCACCGACTTCGGGTTCTCTGTGTTTGGTCAAAGTGC
Organism: Drosophila prostipennis; assembly: GCA_037075205.1. Lineage (NCBI taxonomy): Eukaryota > Metazoa > Arthropoda > Insecta > Diptera > Drosophilidae > Drosophila > Drosophila prostipennis. Next base: position 148,302 of record JBAMCJ010002647.1, on the reverse strand, counting down.
GTTATGTTTGCCTTTCGGATTGCCGGCGATTTTCCTCATGTCTGACATTATTCCGGGGAATATGTAAACAAAATTGGACTGTGGCATTAAAATAGTTTATGTACTACATGAAACTAAGCATTCTTAACAAAAACTTGCTTTAAAGTTTGCTGTGTTAACTAAGATTTCACATTATTACTATAACTTTTTTGTGTTTTGTAAGAATTTTTTGTATCCCATTTTTATTATGCAAAGGAATTTAGGTTGCAAAAGATTATAAATAAATTTTTTAAATATTTTTATTAATTTTGGCTTGGTTTTGAGTTATAGAGGTACTTATAATCATAAAAAACATGCTTTAAAGTTCGCTAAGGTAATTCAGATTTCACATTATTACTATCACTTTTTTTTTATACGAATTTTTCTTATCCCTATTTTATTAAAAAAATTAATTTAGGCTACAAAAGATAATAAATAAATTGATTCAAATATTTTTATTAATTTTGGCCTGGTTTTGAGTTATAGAGGTACTTAAAATCATAAAAATTTTGGAGTTTACTTAAAGACTTTCCATCCCAAGATTAAACCGAAGTGCCTCAGACTTTCGTTATTATGTGCATTTATGTTTGGTACTCCGGGTAGTCAAGGGCCCTTCTCCAGACCCTGTTTTACCTAATTACACACAAAGCTGGCCCCCCTTCCATATTGTTTCTCCCTCTAATTGTTTAAGTGCTTTTAGCGTTTGGTCAAATAATTTTCATATGCACTCACTTGGCAAACAAACCTTCCCAGTTACCATAAAGCATTATCATATGTGTGTACCTCGCCTTTATTTTAAGCCGTTGGATTCGGGTTTTATTGCTGGGAAATTCTCACACATTGTCGCAAATTGAGAGGGTAGATCGAGGCTTTCCGATGTGTAACGTGAGAGCTGGAAAAAATAAGCTTGTGGCACCTGTCTCGCCCAGCTTGTGGCACACATAAAACTGAAAAACGCAAACTTCCGTTACCTGCAAGTGCAGTGCAGCAATCACTGTGTTTTGGATCTGGTTTTGGAAAGGAAATTACGCAGGCTATATTCCTATGTAGAGCAGTTTGGCGGTTTACGAGCTAACGATACCCAGCCTTTTTAATGGGAATTTGTTTACAATTCTTGAATAGGCATTTAAATTTGTTATTACATTGCAGTGCAGCCTTTCTCTAATAGTCAGTTAAAGGCTAACTTTAAAGTTAGTACAGTACATACAATAAAATAACCATTCAAAACTATTTATTAAGATAGGTACATTCTTAATTTTCGCCAGCAAATGTTGGGCAATTTTTCCCATTAAATAAATTTCAAGAATAAAACAAGTTTAATTTCTTTCAGCTCACAAATTTTACCGTACTTATTTTGCCATACATTTCTTATATTTATATGCTGGCAAACGCAACAAATCAAATTTATAAAATGCAATGGCCAAGCAACTATTAAAAGTCGCCTTTGCCTGCCATACACAAAGTTGCCTCAAATTTGGGTAATATATAAATTTAACAAGTTTACTTATTGGTTAGTTTATGAGAGATAAAAAGCAGTCGAAAAAGATTTGCATCTCTCTAGGAAAAATAAATGTTGTGTGCGAAATTCTGGAAGACGGAAATATGCCAGTTATGTTGGTGGTGCAAAGGGGTTTTAGGGGGAGGAAAACCGCATGCCGTAAGGCCAGGAAAATGTACCCCGCCCCCCGTTCCACCGACCATCCAAACCCCGCCACATATGTTGGCACAAAGTTATGGCCATTTAAAGTTGATTTTCTTGTTGTCACTGCTGTTTTTTTTTTCTCCGTTTTTTCTTTGTCGACTTGTAAATAGTTGTTTGCTCTGCATGCCAAGAATGAGAAATGCATCTCGAATGTATCAGATGACACAATATTTTTGGGAACTGCTCTAGTGCAACACTTTCGACTGCTCGCCTAGAAAAAATATCAATTTCAAGTGCGTCACTTTTGGACTGTAAACCGCACTAAAAGGCTCCACTTAGGCCAGGACATGTCTGCGACCCATAAATATACATCTTGCCGCCTTTCCGCGGAGGAGTTCTGTATTTTTTATGGAGTCTTAATTATGCCACAGCACTTGAGCTGTTTTAGTTTTAGGTCCTCGGTGGTCTTCAGTCTTCAGTCTTCCTCTAAGTCTAAGTCTTTATGGGCTACAGCATTTCGTGGAGGACGTGCTGCCCGTTTGACGGTTGAGTTACAATTGCCGGAGAGTGTCCCTGCACCCATGGAATCCGCATAGTCAGATAAATGAGTGGGTATTTTTGAGTGGAACCGGGAGAGATATTCTCTGGCTCTCTCACAAACCAGTTCTGACTACCTGCTGGCGGGTTTATCTGAGAGCAGAAGTCGCCTTCGCAAGGCCGTCTCTTTGAAAAACGATGCAGCTGCCTCTGCTCACCACCAACCGCCGCTCCATCGTTTTTACCACTCAACCACCCCAGCTGAAAACGGCTGCCGAGGTATCGTTTGTGCAGCAGTCGCTTCGTTAAATCAGTGTAGTTCGTTGCCTCGTCGTGAGCGGTTGTCTGCCTTCCATATATAGAGCCCATCAGCGACTTAGTTCCTCTCTTACCAGAGTTGGTAACACACGAAATACGAAATACGTAAATCTAACGAAAACCTAACAACAACTTGAAGCGTGCAGCCAAAGCGAACCATTGGATTATCGCGCACGTTTCTCAAACAATCAGCAAACTAAAAACAAATTACAAAAAACACAAGCAAACAACAAATTTTATTTTGACAAACACACATGTTTTAGTTAAGCAAATGTGACAAAACATAAAAATTGGCAAAAACAAAGAAAATTTTGAAAAAGTGCAAAACAGTGAAAACTCAAACACATCACACAAGCAAAAACGAAACGAAACACTGCATTCTGCATTTTAAGTTCTGTTCATCAACGATTTGATCGGCTGAAAAACCAGAAATTGTTGCCAAACAATCTTCAAAGACAAACAATAGGTAAGTTTCACTGGTGGCAAAAATTGTGAAAAGTTTTAAGTGGAATATTGTGAGGAAACTAGAAAACTGTGTTAGAAAAAGTTTGAATAAAAATAAACCTGTCAAGAATTTAATAAATTTAAAGAAAACTGTTTATAAAAATGTCAAATAGATTAAAAATAGTTTGCACAAAATCACTTAGCAGAAAGTAAAGTAAAACCTTATTTAAGAATTGTATACTGAGTAAGAAAAATTTAAAAATAGTTTGAATAGTTTAGAATTTTGAATAGTTATTTTCCCGCAAGTTATAAAGATAAAATCTAAAATAGTTTCACAAAACCATCAATTTTTATTGAATAAGAAAAATCTAAAAATGTGAATAGCTTAGAATTTTAAATATTGTTTTCCCCGCAAGCTATAAAGATAAAATCTAAAAATATTTTCAAGATGAGATACTAGTAAAAACATAAAACTAAAATGTTTGCTTGACGAACTCACTAAATTTCAATCAATAGAAATAGTTCCACGAAAATAGGCTAATTAACCGAACTGAAGCGAAAGACAGAAACTAATTTCGAAAATCTCTCCCTCGTTTGTCTACCCGCAGCACTATGGAAAACTGAAAAAGTCCCTAGGAAAACCGGCGAAAGAATCGAAAGAAGCAGCACATAGCGCTTGTAAACTGAGCAACCGAAAAGAAAGACACAATATACAGAGACCAAGATGCAGCGCAACATGATGATCGCGTTCGTGGGCATCTGGTGCATTTTGGCCAGCATGGGAGTGGAGCCCGCGGCTGGATTGGCCAACTGCCCGCCCGGCTGTCAGTGCGACGATAATACCCTGGTGGTTCAGTGCGGCGAGGGCCAGCTGGACGTGCTGCCCATCGCTTTGAATCCCTCCATCCAGCGACTGGTGATCAAGAGCAACAAGATCAAGACCATCGATTCGTCCATCCAGTTCTACGCGGAGCTGACCTTCCTCGATCTGTCCTCGAATCATCTGATGACCATACCGCAGCGCACCTTTGCCTACCAGAAGAAGCTGCAGGAGGTGCATCTGAATCACAACAAGATTGGCCAGATCAGCAACAAGACCTTCATCGGTCTGTCGGCCGTGACTGTCCTCAATTTGCGTGGCAACCAAATCTCGGAGCTCCATCAGGGCACCTTCACGCCGCTGCTGAAGGTGGAGGAGCTGAATCTGGGCGAGAACCGCATCGGCTACCTCGATCCCAAGGCCTTCGATGGTCTCACCCAGCTGCGAATCCTCTACCTGGACGACAATGCCCTGACCACCGTTCCCGATCCCGTCATCTTCCAGGCCATGCCCAGTCTGGCCGAGCTCTTCCTGGGCATGAACACGCTGCAGAGTATCCAGGCCGGCGCCTTCCAGGATCTCAAGGGTCTGACGCGTCTGGAGCTGAAGGGCGCCAGTCTGCGCAATATTTCGCACGACAGCTTTGTGGGTCTGGAGGAGCTGCGCATCCTGGATCTCTCCGACAATCGCCTGGACCGCATTCCCTCCGTGGGCCTCAGCAAGTTGGTGCGTCTGGAGCAGCTCTCTTTGGGTCAGAATGACTTCGAGGTGATCAGCGAGGGCGCCTTCCTGGGCCTGAAGCAACTGAAGCGTCTGGAGGTCAATGGAGCCCTCAAGCTGAAGCGCGTGATGACCGGAGCCTTTGGCGACAACGGCAACCTGGAGTATCTGAATCTCTCGTCCAACAAAATGCTCGTCGAGGTGCAGGAGGGAGCCCTGAGTGGACTGCCCCATTTGCGGCATGTGGTGCTGAAGGCCAATGCCTTGACCTCGCTGGCCGAGGGTCTGTTCCCCTGGAAGGATCTGCTCACCCTCGATCTCTCCGAGAACCCGCTGTCCTGCGATTGCCGCGTGATGTGGCTGCACAACCTGCTGGTGGCCAAGAATGCCAGCCAGGAGGAGGTATCCGAGCTGATGTGCGAGTTCCCCGAGCGTCTGCGTGGCGAGTCGCTGCGTCACTTGAATCCCGCCCTCATGGGCTGCACCCATGCCGATCCTCGCAAGCAGGCGCTGATCGGAGCTCTGCTCGTGGGCTCCGCGGCCACCATTACCGCCTTGGCTCTGGTTTTGTATCGCTGCCGCCACAAGATCCGCGAGACCATCAAGGGCGGCGGCGGTCTGTGGGGCAACTCGGCGCTGGGCCGCAAGGAGCGCGAGTACCAGAAGACCTTCTGCGACGAGGACTACATGTCGCGTCACCAGCATCATCCCTGCTCCCTGGGCATCCACTCCACCTTCCCGAACACCTACACGGCGCCCCATCACCCGGGAGTCACCCATCACTATGGCATGTGCCCCATGCCGGCGGTCAATGATCTGGGTGCCGTCGATCCGCAGCAGAAGTTCCAGCAGCTGGCGGTGTCCACGGCCACGATGGTCAGCGAGAAGAAGCTGAACAACAACAAGGTGAACAACCTGGTGTCGCAGGGAGCCATCGATGACAGTGCCTCGTTTGTGCTGCACATGAAGTCGGCCACCATGGGCCGGGATGTCGGCCATCAGGCGAATCCCCAGCTGAATCACTACACCAAGCCGCAGTTCCTGGCCGCCACGGCCACAGTGGGCGACTCGTGCTACTCGTACGCGGATGTGCCCATGGTGCACGGTGGTGCCCCCCTGAATCAGCCGCAGCTGCGACTCACCCAGGAGCACTTCAAGCAGCGCGAGCTCTACGATCAGGAGATGATGGGCGGCGAGATGCTGGACCACAACTACATCTACAGCAATGCCCACTACTCGATGCCGCTGGAGCAGCTCGGTCGCAGCAAGACGCCCACGCCGCCACCGATGCCGCCGGCCCTGCCCCTGAGGAATGGACTGTGTGCCACCACGGGACGCAGGTCCTTCCAGCAGAAGACCGCCGCCCAGAAGCAACAACAACAGCAGCAGCAGCAGAACAACAACACCCTGCGTCAGTTCACGCACTGATCCTCGACCTATCGACGCAGGCAGCTGAGCATCTATGCTTAGTAGTCCGCTGCCCAACACTGTGATGCCAAAACCCCCAAGAACCCACTCCCTCCCTCCCCCCACACACAATTAGCGTTTAGTTAGGAATTAAGGAAAACATTGTAGTAGCTGTAATCGGAATACAACCTAGGCATTAAGTCAGAGAGAAAAATCTTGCCTTGTATATAAAATTAACTCTAAAAACGCACTCTTTTCGAAACTATAGAACACTGAAGGATCTCCAATTCTATCAGCACTTTGCCAACACTACTGTTTTCCTAATCGCCCCCCCCTCCGAGCATAAGTTAATCGTAGCCCCTAAATTGTAAATGATATACGAGTTTAGATAAACTAAAGACAACAAAGCACTGAGAGTCATTGTAAGCTTAATTTTAACTTATTTAATTTATTGTTAAATGCAAAATCGAATCAAATGCAAACCACTATTTATGTATTAGTTAGACAAGAAATTTATGCAAATTTAAGCGATAAAACAGAAATATGAAGAGAAAACAGAAATATACGCAATGAAAACAGAAACTCATTTCAAAAACAAAAACAAAATCCAACACTGTGTACTCATTCAGCTCTTAATTCAGCAGCTTTCCTTTTCAGCCCGCAGTTCTTCACATGCCGTGGAAATTTGCCTTTAATTAAACATTTTCCGTTTGCACCGGCAACTTTTCCTCTGTGTCAATTTGTCTCGACATTTTCACTTTTTTTCCTGTTCCTTTTCCACGGGCTCAAAACTTTTGACTTTCAATTCAATTAAAAGTAAGTTGAGGGCTTGCATGCCGAGAGCACGGGGTACAAAAAAAGGCAGCAAAATTAATATACTATTATTCAATAGTAACAAGCTTGAAAACTTTTGCAGACCCCGGCTCAAGCAGAGCGTGGCAAGTGGGGAAAAGGAAAAAGGGTGGGAGTATACATAATTTTCAATTGAATGTTCAGGGAAAACACATGTGCAACTACAACGTAGCTACCCCTTCATTGTCACCTGCAATGCAGCTGTCGCCTGGCAGACCAGAAAGTTGCCAACTCACTGACCGTCGAAGTTTGCCCCTGGGAAACCCAAAGAACCCTACTTTTCCCTGCTCAATTTCAAGCCAAATCGAAACCCATTTAGACAATTACCAAAATAGAAATCATTTCAGAACATCCAGCGAGCAATGCACGGTAATAACAATAAATAAATAACAAAGGCAAATAGCGGCCAGAACCAAGCCCCCAATGGCCAACAATAAAGGCGGCGAAGACCAGATACTCAACCTCTGACTGATTTCCCCAACGGATTTCGGAATCCATCATCAAATTTCGATTAAAAGGCGCGTGTACTCCAGTCTCAAGATTTCATATTCGAGAACCTTTAAAGCGAACAGCAAGAGAGAGAGAGAGTTGAGAGTCATTCGCACTATTCAAAGCTTCATTAGGAGGCAAAGTAACGAAAACATTTTGATTTCGATCATTACAATTTCCTTTCATGGCCCCCAGTCGAGGGAAAGAGCTACCGAAGGGGCCGCTGGCAAGGGTTAGTGGATCAAGCATCAAGCCACGAAGCAAAAGCGAATGTAATCATTAATTCGCCTCAACACACTCAGCTGCAGATACACAGATACAGATACGCCGAGATACAGATTCCAGCAACGAGATACATTTACAGATTGCGGGGCCCCAACTTTATTCTGACTCTGAAGACTCGCAACCTGAAACCTGAAGCCCCAGCATCAGCATTAAAACCCAAAGGCAATAATTATCGAACCGAAAGCCGGCGACTGGTCCAAATATTGAAGACCATTGTGGCCCATCTGGCTGGCTGGCTGATTGTATGATGACCATGTTGAAAATGCTCATTAAAGGTACTTCAGAAATTAAAGCATTTCACAATTGTTCCAAAGCGAGAGCCCGGTTTACAGTTTAGAGTTCAGAGAGATTGAGATTTCGTTTTCGATTTGGTTTTGGATTCGGGCCGCTATTTATCAGATGTTGTTATCTATCTTTTGGTCTTCACTCGAAGCTCAATTAACGTGGTCTTGAATGTCTTTCTGGGGTCAAACTTGGGGGCGAAACCGATGAGTTTCGGTTGGTTTGGGTGGGGAAGGGGGGTTGGAAAGAAAGAAAAGAAAGGCTGGATTTAACACTTAAATTCATTCTTCTGGCTGCCTTTGATAGAAGTTGGTAATTTCATTTTTCCGCTTTAAACAGAAACTGCTACAATTACATAGTGTTAACTTTGGCGGTTGGTTTCTTTAAAGTGTGAGGAAAATTATCTATGTAGTATAGTAAGTTTATTATTATACTATCGTATTAAAGATACCATAACTTTCTTAGTTCTTTTTTGAATTTAGAAAATAAATTCTTTTAAAAACTATTGTATTAGTTAATATCATATAATCATTTTTATGAATAGCTATTTTTAAGGAAATAATAAAAATAATACCATAACTTCCTTAGTTTTTTTTTTATTTAGAAAATAAATTTGATTAAAAAATCTTCTGATTTGTATGATTAGTTAATATTATATAAATACAAAAATCATTCCTTAATTTTGCGTTTATTTTTTTAAGTAATTAGAAAATTAATTCTACTATAACTTCTTAGATTTTTATAATTAGTTATTATTAAAGAAAAAATAAAAATAATAGCATAATTATACTATCGTATTAAAGATACCAAAACTTCATTAGTTATTTTTTTTTTGAATTTAGAAAATAAATTCTATTAAAAACTTTGATTTGTATGATTAGTTATTATTAGATATATACAAAAATCATTCCCTACAAGGAAACATCCGCTTAAGGGATATATTCGGATTTATGACTTAACTTTGCCGAAAATTTTAGTCAGTTCCAGATTCACTTATCACCCCATTTAGTCATGGTCGCCTATAAAACCCAAGGCAGGTAACACATGAAACTTAAACCCGGGGCGTGAAGACACCCAGCCGCAGATCGGCTATTCCCCTTCCCTCCGCTCGAAAACTCATAAAGTGCCCAAAGACAGTTTTCATTTGACAAAAATTTGTGTGCATCTTTTGGGTTTTTTGTTACACCTTACAATGGCCATAACCGAGCCAAAGAGCTGGGCCTTGGGCCTTGGGTCTTCGGCGGACCCATGCCGAGTGCTGTGAAATTTCCCAACAATAACCCGGGCCCAATTGTCCCGCTGCGAGGAGAGGTATTCTCCGTGACGCTAGTCCCATGCTGTGAGCTCAGGGGCTTGGTTCTCCTGCTCGACTCACATTAATTTCTCATCATTTGGCATTGGCAGTAGGGAAGTGAAGTGAAGGGTCTAAGGCGAGGGACAAGACTACCAACTGCGTATTAATGGAAATGTTATAAGAGATTAGCAGGCCTCCGCACCGAGAGATACAAAGGTGCCCAAGAACACTGGATACAATTGCAACTGTTTTTGTACGCTTAATGCGAATCTTTATGCTCCGTTCCATAGGAATACCATTTGCAGAAAGCGGCTGACAGTGTAACTCGGGGCGTGATCTACCCGAAAACCCAACTCATTACGGTCAATCATTGCCGTCGATGTAGATTTTGGGTTCCGTGCAAGACTTTCCCAACAATCGAGTGGTAATCAATCTGACAGGCTACCGCGTTTTGGGCAATTGTTTTCTCCGATTGTTCCCCTCTATATGGGGCGGAAAATGAGGTCATGTTGGGAAATCTTGGCCAGGAAGATGCCTAACAAAGGATAAGAAACAGTACAACAAGGAGATCGGATAACTATATCGGATTGCAGAGATAAATGACTCAAGACAGCATTTCCAAAATGATGGTATTTTCATTATTATCTTATTCGAAATATTAAGATATTTTATAATATGTTTTTCAGCACTGAAAGTCCAAAACTCATTAACCCACACTACTTTCCTTGACCAATTCCTTCTTCACAGACTCTGATGTGTGCAACATACACTTAAAATAGATTAATTTTCCCTCAAGTGCCGGAGCACTCGTAAATGCAATTCCTGTTAAACAAAAATCGCTGAAAAGGGAAAAATCAAGCGGCAAGCTTCCACTGCAGCAGCAACTCAAGCGACAGCGTTTTTAATTAAATAATTATTATAATTGTTGTTGTAGCTTAAGAAGATTTTCATTTACAGCTTTTTATTTTATTTTATTTTTTTTTCGCACATTGCCAATGTGAGAACGACGCATAAAAATTAAAAAACATATATAAATGCTCGGGTGTGTGAGTGTATAATGATGTCAAAATATAAGACCCACAAAGTAAACGAAATTTCCCAACAGCGAATGGTTTTGGGAGTGCGATTGGTGGGCGAGTGGGTGGGCAAGTGCGTTCGAAACTTTTGCAAAAATATTTTAAATTAAAATTGAAATGGGAAGAAAAAGAATTGGGTCAATGAGAAAGTCGATGGCATGAGTACTCTTTAAAATAATAATAACTTGAAGCTCTACATTAATCATAGTTTAAAATGAAATTAAAGTAAATGTTTGATATTATTTTCAATTTCTTAAGATTTATATAATAGAATAATATAATTTATTTAAAAAAAATATATTTGTTTAAAGGTAATATTAAAGTTGTGTTTAATTTTCTGTTCAGAAAGCATTAGTTTTATGGAATCAGCATGCCAAAAAATAATTTTTAAATATTTAAAAAATTATTTGAATTATTTCCATACATAAATTCGACTATTTAGCATAGCGAAATTATAATAATCCTTATTTGAATGAGTGATTTCAAAGCATCAACCATTTCGAGCATCATTTAAAAAATAAATAAAAAATCAGAGTATTAAGGAAGGGTTTAAATCTCCAATCGACTGCATACCCTTCTTCTTGGCCTGAAAGGGTAAATAAAGGCGTGTAAATCTGCTGCGAGTTCACCGGCACCTCCCACAAATTCCAAGGGACGGTGGCTTATGGCAAGTTGTAACCTCAACGACTGACAAACAGTAAACAGAAATCGGAAAACAGCAGCAGACACGCCGAGGAATCATGTGCAAGTCCTGGGAAAAAGCGTCGAATGTGGGCAACCTGCACGCAATAATGCTAAATTGTTTTTCAATTATTTTATAGGTTATGGTAATATTTATTTTAATTAAAAACAAATACGCACAACTGCAGACACGAGTGCCGGGTTGCCCCAGGCGTTGGCAATTTCTGAGCTTTTATATGGTGTGCTTTTTTTTTAGGGAAATATTGGTTGCCATTCGAAGGAGGAAAAAAGCTGGATTCATTTGCATCATTTAAGAGATACAAATAAATGTATTAAATACAATGAAAAAATTGTACGCCAGTTTTTTCTTCGATATAACGAACCTTTATCAGTTACATGCAGAATGCGTTTAATGTGCACTTTTATTTTTCGGCGGAAATTCACTTCCATTGTTAACTTGACCTACACCCCGAAGCTATTTATGACTAAGTTAATTTTGGAGTTTTAATTGGGGAAAATATTTACACATCATTGAAAAAAATTGGAGTTTTTGTTTATCAAAAAATTTACAAGTATGTTATTATTACCCTAATATAAATATCTAACGTTTTCAAAAAGTGTCTATCACAATATTTTCCACCACGTCCAGTCAATATTTGACTCCAATAGTCAAAATGCATTTGCAGCTAGGAATTTCGCCGTGTTTTCCAGCATTTTCCGCTTAGGTAAACAGGCTAAATATTCATTTTGCAGACCGCACAATTTGCGGTCCCTGGTCAATCAACAAATCGGAGTTGGACCGACAGCAGTCAGATTTCAAATGGAAACTCAAACAGGCAGCGAGTTTTGGTAGCCAACAAAAAAAGGGAGGGCAGACTCAAATGCAGTGCCCACACTTACTCATACGTATTATCATAAAGAACATAATTTTCCACCATTTAAGAGGATACGTGTGCAGAAATTCCAACGATTCCAACGGCCTGTAGCGGAATTCAGACCCAAAAAGCGGACCAGTCAGTCCCAATTCCGTAAACCAGAACCCATCCTCAGACCCTCCACTTTGAAGTCCACACCCACACCCACTCGTTTCGTGTGTTGGCAGCATTAGGAGAAGTTGCAATTAAAACTCATTTTCGTTGAAAACGCAATTTTCCAGCGTGAATTTCATTTGGCGAACAAAGTTTTTCCAACCCCTTCCACCACCCCAACGAACTGATGATAAACTGAAATGAATTTTAAACAGTATTCATCGAGGCATTATCTCGGGGATAGCAGCTAAGGGATACTTTGAGCGAATTGTTGAAGTTTCCCTGGGTACTAGGTATTGTGTGAATATATTTTACAGTTTTAAGTTTTTTTCTGTATTTTCTAAAAATCCAATTTATAATAACGATTAGTTCTTTATATTATTTTTATTTAATTACCATATAAATGATTATTATGAAAAGCAATTTCCTTTTAATATGTATTTTAAAAAGCATATTTATGTATTATTGATAATCTATTTATCAGACTGAAATTATTTTCAAAACTATTTATTGATGATTTAGTGAGTATTTAAAAAACATATTAATAAAAGCTTGCAATTTTGTGGTATGAATATAAATGGAATATTATAGGTGAACTAAAATAATTATAAATTTATTTAAATTTAGCACTTTTAAAAGCGTATCTGTCCTCTAACTTCTTGCTTTTCCCCTTTTATACTCTTTGTTTATTTTTGAAACAGCACCTCCCGACAGCCATTCGAATTTCGAATGCATCAAAATAAATTTCAATAATACGCAATAGGTGGCCACATAGAGAGCGATGACCTGGAGCTACCCTTTCCCGTATTCGCAGGTCCTCGCCAGCCAAATTCAATTATGAGTGGACTCCATTCAGACTGGTTTGCCGACACCCAACTCTTCGCTGGTTTTCCAAACTGTTTTCCCCGTACACTGTTGATTGACGACTGCATTTTGGAAAATGCCGTGCGAATTGTTTTGTTGTGTTATCTCGGCTGACATCAAAGTGCAACATTGTTGCATGCCAATGCACCACCACCACTGCTGATGCTGTGTGATGAGTTTTTAAATTTGTTATTAAACGTTTTTGGCCGATTTGAATTTAGATGAAATTGCTTTGCCCGTCCACCGACGCGTCGCTCTCTCTCTTTCTAAATTTCCCATATCTGTTTGCATTTTTTTGTTGCCTCTGATTTTTCATCTCAGGGGAAGGGGGAGGTGTGGTGCCCGTTTCGGCGTTTCAAATTCTATAAATTTGCTATTTTGTTTGACCGTTGTACGCATATTGGCAAATTGAGTTTTGAACGGGTCGAATGAACTCCTGCCTTTTGCACACTTTCCCCTTTTGCCCGCCGTCGATTTGTTTGATTTCCCGCAGTTTTCATCTCTTTCACGCGGTGTCTCTATTTGGCCTTTGGCAAATATCATTAAAATATTGCTGAAACAATTTTGGTCGATTGTCGCGGTGGTTGATTGAATTTTGAAATAGCCAGCGGTTCCGTTTTTGTGCTTCGAGAATATAGGAAAATATTAAACGTAGCTACAAAAAACTACAGAACTAGAAGTTTTTATAATAACACTTTTAAAGAATATTGATCTAACCCTATTCCCACGGGTTGTCTTTAAATCGTTTATTTATGGCTTAATTGAGCCCTGGATATAATAAAATAATACCGTATATCAAGTAACATTTCAGGGCTGATAGATAAGCTCTCGCAATCTACCAATCTATGATAAGCTAACCCCTTACAATTTTATCGTTTTTTTCAGCTGCCCTTTTAACAACCTGATAAATCCACCTGCCACTATTTAACCAGACCTTTAAACCTTCAAATAGTCAAAGACCCTTTAATTATCTTCTCAAACTGCCTAACACTTTGAAGTTCGAACTGACCAACAAATTAATTGCCCTGCGAAGAATTCCAACGAACCGAAAGCCAAAAGAAACCACAAGACTTTGACAAAAGCCGACCACCAATTTTTTAAGAAGCATTTAAAAATCAATAGAATCACATTTATTTAAGCCAAGAAAATCCCAATCGAAACTTCATTATGTTGCCAAAAAAAAAACAAAAAAAAAGACTAAATGGTAGAGAAAAGGTATAAGAATTCAAAGAAGAAACAGCGTGACAGATTATGCAAACTAATTACACAAAATTAGTTGAGATTTATGCCCCGAAAAAGTTCCGAAAAGCCCGAAAGTTTCGATATTCCCCCCGTTCCACCTGTTCCCTCGCCGCATTTATTAATCAATTCAATTTTTGCCGCTCGGCGTGAGCTTGAGTTTTATTTTTTAGGGAGTTGGAGCGTTCGAAACCCGTTTGACAAATACGGTGACATAATATCGGGGGCGGGGGAAGGCAAAGGCTAAGGAGAGGTCTCCCTTTCGGATCGTACAAATTTGTATGATGTAGAGCTTAATTGGTGATTAACCACCTGTAGATTGAACTGCATTTCCAGGGACCGTGGTCCCGGCGAGAGAAAGAAAAGTCGTGCCTGGCCAGGCCCCAAATGAAGACGATGCCGTGTCCCAAAGTCAAACTGAAACCCAAACTTAAATTTAAAGCCATACCCATTCTCCTGGCAAGCGAATGTCACTGCTGGACTAGTTCTCCACAGAACAAGATTTATGGTATACAAGACTCGGCTGGCCCGATGTTGCTGTCAGCGGCAGAGAAATGGGGTTGGTGCCAGTTTTCCATGGAAATTGCTGCACTTCGTCTTGGGCTCTTTGGGAAAATAATTCATTTCGATTTGTCAATGAAGCGCTTAGATTATCTCTCTATTAATTATCGTTTATGGTTTGTTTGTTCGTTAGTTCGTTTCGGGGCTCGGCCTTATCTATTGGGGGGCGTCAGAGAACACGCTCTGTTCGAGAACTCTGTTCCCATGAACTCTCCGTCGCGATAACGTCCTAGGGTTTGCTCTGTTTCACCTGGCCACCGGTGAGCCACCTCCTCAAATGAAAAGCAAATTGGCCAGACCAAATATTGTGGCACTACCAATCGAGATCTATCTCTAGTGCCCACTGCTCTTCCCGGGCCTCCACCATTAGCATGCTAATATAAACATGAAAACTAAAACTTATTACAAAACCCATTAGTTCCTCTGGTTTCTGGTTTACTTTTTTTGTCCTCGGCTAGTTTGGTCGGTTCGTTGGTTGATTGCCTCCCGAAACATTTATAACGTTTTGGGTGTCTTCTCACATTTGTTGTACCCTACAAAAGTCAAAGTCCTTGTGACTTTGCATTGAGTTTATGATAGGCAAATTATAGGATAGGATATATGAAGGTTAAGGCCAACAATATTTTAAAGAATCCTATAATTTTAATTAAAGGACTTTAGAAAAAATTAAAAAATATTTATTTATCGATTAGAAATCCATTAGAAATTCAGATTAAGGATTGCAGAAATACAGATTAAGGATATATTATATATATATGTTTTATATTTATATTTTAGGCATATAATTTGTAAAAAATAAGATTGAGGATTGTAAAAAAAATCCATAAGAAATCCCTTAGAAATACAGAATGAGTATTGTACAAAAATCCATTACAAATGCTAAAAGTAAGCTAGCATCACCAAAATATGTAGGAATAAAAATATTTTAGGCGTATAATTTGTAAAAAATAAAATTGTTTAGATTAGATCTCAATATCTCAATGACTATGATATATATTGTTCGTTAAAATAATTTATTATGATACAAAATGTATTTAATTACCATTACTTCCTCCGATAGAGTGTACGTAATTCCCCTTTTCTCTGAGTCCCCTGATTTTTCCTTCCTCCGATTTCTTTTTCTTTTGCGGTTGCATGTGAACCGATGCCCGTTGGCGCTTTTCCTGGGTTTTCCTACGCTATCCAACGACCAATCAATGCCAAACTGATGATGTTAATCTGACTGGCCCTTCTCCTGCTGCCACCACGGCTACTGGCAGGGCCACGCCCCCCTTAGCTGGCATCTCCCATTTACCCTTAAGTTAAAATTCATTTGAATATACAACATCCTATTTCAATTTAAATTCAAATCCGCAAACATTTGCCACGAACATTGCCAAGTCCAGGGGAAAACTGACATGAGCCACGCCCCCTTAGCAGGCGGTTGGGACACAGTATACCCGTGCATATCAAGAGTTGGCCATCGCCATCCTCCATCCTCTATCCTCCATCCTCCGTAGCATAGCTCCTGGTGCTACGGGCTCCTCTCATGGACCTTGTCGTCGTCGTTGTCGTGGACGCTGGCAAATGCCACTTACTCCAAAGTGCCGCAACGATTAACATCTACGACCTGATGGGCGATGGGGGCAGGAAGCAGGGATCCAGGAGCAGGGAGCTGGGAGCTGGAACAAGGAGCTCGGACTGCTCCATATGACCAGGCCACCTACCGTTATGTATCTCCGAGGCTCCCACTGCTCCTCTCCCATTCGCTGTGGCACTTTGTAGTGTGTATCTTTTGCATATCGCCCGCCATGTATCTTCAAGTATGAGTATCTGCGACACCGAAATTGCAAAACCAATTTAAAAAACGTTCCGCAAAACATTCCGTTGATAGTTATACACCGAATTGGAATCTGCTCGTGAGTGCAAAAATATACATTTTTTCATTTAATTAAATGTTTTTCCCCCCCTCCGTTCTTTTTCCTGCTTTGATAACGAGTTTATGGTGTTTTGGGTCGAGCGTAAAGTTTTCGATTTGATTGAGTTGTGTGGCGGGAATGTGCCAAGTGCCAAGTTTGTGGTTTTCCAGGTTACGTTTTGCGAGAATGTGAGATTAGTTTGGGTTGGATAATTGGAGGATATGGAATAGGTTGGGTAAATACGTTACAAATTTATTTTATTTTTATTTATTTAAGAAAATTATAAATATCAAAGGATTCCATTAAAATGTTCTCCTTAGAAATGACTGGTATCTGAACTATCTAGCTAATTATAATCATATCTTTCATAGTCTTGAAAATAAGACATGTTACTAGGGTTTAACTTAAGATAAAATCCCCTATCTTTCTTCCTATACCTTCAAAAGAATGTCACTTCACCTGCTATCTTAGGACCACACTTTTTGTGAACTCTTAATATTTGGCCTGACATTAATGCCAATATTTGCGCTGACTTGGCCATAAATCTTAAGCAGGCTGCAATAAATTAAATTAAATTACATTTTATAAAGCTTTTTTTCTGGGCTGCAGCCAAAGACAATGATGCAGCAGGAAAGAAAAAAAAAAAAATATATATATGGAGAGCTTATCACGATTGGGGGACAAAAGGCACAGAGATTTCTTCCTCGGCCTCACTTATAAATTATTTAAATGGAAAAATAAAGCATCGGCCAGAGTCGAAGATCGCGACTGGACGCGGTCTGTTTGCAAATGCGGTCGAGTAGGAAATGTCATGAAAATGCAGCCCCGAAATGCTGGCCAAGAGCATCGTCCCATCGACCCATCGTCCCATCGATACGACGGCGATACTCGAGGTAGTAAAACACAAATTCACAAATCGAACATGAACAAAGCAAGAAATGATAAGATCACGATTGTTCCTCTCGTTCCTCGGGAAAGTAGCAGGTTCCACTTTGGCGCTGCACTGCATCTTGTCCAAAAGCCAAACATTTAATTGCGAGCCACGTTCTGCACGAGTGAGAGGAGGTAGCTATATGGTAGAGCTCTTTTATGTTCTGGCCAACAACCGATCGACGGATCGGATCGGATCGGCCAACTTGTGCCAGTTATGCTCACGTATGCAAAGGAAAACTTTATCTGACAGATTTGCGTGATAAGCCGGCACAGAAAGAGAGAGCCAGGGTATCGGATCGATCGCTTCCTGGAGTGAAATATTGCCCAGATCCAACCAAGCAACCTCCTGCCACAATTTTCTGGCCAAATTGGCAGTCTGGTGGCACTGCTGCTGCTGTTACACGCAAAGGGACGAACTTGGTTCGAATTCCGTTTTCATGTGGCTACCAATTGCTGGCACTGCAATTGCGTTTTGGCCATTTAATGAGCCAAGTTCTTGCACTCGGATTGAGCGGGAAAGAGTGTGAGTAAATAGTAAATGTATGCATACACTCGAGGAATCATTTTTCCTAAATATCAGAAAAAAAATTCTCTAAACGATTTTTATTAGGAATTTTATTTTCAATTGCAGAAAAATCATTTTTTTCTTAAGTTATACTGGTTTTTTTTTAATCTTCCTTCTTTATTTGAGGGTTAAAATCGTCATTGATTTTGAAAAAAAAGACTAAACTTTTCCAAAAATATAAAAAAATCGTTCATAATAAAAATGTTAATTAAAAAAAAAACACTTAGACACTTATTAGAAAACCTAATTCTAAATTGTAAGACATAACTTTATTACTTTCTCGTAAAAAATTTCTAAAGTGCAGATATTTTTTATTTTATTATTTTTTTTTTTTGTAAAACACTTTATTCTTTTTAAGAACCAGTAAAGCGAATTTTCTAAAACCAAGGCCGATTTAGTCTGGTTTTTTTGAGCGTACAGCTGAAAAAAGAACGTACAAGAATTTGAGAAAATAGTACAAAATAGTTTGCTTGTGTTAAGTTTCTTTTTGTTTTATTTTTTTGGTCTTAAATAACAATTATTCAAGGTTTTTAGGAACTGCTTCTGATTAATTGCTCAGCCAACTCTGCTGATCCAATCGACTAGGCCTTTGGGCCTTCCAAGTTCTTCGTTATTAACTGGGAAGACGACGACTGGGAAGACGACGACTGAGACGACGACTGAGCAGATTGCGAAGTCTGGTTTTTGGAGACTTCCTTGGTGTAACTGGTAAGTTTATCGGTGCCATCCGTCTCGGGAATCTTATTTGTGGCAAGACTATTCGTAAGGCTTTGGGGAGGCTAACATTTCTATGAGGTTCATCTTTCCACTAGGATCTCCTTGAACTACTTGGAGAGACGGCGACGATGAAGATGACGAAGAAGAAGATGAATTTGACGAGGAAGATGAATTTGACGATGATGAGGACGACGAGGACGATGACGACGATTGGTGAGTTTTTAAAGATTCGGATGCCTCAGCTTTTCCTGATCCAGTAGCCCCTTGAGCTGATTGGAGAGACGACGACGACGACGATGATGAAGATGAATTTGACGATGATGAGGACGATGATGAAGATGAATTTGACGACGATGACGACGAATGCAGAGCGCCTGATTTAGATCCAGTATCTGCTGCGGCTGAGTCGGATGACCATTCCGAGTTTGTCGACCATGCCGATTGGTTACCCCATTTCGATTGGTTAGACCATTCCGATTGGTTAGAATAGGAAGACTGATTTTTTAACAAGTCACCAAAATCTAAAGACAGAGCTTTTCCATCCGTTCCTGGCATAAAGAATTGATTTAGACTTATTGGTTTCTGTATTCCCGGAGGTCCTATGGGAGCAGATAAGTTCTCCCTTCTGATCTGGGTAGGTAGTCCAGACAATTTTCGGGTCTTGAGATCCAAAGTCACCACGGTCCCCCTTTTGGCCTGGAAGGCCGGGTGCACCAGGTTCACCCTTTATACCAGGAATACCGGTAAGTCCTGGCCATCCACGCTCACCCTTCGGGCCTGGAGGACTGTCTCCAGGTAGTCCTGGCTCTCCCTTTTGGCCTGGATTGCCGGGAATACCAGGTTGACCATAAAAATCGCATCATATCCTTGCTTGCCACGATCACCCTTCGGGCCTGGAGGACCGGGAATTGTCGATGCTATCCTTATCTCATCGATCTGCTGTTGTAAACTGTCCAGTCTTGCCAATACTTCATTATCCAGTCTGTTGCTTATTTCAGCTTTGAACTTTTCAAAATCTTCCACTGTCACCTAAGAAAACAGAGGTCAATTAATGGCTTTTTTACGTAATAAAACTGGATTAGAAAATTAAGTTTAAGATGTAATGTTTGAACAAAAAAATCACAATATAAGGATTCAAAAAAAAATAAAAAAAAATATTAATAAAATAAAATTTTCTATAGTGAATTTCCATATGGAAATACAATTTTTTTTTTTTAATATTTAGTGGTAAATGCACTTTTTAATTGTTCTATTTTTAAACAACAGTTTCATTTATATTTACCACATCAACAGCAACAGAAAATGGAATTAGAAGCAGCAAAGCATTTATTAAACAAATGATGGCACTGTATTTTGCCATATTTTAAGCACTAATCAGCAGTAGAACTTTGCGGAACCTCAGACAGCGACATACTAAATCCCGATCTCAGAATTTGAGTGGTCTGAAGCTTGTTGCTAGGAAGTTCTTATCTCCCATAGTTTCGGCTCACCCAGTTTAAGTCAGTTCAATCACACCAAAAGTCGCCACGCGTGGTCTTATTTGCCTCGCCCTTTACCGTCACTCTTTTAAGATTACAGTATCTCTTATAAGAGCAATATATTCTAAAATAGTTTGTCAATTGAGTTAAACATTTTGGGGGATCATTCCGCTAATCTACTAATATTCTTATAATTCTGCAAACAATTTTTGATATGTAACACTTATTCCCATGTGATATTAGCTACTTTTTATAGCCTTCCAAATCCCTTGACAATCGCTTGTGCAATTACGAACTTTCAATTTAAACTTCCCATGTTTACTTCATAAACTCCTTGATCCTCAATTGTGCCCTAGGCCTTGGTTAGCACAGAAAAAATAAAAGTTTCCCTCTCCTGATTTTCCTGCCCTCGATTCCGTAATAGGGATCCATTACTTAATGCCAAAGCTCCTTTCCGAGGCATTGGCGATAAGAACAAAGTTTTCGGCTTGGCTGGAAAATCTTCAATTTCTGTTTGGCTTCGCTTTCCTTCTGCCGGCGCACTTTCACCTAAAAGTTGACAAAAGTTCCCCAAAGAAATTGCAGTTAAGGGGAGGAGGGGAGGGACGGGGCAGCAAAGTGTGACAAAGTATCCACATCGTGGGGCGGAGTGTGTAAATGTCCATTGAAGTGTAGAATTTGATTGCAGTTCGAGATGTCTTTATGTGTGTGTGCGGGGTATATGATGAGCGTCTTTGGATTTGCGAGCGATTGTCTTTTATGGCTTGGAAAATCAACTTTTGGCTAACAACGCTTCGATGCGTTTGATGCACAGGCAAAAGCAGAGAACTCCGCTTCAGCCACAGCTTAAAGTCTGAGAGGCGTAAATTCACTTAAATTATGCGTAAAAGTCCAACTTTCTTTTGCATGGCAACAATTTGCTGACTCACTTGCAGAGTGAGAACCTTCGAGCTCCCAGTTGCCCCTTGTGACCCACATTTATTCGCTCGAATTGATTTCCTATGCTCGGCTTTGGCAATCAGCGCCGGCTAGCATACGCGGCGTATACGCAACGAGCCATTTTTATTTGCTGTAAATCTGTAACGAAGGCACGCACTATTTTCCTGTATATTTATGCTGTGTCGGCGGGAACACCAGCACCCCCATCCCCAAATGATCCCTTATCGCCTGGGTCCCTTTCGGTTTTGATAATTTAATGCCTGTTTGAGTTAAGACACTGAAATCCCTTTTTTGCCGGTCATGATTCCTCATGAGTTGTTTTCTGTTTTCGGTTTTAGGTTTTCTGCTCCTCGCCACACACATAAACTACAATATTTAATTGGTTCGAAGCCTTTTGCCTAGACACGTCCTTTCCCGGCTTTTTTGCATATTTAATGCAATTACCAAAAGGTTCTCCCATCGGAATTGGCCAAACCCTCAAGGAGAAGGGAACCGAAATTGATTTAGCTGACTGCTGGAGCCAAACACCTTGGCGAGCAGGCTATTGATAGGCCATAAACGAGGAGTTCGAAAGAAATTGAAACCTTAAAATGCGAACTGGGTTTCATGGCCAAAGGGGGACCACGAAAAATAGATAAATCTTGGCCGACAGCGAAAGTCAACTGTCTTGAACAGCTAAACATGCAACCTATGTTAAACAATTTTATTTTGCAATAATAATAAATTCCTTCAATACATAATTAACATGTTCTTTCTATTTAAAAAAATATTTGGTATTTTTTCTACACTCAAAAATGAAACTTGGTAAAATTACCCAATATAATTGTCGAACAGTCCCCTACCACAAAAATTGTCAATTCTACCAATTAAATAGTTACTTCCACAACAACAAATACACACAACTAGCAAAGACACACACCCAAAGCAACTACAAAATACACGTAACTATTTTTTATAGTTACGTAACTATCCGTATAGGTAGAGTTTACCAATAACATTTTTTTGTGTCTATTAAATTATTAACTCTGAAATATTTTAGAAATTTATATTAAAAAAACCCAACAATTTATTATTTACATTTTATTTTATTAATTTAACTAATTAATACTAATATTTAATGTTCTAATATTCATAAAAAAATGTTGACGTTCAATTA
Organism: Drosophila prostipennis; assembly: GCA_037075205.1. Lineage (NCBI taxonomy): Eukaryota > Metazoa > Arthropoda > Insecta > Diptera > Drosophilidae > Drosophila > Drosophila prostipennis. The sequence continues at coordinate 126,059 of JBAMCJ010002647.1, read as the reverse complement.
CTTCTCTAAATATTCAGATATGCCCAACCTTTAAATAAAAAGTTTTATTTACAAGTAAAATTATTTCTTTATAAAACTAATTTCCTGCCCTAGTGCTAATCTCAATTTCAACTTTTATTTTATTTAAATCTGATGGCTCCGCAACCTTTTTTTTGAGGCAATGATAAGCAAATCGGAACTTCGCCACTCCCACGAGTCGTCAAGCGCAAGTTTATGTGTTGCCGCGAAATCTCAAAACAATCAAAGTACCCGGAGGAAAAAAAAAACGCAGAGATGGTGAAGGGCGGAAGGTGGACTTTGGTGGGGGTGGGGGGCGTTGGAAAAAAGGGACCAAACTCAAATAATATCCAGCTTTTGCCACTGTTTCACTTCGCGTGGGCGTTGATGTTTGCTCTCCGAAAACAACAACAATGCGGCAGAAACAGCAGGAGCAGCGAGCGGCAACTTCAACTTTAGTGCGAAAACTTTTGCCACTTAACTTTTGTGAATGCATCAGCATTCAGCATCAGAGGGGAAATGCGGAGGGGGTCATGAAGTTGTTTGGCCGACGGAAAGCCAATCCCCAGATTCCGCCGACTCTGGCACTGGGAAAGCAATTAAAATTATTGCTGGGCGCAAAAAGTAATATTTTCCAAGTGCTAAATAAACACACTATAAAAGTGGCAAATGCCCCACGCAACCTCCAGCCTCCACATCATCTTCTTCATCACTCCACTAACCCCAGCGCACATACGGTGGAAAAAAGTTGATTCACTGCTATTTTTTGAGATTTATTTACATATGCCAAGATGCGCCACGAAGAACTTTTTCTTCATCCAGAAAATGAGGGTGCCAGGACCACATTGAAATCGGGAAAACTCTTTGAAAAGCCCTCGAGAAGTTTCGGTGAGTTGGGAGGATATTAAAAGAAAAGGAAACGGCAAATGGAGCTAACCGAACAATATGGAAATCACATCGATTATAAATTAAGTCTTCACTGACAAAAAATAGAATAGTAAAAATAAATAATTGCATATTGATCGCAAAGATTCCTGATAAATATTTAAATTAAATAAAAAACGAAATATTTTCATATTTCAAAAATATTCAATCGAGAAGGAAATATTATTTTACTTCATATAAAAAAAACCAGGGAGAGAAGAAAAAATAAAAAAAAAAAATTAAAAAAAAAAGGAAACAAATAAAAAAAAACCACTATACTTTTTTATTAAACTCCAAGTTAAACGATTTTAAAACTAACTATTATTGTTGAATGTAATATTTTCATATTAAAATTTAATAAATGCCGCAATGTATGAAAATCAAAGCAAAAAATATTTAGATTAAATATGAAATTTTTTTTATCAGTGTTTGAAAGTAACAAATGAAAAGCAAATGAATCAATAGAACACAAAATAAAACATATTTTAGTTAATATTAAATGCAATAATGAACAAACAAATATTTGGCCGCCACAAGAAGGGACAACAATTCGAATGATTTCATAAACTGCAATCATTTGCAACCCATCGATACGCACTTGGCAAACACGACAACCAATATGAAATCAACTTACATACCAAGGCGCACATAACAATAAATTGAAAACCGAAATCGATTTAGTTGTAACCAAGTTTATGGTCATAGAAACCCTGGCCGCCGAAACCCGAAGGAGGAAGGAGCAAAGTTCCTGGGCTAAGTTGACCATAAAATTGCACACAAATTGCATCAAATATTTAGTTGGCCCAGCCGATGCGCAGACAAATAGGACAGACAGCCTGGGCCAATAAATAAACAGCAAATATTTTATGCAAATTTTCAATTTAACACAGCATTAAATGCACGCACACCTGCACACCGGGCTCCTTCGGAGATCAATGCGAATTCCCTGGGCAGGACAAACAACACCTGTGTGCGAATGTGTGTGCGGCTTAAAAGGCCCATAAACCGCATGCGAGTCCATGGAAGGCTGCAGCATTTTGTGGTAATTTTCATAATTTACACAGATACCGAATGAGCAGCACACCTTAATGTTATTGGACTGCGGGGAATCCCCGAAGGGCGGGACTCCATATTGAGTTGGAAACCATTGAGCGTAATTTGTTTGTCTGCTGGTCAGGCACTTGATAGGCGTGAAAATCAATGTATTGATAAGATATTTTCACCAAAATGCAATTATTTGACAAATTGCCAAAACGGCTTACAAACTGAAAAGGGATGAAAATGATGGGCAATTTCCATAAATCATCGATTGCGGTACAGTTTGACGCAGGTCAACTATGATTTATCAAAGTCCAAAAGTGTTTGATTGCCTTTGAGCGCCTGGGAAACTTTTGCGGAGCTCATAATGCCAACTTGGGAAAATGTACTTATTTACTTTGGCCCACTCATTAACTGCCGAGAGGAGTTAAAACTTTGCCCTGATTCTAATAAACTTTGCCCGCAAAGTTCATTACCAAAAATGTATCTTGTAGCATCTTTGGCTCGTTTTCCACTCATTTTGGCATATTTACGCAAGGTGACAGGCTCGTGATTAATACGGGTGTGCCTCTGCGGAGGTTTTCGGGATGGCAGTCAAAAGGTTCCTGGCATGTCATTAACCTAACCTACTCCCACACACTCAGCCCGCATAAAGTTCTCCAAATGCAAATAGATGTGAAACGAAACTTTTGCTTTGCTCTTCAAAAATTGACATTGACCACCCCCTTTATTGGTAGATTGTAATTTAAGATTTCGGATTGCAACACTAAAGTTTTGGAACCAAACAGAATTTTACCTTAATAAACTTTGTGGATACTCTACAAAGTTCAGGGTATTTAAAAAAATTTAATTTTAAAGAAAAATATTTAATTTCTTTTATTTTAAATGAACACAATAAATGTTTTACTTATTTAAATAAAATCTTATTTACGCTAAAATATTATAAAATAGTTTAATGTTTTAAATTAATTAAATTTTAATCTAAATTAAAACTTTTAGAAATTGAAGTAATTAGTTAAATAATATTACAGAAAATTCAGAAACCTAATACTAGACAAAAATGTATATTTAACGGACCTTTATCTCTAGAGATGATTTAGTTTCCGACAAATACTCTTTATAAGCACTTTTTTTATGACAAATGAACAAGCAAAATCATCAAGCCCTTGGCAAACCCCTAATAAACACTATCTCACCTTAGAAAGGCTCATCAATCCTAGAGTTTCACTATATTAAAAGGTCCTTTCTTTCGCCTTTGAGGGCATTGCCAATCGTTGATGGCCGTAGTAAAATCCTTTAAAACCCCCTTTTCTAACCTCAAAAGTTTCCGGATGTTGGTCACTTTGACAGACTCCGAAGGCCAAAGAAGACTGACGAGGATGGACTGGGAAAATATTTTACTTTCGCCTCTATCGATTGACCGACTTAAGTAAATACCCTAATTTAAACCGCATGATTGATTGCTGCCGAGCAAAAAACCGAACGTGAACCCATCTCCATCTCCAAACACTTCAATTTTTGTGGGCTAGCGTCAAAGTTGTCGCCTCGCCTCGGAGTCCGGAATTCGGCTATTTCGGGGGGCGGAATTCGGGGAGGTCGGAAGTAGTGGGTTAAGCCTTGGGGTTATGGGGATGACTGGGCTGGCAAGTCATCACGGACATTGCACTTTGGCTTTGACCATCAAGATTTTCGGGGCAATGTGACGGCAGTCCTTTTGGCACGAGGACCCTCCAGGCGATTTGCTCGTTTCCTGGCGTTTTTCAGCCAAGGGATGGGAAGTGGCTGGCAGCTCATTTATAAAATTTCCCAGCTGGGTTGTTGCTGGCATTTTGAATCGAACAATGCCTGGTGGCCAGCACATGCAGGATCTGGATCCGAATCTGAATCCGAGTCCTGCAGGAAGAACAGAACCCGCTCGTATATATATGAAAAATGAATGGCGCCTAGACGCAGGATGCGGACGCCTTTATGGTAATCCAAGATGATGCCCCTTTTTGCGGTTGACATGATTCACTTGGGCGATAAACCAAAGATAGCAAAAAGTCAGTCAAAGCCCAAGTAGTTCTCCAAGAAGGATGCGGAGGACAAAAGGACATTGGCGGCGACATTTTGGCAGCCCTTTTGGCATATCATTTTGGCCATTTCTCGGCTGTCTGCCTTCTTTTTTATTTTACTTTATTTTTTTTAAGCAATTTTCAACGTTTGAATAAACATTTCATTTAATTTGAGCTCAAACAAAAAAAATAATAAAATAAACAAACGGAACGGAACGGAAGAGCTCGGGGCGATGGGGAAACCCATTTGGCCGACGGGCGCCGCCGAAAACTTTACGTAAACACGTAATGCTCTTTACGTTGTTGTACAACGCAGCCGCCGCACGCAACGCGAGCATTTTTGTAATAAGAAATTCAATTTTCAGCAACATTAGAGGCCAAAAGTTGACTCCGCGACTACGTGTGCAACAGGGGATGCAACGCAGCAGCCGCAGAAATTACAGCATTTTGCATTCTTCCTTTGTTTGCGCCCGTTTTTTTTTCTATGGATAAATTGCACACTTTTTCACTTTACTTTTCCCGGTTGAAATTAAAATGCAAAGCGAATTTATTGCGGACCCGCAGGCGTGTCCTGAACTAAAAAACTAAAAAACGAGAAAAAAGAGTCCACAAAAAGTCCACTGAAATGGAACAAAGTCTGCGTGCCGCACGCTCGTCCCATGCAAATTTTGAGTTTCACCTGTTATTGATAAGCCAGGACATTTGCCTATCGCAGAAAGGGTCTTGTAGAGGTTTGCCTAATTGTCAACGGGTTTCTTGTATTCAAATAAAATGCATTTAGCCCGCCGTTTCCTGGATAAGCTGGTTCAAGATGACCTGCCAAGATTTGCAGTAGCCTGCGATTGAAATTAAAAATGAAATATGACTTGTAATTGCCATGGAACTGAAAGAAAATTGTATAACCAGCTTGATTTCCAAGTATTATTCATTTCTTAATTCATTTAATTTTAAAATTGTATTTATAATTGAAACGTTTTCCAAGACACAAAATTTACAGATTATATAAAAACAATAATATTTTTTTTTTTCATATAACATTTTCATATATAGTCGACTTGGAGATGATTAAATTCTTAGGAAATTCGAAATTTCATCATTTCCTTGGAAAGTGACAAAATACTGAAATTTATTATTCAACTAATCAAGTATTTATTAGAATGCCCCGGGGGTTGACAGCTACGGTCGCCTCCACAACCCCCGGAAACTCTTCCCTCACCTCGACCACCCTTTCACTTGGCACACACTTTCACTTATTACCGTTTTCCGGCCGCCCCCAGGGGAGATGGCCCTGCCCAAATGGCGGCCCAACACGTAACCTCCATTCGCCCCCTCCCCTCACCCAAAGGTCCCTGTTCGGGCGCAATGTCCCCCATTTGGACACCGTATCTCTTTCGGCTTATCTTCTGCCGCTGCCTCAGCCCAGCCGCTTGTGACGTGTCCCGATGTCGTTAACTCGCGCGTGCCCCATGTTGCCAGCATGAGTGTGTGTGTAGTGTTTTCACCTGTCAACAATATTTCATGCCCACTGTGCATTGTGCGTTAGAATGACGCCGCCAACAGCTGCCCGTTCCCTGAGTCCCGTATTCCGGTATTCCTCATCCCATAACCCCGATTTCCATCCCTTTCACCACTCACTCTCTCTTTTATTAACCATCCCCTCGGCTGCAGCGCCTAGAAAAGTCGATCAGGTGGAACGGCAGCGTGCAATGTTTCCGCCTTTTGGCCCGCCGGTTTGTCTCCGCCTGCTTTTGCGAAATTTCCGGTTTGCCTACTCAGCCTTATCAGCTTTTTGCTGACTGCTTATCAGTGATGTCAAGTGTCAACATGTGGCACTTAGTAGACACTAATTTTTAAATAATTAAATAAATGTGGAAAATTTGTAGAAGCAAATAATTGAATATTTTACTAAGGTTGTATGAACTGGGGAATTATTACGGCATTTTACATTTATTGATATAGGTAGAAGAAATCTTACATTTAAAAATACATTTTCTGGATGATTTATTTAAATTACTTTTAAAATAAAATGTCCAAAAATATTTAAGTGGAAAAATGTATAATATTTTTTTTTTATATCTACCTTTATATTTTAAATTTATCATTTAAAAAACAGCTAAAGCAAAAAATAATTTTGGAAATTCATAATATTATCATGATAATACACACAAAAAAAACATGTTGCCGTAAAATTGATAATGCCTGTAAATTTCCTGTTATGCAATACGCATATCGTTTTAACATTAAATACTCATTTCGAGCATATCAAACTCACGGGCCGCATATCAAGTTAAAATGGATATTACATAAATCGTTTTTTTTTTGGTGTATTACTATTATACGAGTAAGATAAAGGAATAGTAAGTTCTGAGGAAAATAAGGCTAGATCGACAGCTCTGCTGCACACACATGTTTGCCCTGCGCCTAATTTTGGGTTGCGTGCACCATGCGTCGCGTCACGTTGAATACGTTGAATACGACTTGCGTGCAGCAAAATAACTGCTTCGTGTTGGGAGCTCCACGGGTTTGTTGTTCTTGTTGCCGCTTATCATGGGCCCGAAAATTGCCATGGCAACAACAAGTTGAGAACGCAATTTTCGGCTTTTGCATTACAGTCTTACCCCACGAACGGAAAGGGAGAAGCCCGCCCTTTGTGTTTTTCGACTGTCCACGAATACAATGCGGGTAATTTGAATGGAAACAGATGTGGGGATCGATTATTTTAATTTCACAGATAATAATGTTAGGTTTTCTAAATTAATAAGCGTGTTAAAGAGGCAGCAATGTTTAATATTCTAACAAACCTCTTATATTATCTGGTGATATTAACAATTATTAAGGCCTGTTCTTCACCACAGTTAATATAAAGATTAACAATTGCATTCTAATTTTGGAGTCCAAGAAGACCAAGACTGGGTTCCCTTTTCCTAACCATGTTGACCCCAATGTTACTTTTCCATTTGGCAGAGTAATGCTAATTCTTCAAGAATCTCCGTTGTCTTGCAATGACTGCACTAACTTCAGTTCAACTGCAGCTACTGAAATGAACAGATCCAAGTGGTTTTCAGTTTTTGCAACATTTTGTCTAAGCTTCTTACAGCAAACGGCAACCCAAGATGTGCATTCCCGAGCCAAACGCTTTTTAATATTTCCACGACAAGCGCCCACAAGACATCAGGTAATGGGTCCCAAGGATCCCAAGGTAATAATATAAATGTGTTTGTTGTACTTTTAGTTCATTGCTGGCATTGGTATTCCTGCCGATCTCGATTATGAATCACTCACAGTGGGCTACGTGCTAAAAGCAGAGTATTATCTGCCTTATAATGCAAGTGTTTACCGGCAAAATCCACTCTTTCCGGAATACAAACCGAATACCATAGACGCTGAAAAACAAAGGAAATTATCCAAACCTTCGGATCTGCGTTGGCAAATTTATAAGTTTATTGAACTCTTGCTAAACGGGTGAATTTAAGTAAACATTCTCTTTTAATCTTATAATATTAAAAATCCGATTATTTTTAAAGCTACGGATTAAATGGACATGACTGTCTCTTAGAAGCCATTTGCGAGGCTAATAGAATACAATTTGCCAAGGACTTTAGCATTGCAGCTGAAATGTTACACTTGCTTTTAAGGTGAGTGTTTGGATTAAATATTGTACATACATAATATTATTTATATAACCTTGCAGCCCTTCTTCTACATTAAACTCTAAAAGTTCTCGGGCTTTGGATTTTATTCGCGCGGAAAAAGATGGATCTCGGATGGACTGTTCAAAGTATGACTGCAATACAAAGATAATAGATTGGGTTTCACTTGTCAACAAAATGGATTTTTAAGTTCACTATCCTATAAACATTATATTATTAAATTAATATAAACTATACCTAGATTTAATTCTTATGTAATTTTTCTATTTCTCTATTAATCTAACAAAAAATGGATTTTTAATTTCACTATCCTATAAAGATTATATTATTAAGTTGATATTACCTAAACTTAATTCTTATGTAATTTTTCTATTTCTCTTTTAATCTAAGACATCATATCTTCACAGGAAATGAATCCATTATATAAAATATATCTATAAGATCAAAAGTTCTAATTAAAGCATGGAAATATCTTGAATACGTCGGTGCAACCGAACAAATTTGATATGGATGCAGACAGCCAAGCAGCCCAACCCCTTCTGACATATCAATAGCCACCTGATTCACCTCGTTCTCCCCTATTTCATCGCCGGAGAGTTTCAATTTAAAATTCATTGAAATTTCGAACGTTTCTGGCCCGCAGACACGCCAAACGTGGAACACAAAAAGCTGCCCCGGGTTGTTTATAGGATTTGTCAAACACACAGAGACAGGATGAAAAAAAAAAGATGGAAAAGCGAGGAATCTCGCCGGCGCGTCATAGTCATCACCCTGGCAAAATCCCGGAACACAAAAGAGAGACAGGGTTGATTGCCTTTTACAGTTTGCAGTCGCACCCACATACCCACCGCCCTGGCCGTCCGTCTTTTGTCGCATCACATCAATTAAAGCATTACAATGTCATAATCAAAATGACAAATAGAATTACGCATGATGGGAAAGGCAACAGCCGACGGAGCCAACTCCGTTTTGCGGTGGTTGATAGCCGGCAATCCGCACCACCCAGCACCACCCATTCCGCAGGACTTGTACCTTTTGATTCCGTGTCCGTTTTTTGTTTCGAGACACTTTCCCAATTGGACCGAGTGCCAGACACCTATTCAAATTAATCCTTCGTAAGCCCGCCAGCCTCCCCGCCATCCACCACCCGACAATCTGCAAGGTGCAATTCCTGATGCCCTGATTCCCTGGGGAAGGGTGACAACCCTGGTCGCTCTTGGCTTTGCTTCTCCATGTCAAATAACGGTTATTACGTCGCATTATACCAATTGAGCGTGGACTTTAAAAAAGGCTTCTCAGCGATTACCAAACCCTGATGATAATGGAAACAGGAGTTAAGCTGCCTATAAGGTATGCATTGCTCTTAATACCCTTACCTTTGGGTTTGGCGTCCTACCCATAGGAGTCCGAAAACTAGTTGAAAAGAAGACAAAAAATGGTATAATTTTTGTGGTTTAATTTTTATAATTATAAAGATTAACTAACATTGAAAACCAGTGTACTTTCAAAAAGGGTATAAAAACCCTGATGACAATGAAAAAATTACCAATTATTCCGCACATGCTTAAAAGCAAAGGAAAGCCAAATTTCGGGGAAAAAAAGTTTTAATCACACTTTGGCACACGCTTCTCTCATTAAATTCTCCCCATCCTACGACATTTTCTGCTTCGGACTGTTTTCTTAATTTGCGTACAAATTATTTGTCAGAGGGTAGAAAAAAAAGGCCCTGCACAGCTGTGCCAAAAAGTTAAGCAACCGAAAACTCACATCACAGGGAAAATTCTTTCCACTTTGACATTTCCTTGGACTTATTCAATTACTTTGTTGTTTCCTTATCTTTGGGTATCCCTCTTTGGGATCCGTTATGATTGAATGTTTGCAGTATAGAATTTGGGGCCAGCTTAGGGCCAATTTTTATTTCGGGTGATAAACTTTGTTTGGCAATTTTGTAACGTTAAATTGAAAAATTTTCGAGGGATTACTGAAGTTATTATGGAAACAATGGCATATAAATAAAGGCCCGAGGAGTTCTCACACTTCTGTTAGAGAGTTTGGGGGATTCTTTCAGCGAAAATTATTTTATGAAGTTGGTATCTAATGGCCTCCATGGATCAATAAAATAAATGTTTATGAATATTTTTAGTTAGTGAACTAATATCATATTTAAGAATTACTTATACTTGAAGTTTAATCTTTAAAGCCAATTTTCTGCTATTCTAAACACAATCCAACTACATGTCGATCTACCAACTCCAACCCCAATCCTTTTCCAACTTCCTGTCCTGGGCAAACCGACAAAACTCACCTCATCGCAGTCAAATTATGTCAAAAATGAAGTATTTCCCTCACCCACAACTGACGGATGACCCTCACACACACAGAAGTGTTTTTGGGCCAGGAAAAAAGAGGCAAAACAATATCAAACCAAAATTTGTGTATAAATATTTAGCTGTAAGCTATTTGCACTTCATGCTTGACATGCCACAACAACAACAACAACGACGGCAGCAGCAATCTACTTTTAAAATATGTTAATGCCCATTTTACCTAACCGAAGCGTTTGAGGGCCTTGTACTGGCCAAAAAATACCTAAGCTAAAAAATTTCTAAACTCGGTGGGTTTTGTGCTGCCTCGCTTTTTGCACCCAAATAGTTTGGGCAACAGCACAAAAAAAATTGTTTTCGCAAAATAAATCAAATTGCTTATCAAAGAGATGATTTAGTGGTTGCCACAGGGTTTTCAGAACGGTGGGGTTTCTGGGAGGGTTGCGCCATCGCCATCGCCTTGGATCAACTTTAATAATTGCTCAAGTTGTGGCCTTTTGTGGTCCCGAGCCATAAGTCAATAAAACGGCAAGAAGCTGAAGTTTGAGGTGCTCTCGAGAGCACTTCGCCCATTCCCAGCTTCCAGGTGGAACGCATCATATTATTATTATCTCTTGTGAAAATTTACGAGATCAAAAATTAAAATGCCCTCGGGCGGCAAGGCAGAAGCGAAGAAGAAGAAGCGCTCAAGAAATTGTTGCAGAAAATAATTTTATGGCTGGCCAAGGGTTGGCCCCTATTAGGGGTTGGGGCCAAAGTAATCTATAACCGCATCGGGGTGGCCATCCTACATCCCTTCGGGCTTTTGCACGCTTCAACTGGCAAATTGTCCATTTATTATGCGGCAACGCCTCTTCTCTGAGAGCTTGGAAAATGAAGTGCCTGCCTGCCGCTCCTCCGCCCCCAAAAAAGTAAGCGGCATTAAGACAAGCTGTCGGGTTTTTCCTTTTTTTTCGGGGGGTGGGAGGATGCACTTAAGGTGCAGCATTAGCTGCACACTTTTGGCCAAGTAAGCGGAAGTTGCACAATTAGAAGAGCTAGTCAAAGTTTCGGCCCCAACCTGGCCCTTTCAATGCATATTAAAAATAGTTTTCCCCGGATCCTGAAACCAGCTGTCTGTGAAATATCAGCAGCAGCTCTGTCGATATGCATTAAAAGTTGTTGCCTGCCATTACATAAGATATTAGTTGAGACAGGTCAAGGATGAACGGGAGCAGGAGCAAAAAATCCTTCCCGGACATTGAAAAATTAGAAATATTTCACCTGACAAGTGGGTGGTGGGTGGTTTGCCGCTCGAGGACGCCGAAGTAAAGTGCGGTCAGCTGTTTTGCATTAAGTCGGAATTATGCTGGCAACAATTTTCTGCTGTTTTGAATTTTTCTTGTATTTTTTCCGTGTTTTTCATATTGAACAGATGTTTTTTTCGAGATAAGTTATAGGAGACTAGGAAACGAGGTCAAAGCGGGAAAAATGAAAGAGGTTACTTGCTACATTTAAAGCTGTTTATATACCTTTAAGGATCTTTTAAATTTTTCTATCGAATTCTCTTTAAAAGTAACTTTGTGCCAAAACCGCTTGAAATTCATCGACTGCACATTTCATTTATTAACTAATGCCCACTAACAATATCTGGAAAAGGGATCGCCTGGCTGCTTAAAATTTATTTATGCCCGGACCGAGGCCATTTCGAGTGATGCCAAATGCTTCCCAGTTCCACTGGCGACGTCCAGTTAACGCTTCAATGGTGGCAAATGGCTAAATTCGGGCGCATAAAGTGAATTGTTTTATGCGCCGGGCAAAAGTCTTTCGCCAGTTTTCCTTTTTGAAAAACGAGTTACACACGTGTCGCAAATGGTAGGGTTGCCCCTCAATCCATCCAAACATGCGTTTGGTTTGGGCTGCCTTTTCCGGCCAGGGTAATCGAAGTGAATGTGGGATCCCAAGAAGCTTGATGGCCGTCCGGGCTTCATAGATTATGGATGAGTTTCATAATGAGCCAATTTATACAAGTGTTCCACATAAGCGTAGGCGTGTGGGTGTGTGCGTGTGCCTAGGGTTGCCACTGCATTGGGCCTCATCAAGGATTCCAACAGGGCTGTCCAAAGTACTTAGCCATGGATCTCTCCTTACTACTTCCCTATAAAAAGAGTCCTTAAAGGGAATTATAGAGTTGGCTTATAAAATGATGCAGTCCTGTGCATATTTTTTTTAGAATTTTGATAAACATTCAGTAAGAAATAACTAAAAATTATATTAATTTCTTTAAATAAAAGTATTTTTTTGTATATATTTTAGTGTATCTACTTTAAAATTATTTATAATTATACCTACTTTCCATATAATAATAATTTTAATTAATAATATCTAATATTGCATCAACTATTCCAAACTGTGCCAAAGAAAGGGTATTGAAACGTTTAATCTGCGTCACTAACCTTCACTTCTGGGGTTTTTTTCGTTGGCACCCGGGCACTGGGGGGTAATGATATATGACACCCCGAAGAAGCTGCTGGCCAAAACGCCATTTGTTTAAACCAGACGAAGCGAAGCAGCACAAGTAGAGTAGGAGTCCTCCGCAACTTCACAGCTTCCATTTGAATGCGCACATGTCGGGGGCGAGTGAGCAACACATGGCTCCAAGCATCCAAGTAGCCAAGTATCCAGGGATACCGGCAGCAGTTGGGATCCGGCAGTTGGATTTTTGGGGGACAGCAGCTGTTGCCCGAACTGCTCGTCCTGCTTGAGTGCACGCGTCAGGTGACAAACTGGAGCTTTCCTGGCTCCTTTTTTGTGCTCCAATCGCCTGTTGACAAAAGCATCGGCAGCTGTTGCTCCTGCCAACTTCTTGGGGCAGCGTCATTGGCTTGGGCAGTAAACAAGTCGAGTTAACTCAGGCTGAAAACGATATTGGCTTCGCAAAAAATAAACTCACTTGTTGCTTTTAGGAGACTGCCTGAGGAATAAGAATAAGGTTTGAAAGATAATCCTACCGCTAGAACATTATAGGAATAATTATTACTTGCCTAACTTCTTAAGAAAAACCCTTTTTTAAGAGTTTTTTATTACTAAGGCTGAACTAACGTCAAGATCTGGGATTTTTGCTAAAAATGAGATTTTAAGAATTCTTGTTTTTGCTGTATCTTGGCCAAAAATAGTCCAAAATCAAAAACGCTTACTGTTTTAAAGCAGCTATCAAATTTACAAATCAATCCACGCCACCTTCCGCCGGATTCTTTAAAAATAATTTTGTTCCCAATTTTAACATTTTTTAATTGTAACATCACAATTTTTTCGAAAAAATGGCCAAAAATTAAAATTATTAGCTTTGAATGCCAATTGATTGGAAATGTTAATACGAGCTCAACGAGGTATGACATTCTATATTTGGACACCGATTTCCTTTGTTTTACCAAAATACTTAATATTTTGATGAAAAAAATTATTTTCAGTGTTTTTGGTAAAAATAGGATTTCGAGTAGTGTTTTTTTGGTGTAACTTTGTTAAAAATTGATCGAAATTCAAAAACAATCATTGTTTTGAAAAGCTAAAAACCTTCCAAATTGATCCATCATCACTTTCCGTCTGATTTTTAAAAATTTAGGTTTTTGTCAATTTTTCACTTTTTTATAAGGGGTAACATCACAAAATTATCAAAAAAATTGACCAAAAATTTAAAATTGAACAGTTTTGAATGCCAATCGTTTGTGAATTTTGTTACGAGTTCAACAAGGTATGACATTCCATATTTGGACAACAATTTTCATTGTTTTGGACAAAATACTGATTTTTTTAGTGAAAAATCCTAATCTGATTTTTTCGAAAAGTTGGCATTTTCGTAGTGTTTTTTCGCTGTAATTTCTATTACTGTTAATTTCCTTTGGTTGATGATAAGAAATTTCTGCTTTCTTTAATTCCTTCAACTTACAGGGTTGAAAGTCTCACTCGTTCTGAATGCTTAAATGCCGATGAAACTTAATTCGTGCCATTGTTAAGCCGAAGACGTTTGGTGTCTTCTCAATTTGCGAAGGCAATTGCCAGCTCCACCTTTGTTACTTTGCTGCCTGAAAAGCTACCTGCGTTTTCAGCTCTTTGCCAGGCTAATTTTACGGTAATTTTGCAAAGCATAGAAGCCAATTATTCACCTGTGTGCCGTGGCTGTGGGAGCTGTTTAAATTGAAAGGATTACTCACGCTCCAATGGAGCTCAGACACATTCTGATGGCAGAAAGCGGGGGAACTGGGAACTGTGTGTGTGCCGTGTCCTCTTTGTAGCCATTTCATTTACACATTCATTTTGGTATTGGCATTTTTTCATTACGCTGACATTGAACGCTGAAGGGAGCCGGCTGAAGTGAAGTGAAGTGCCCGGGTAACGGCGTCAGTCAGAGAGCAATTGAAGCGATTTATTGGTGTCATATGACAAGCATCGAGGTCGACACCTGCCCACCCGCTTACCCGCCCACTTGCCACCCCCTCTCCCCCCACCGAGTTACCTTGCTACTTGCGTAATAAAAAGTTCAAACATTAAAAGCTGACGATGCTGGGGATGCTGCACCATCTTCCCCGGTCTTCCACCCGTCTCATTTCCAGCCCTCGAGTCCTTCTCCATCTTCTTCCGCCATCGCAAGTTTCAAGTGTCATCGCTGTCAAGTGCACTTGGAGAAAATCTGTTTACTTATTTTCGAGGTAATCAATAAGACTGTGTATTAGTTATTTAATAGGAAGGCCGCCTACATAACATAGCTGTAAGGCGATATTTTTTTAAAATTATTATCATACCAATTTGAATAATTGTAAATATAATCGAAAACGAAGCTACTTAAACAATTCTACCCATGAAATAATTCCTACTATTTTCCTAAGCTTGCTAATAATTATAAAAACAATTTTTAAGTTTATTTAATTTCTTGTTTAATAATGTTTTTTACAAAACATAGCTGTATAGGTGATATTTTTTTAAAATTTATTATCATACCAATTTGAATAATTATGAGTACAATGGAAAACAAAGCTACTTAAGCAATTCTACCAATGAAATAATTTCCTACTATTTTTCAAAGATTGAAATTAATTAGAAAAACAATTTTTAAGTTTTTTTAATTTCTTGTTTAATAAGGTTTATTTTATTTTTCAGTTTGTACATAACTTTACGACTTGTATCCCTAGAAAAAATTGTAATTTCTCTATCTGCTGCAAGTGCCTTGAGCGAGGACCTTCCTCATCGCCTCTCCATTTTGGCCCTCTGCCATCCTTCTTTGTGTGCCAATCAAACAGAAAAGGGGGTAGCGGGCTGAGGGGCGGGACAGCCTGTGGCCAACGTTTAAACATATTGAATTACTTTAAAAAAGATCTCTTCCCCCGTCGGCCGACGTCGCAATTTGTTAATTTCTTGTCAACACGAGTCGAAAGACTAATTGGCCCGAAGAACCCCCCTGCAGCCCGTCACTCTTACCCTTTAAATCACTTGGCCATATTTAGCCTCCTGCCACTTTTAATATTTTCATTTAACGTCATTTACTTTCCTCGTTTTTTATCATTCTTCATTAAACTTTGTGGCGACTCTTTCCTTCTCCGCCTGGCCCCTTTCCATCGTCTTTTGTTTGTGCATTGATTTATTGGTATCGGCTCCCAATCGACATTAATTTTTCATCGATATTTTTTCGCTTTTTCCTCTTTGCCGCCGCTCTGTTTGCTGGGGAATAATTAAATTTTCGCATAAATTCATCATCATCGATGGGTCGTGTGGCTTGACGATTTTAATTTCCTTTGACATTGCCAAACACACGAGGTGGAACTCCGCGTCCCCTTTCCGCGCTTAATTTGGGCGGTTTGTCAGCTATTTGAGAATCAAAGTGGATGGAATTATTCGATAAAGTCATTAAAAGATTGCCTGAAAACCAATGTTATTTATCCACGTTTAAAGGATTGCAAGAATCAACTTCATATTTCTCAATAAAACAAGATAACAGGAATTTTGGTTGACCAGACTAATTGTCAATTTAAAATATTTATTTGATGTTAGATTTTAATGATACCAAAATTAATAGATTTCTTTATGCCAACCCACTGATCAGAAACATTAATCCAATCAACTTTTAAACCAAATCCGTTGACATTTCCAGCTTAATCATTTCATTTATATTTCGACTCCATCTGGTACTTACAAATTGATTTCCTGTCTTGAAGAACGCTTCATCAAACATATCCGCTGAAGTCTTCAACCCACTCGACGAACGCTCGACAAATGTTTCATAAACATTTCGGAGGGCTATTAACGCTCACGGATGCTCCAGAAAAGCTGAGACCAGCAGAGATTCGAGTCCCAAACTAATGAGCTCTGACATAAAAAACAAAGCTTTTCCCCTAACTCAGTCAACTCTTTGCTTTTCCAGAAAATATAAAAAAAAGCAGCGAGATGAAGATATGATGGAGAAGTCTGTTTAATGACAAACCTCGACAAAACCTCAGTTGCATCTCGCACTCAGCTGCTGCGACGAATTTGATAGATCTATTTGTAGTTTTGTTCGAAATATCCCTCCCCCTTCCTCGGCAGCCTGTTAAATGCGACAACTTAAAATCCCATTTGATGCACTCTTTTATGGCTGCCAGGCAGCAGACCCGCAGAAGTTCGGAGTCCCCATTTCAATCTCCATAAACTTGAGGAAAAATCCCCAACCGAAAAACGGAAAATTATGTTCCCTTAATGGAGCGAATGTTTTCCTTTTATGGCTCCTTATACACGAAATGTAAACTACTTAAGCGTCAGTCTTGCAGCATGTGTGCCTGAGTGGAGGGGGTGTGGTATTCCTGGCTGGTTTGGATGTCTGAATGTTCGGATGAGGATGAGGCCTCCCCCACCGCCTTTGCCTGGGGGGCATGGCCAAGACAGGCGCGCCCTGTTCTCATTATGTTGCATGTGACACTGTTAATGATTATATGAATGTGCAGCACTCGCTCCCCCTCCCCCTTCCCCTTGGAAAATCGTGGTGCTACCATGTTGAGTTGTACGCTCATTTCCTGAGCGCTGGCTGACTTCCCATTCGAAAAACACCGAAACCGAAACAGAACCGGAGAAACTCCCCGAGTGACGTGAAAATCTTTGCGACAAATGTTTTGGTTCCCACTCGGTGGAAGAAAAGCCCGCCGGCACTTTTTCTCTTCATCACTCTCATCGCCCTATAACAGCCCCTTTCTCTTACTTTTTCCCACTCTAGTAACTAGAGTCTAGTTGAATGTTTCGCCATAAGTAGATTCCATAAAATCAGCAAGGACGCTTTGTAATACCTCGTTAAAACCAAACCCCGTTTTTATGTCTCTCAAAAAAAATATGTGTTAAAATTCAGAAAGATATAATAGCTCTATTATAAAAGGTAGAATTCTACATTCAAAGATAGTTATAAAATGTGATTATATTTATGATTATAAATTTATTAACATAACGTTTATTTAAAATAGTATTAGCTTATCAAATATTACATATATTTTTAAAATATAATAAAAATACTAATAGGTAAATAAACTATAACAAATACACTGTCTTTTTTTCAAAATCCAGGGTAATATCTGGCTTTCCCAGTTCGTCATTTAATTTTTTATGAGTTTGGCCCTTGGGCTTCGGAACGATGAAACATGAAATCGGCTCGAAACTCCTGCTGCAGAGTGCGAATCGATTGCGAATCGGGCTCTCCTTCCGTCGGTCTATCAGTCTGTCATTTGCTTAACAACAGCAAAAGACACTGCACATAAGTAGAAACAAACTAAACTAATTGCCAGTTTGTCTCGCCCACGAAGGTGGTGAACTTGGGGAGCAAGCGGGGGAGGAGCGGAGTCGCCGTCGTCATCGTCGTCGAACTCTTAGCCAAGTTAACCGAGAAAACCGCAGCAAGAACAGCAGAGCGGTAACAACTATGATACGACTTCGACAAACGCTGTGGGAAAAGTTTACAGTTGTTCCCTTTAGCCCGTCTTGATTGGGTTTTAATTTAGTGTTTTAGTGCTGAACGCTAATTTAATGGGGCGCCCTGCTGAAACTACAGGCAACTTTTAATTCCCAAGCTCGGTCCTGGATTGGCCGATGATTGAGGAGGCGGCCCGGTTATAGCTTCGCTAATTGCCGACATTGTTTAAATATTTTATGGCTAAGGCGGTGTTGGTCTAGGGATTCGTAGGTGATGGCTGTCAGGTCGATTTTATAATCAAAGTAGAACATTGGTGAAGGTAAAATAAGTAATACGCATGCAAATCTGGTTTTCTAAAAAGCACTTTTAAATGCCTTTCCAATCGTTCTACCCTTATTTTTCATCCTACACATAAAAAAAAGCATGTCGCCATTAAATCGATATGCGCATGTAAATTTCTGGTTATGCAATACGCATATCGCTTTAACATGAAATACTCGTTTCGAGCATATCGAATTTACTGGACAGCATATCAAGTAAGAACTTATAAAATTGATATTACATAATGTAAAATAGATCTACGTTTCATATCGTTTTAACATGAATTACTCATTTCGAGCATATCAAATTTACGGGGCAGCATATCAAGTTAAAATTGATATTACATAATGTAAAATAGATCTACGTTTCATATCGATTTTTTTTTTGAGTGTTATCAGGATAATGAGTACTTGCAGTGGTAATAAAGTCAAAGCCAAGAACACCGGCCCTTCACAATTCCAGCTTCCTCGTGTCTTCTTCTTTATGGCTAGATACAAACTGCACTTTGAACACCATAATTCGAATGCATATTCGTATTCCCTTTGCCTGCCAATGCGGCTCACATTTGAACCCTTTTGGCCCCATTAGGCTGCCACTCACAGCAGTTTAATATCAATTACAAGCGACTACAGCCAGGACTACGCACACACAGACAGCCGGAGTGTGTGGGAAGCTTTCCCACTTAGACGACGACCGAAACCGAAAACAAGTCTGTTAATATTTCCAATAACGCCCGAAGGCCCATTAATAACCCATGCCCGAGCCCAGGACCCCCGAAAACCGAAAGGGGGTGATGTTGTTAATAGTCAGGGACATCGAAGGCAAAAGCGACAAATTTGCACTAAACGCAAGTGCAAGCCATCTGGTGGG
Organism: Drosophila prostipennis; assembly: GCA_037075205.1. Lineage (NCBI taxonomy): Eukaryota > Metazoa > Arthropoda > Insecta > Diptera > Drosophilidae > Drosophila > Drosophila prostipennis. The sequence goes on along the minus strand of JBAMCJ010002647.1, from coordinate 106,984 downwards.
AGGGAGTCCGAATAACCGACTCCTTATCGAGGGGGCTAACCCATCAAAACGCAACCCTTAAATAGCCGCCAGTCAGGCGCAACGACTTAACGGCAATTAATGCAAATGAAGGTGGATGATGCTGGTCACAAGCCAAGCAACCCAAAGACCCTCCAACCCCAACCCCCAAGTGTTCAATGGCAGGATGCACTTGTGCATGCCTAATTATTGGGACAATTTGCTCTTGGAATTTGCCTATTAATTAGCCATTGCACACGGCAGACGAAGGCGATTCGGTCGAGTTTGGATTTGCGGCGGCCTTTGGATAATGCACTCATTGATTATAATGAAATCAGACGGGATATCTGCATGTATCACCGCATCTTTTAATTTGCAAACGCTCATAATTAATAGCCAGGCTCGACCGCAGGCCCTAATTGGCCAAGACAATGGCCGACAACGCCCTGGGGCGGCAAACTAAACCTGGTTAAAACGGCATTCTGATATGATTTACGATTGTTCGACGCCAAATAAATGGAATTTGATTTCGGAACACACAAGTTTGCCGAGAAAATTACTACGCCTAAATGGATTTCAAACTAGACACAAAGAGCCGGTTTCGCACATCGGAATTTAATGGCATTTAATCGAGCATTTAACTTATAAGCTCTAAATGACATGAAAAGGCATGATCTTTCGAATGTACTTTGATTTTAAATTACATTTTGTAGTTCTAATTGATACAACATTTAGATAAATGCTTAATAGATTTAAAGATTAATATATTTATTAAAAAGATTATAATTATGATTTTAAAATATGACATGAAAGAAGATCTTAAAATTGACTTTTGCTTCAATCGACATTTTCAGTTCTTATTGAAAAGATATAAATAAATGTTTAAAATCTTTAAAGATTAATATATTTATTAAAAATATTAGAATCATAATTTCCAAAAGTTTGAAATTACTTTTTAGGGAAAAAAGATTATAATCATGATTTTAAATTATGACATGAAAAGGGATCTTAAAATTTACTTTTGCTTCAATTGACATTTTCAGTTCAGTATAAAGATTAATATATTTATTTAAAATATTATAATCATGATTATAAAAAGTTTGAAATTATATTTTAGTGAAAATTCCTTCTGGTGACCATAAGAATGCTTTTTCTTCAACTGCTTGAAACTTTCTTACCCAGTTGGGGTTGGTCGCATACTTTGGCACAAACAATTTATTTCCTCGCAGTGTCATTAAAAACGAGGCCGCCAAAATATAATCACAGGGCGGCAACAATAACAACCGGCAATCGTGCGTATTGCTCGATAAAGAAGAAGAAATCCCGCGCAGGATATATATAGAGCGAAATATAAAAACATTATTAATCAATGTCCAGGACAGAGCAGGGCACAAAAGCTGGGAGTTGGTAAGCTTACTGTTGCCATGTCTTCGACTGCGGCTGTCCCAAATTCGCGCCCCTTGGGGATGCCCCACCGGAAAAAGGGGATCCCCAAAAATAGGGGATGCTGGGCAGCTCAACTCCCCAATGTAAAAAGCGGCTTAGGGCAAGGACACAAAACGCCGAACGAACTTTTGCTAATTTTCTTTCCTGTCACGTTGATTTTTTGTTTACCATTATAGCTGAGCTGTCGTCGCCTTCCCAATCCTCCTTGTTGGCCAAGTTGATTTACGTTGCAGGCGAACGGCATTTCAATTAAATTTTATTTTCTATGACTCCAGCGATGGCCAGCTTCCTTTGGGCCAGGCTCAAATCAATGAAATATAATCGAATTAATTACGTCTAGCAGAAGGACAAGAAGTCCTGCCTCGCTCCCTGTATAGGTGCCACATAAATTTGCGATTCGATTGCGTTTCATTGGCCACAGATTTCTATGGATTTCGGATTATTGTTAATGGGCGAATTCAGTATTGGCCCATTCGGCTAACTTGGGGGAGTCCAAGAGGTCTCGGGTCTCCAGAGGGGGCGGAATGTCCCTGCTAATGCCAAAGTCCCCCAGATGGCTGCCTTTTTAATTAGCATTCAGCTGGCGGACTCCTGACTCTTTGTTGCGTAATTAGCTGAGTTTTGATTTATTGCCGGACAACTTCGAGCCGCTCAGGTGAGGTGGCGGGCAGGTGGGTGGCAGGATTGCAGGATTGCTGGATTGGAGACAGCGGAAAAATTAGTTATGTAAATATTTGCGGAAAATTAAAATTGTCAAGGGACAAACTTGAGCCAAAGAGCAAAGTTTTCTGATGATTGGATGGCAGGAAATGCGTGGGGCTTTAATTTATAGTGGTAATATGGTGGAGCATAAAGCGTACCTCTTTCACAATACCTAACTGATATAATATATACACAAATTAAATTCTTATAGCAAACACGCATGGAGGAATTGTTCAATCGAATCGAGGCCTTTTATTCCTCGATGTGTTCGCATTTAAATAATAGTCAAAGATTATCAATTAAACCAGTGGCCAAATTAATAGTTGGCCAACGAAAGGACCACGCCCACAGGACAGAGAGTCCTGCACTGCTGTGTGTTATCATCATTATCGTCATTATGGCATTAAAGTTATTTAATTATCGAAGGTTCTCCAGTAATTTACCCTTTGTGTTGGAGTGACGTGATTTAAAGTGTATGTATGGCATATATATACTGAGTATGTGAGTGACCTGCAGATATTGGCTTTTATTCAATACATAATTTGTACATATAAAAGCGCGATGGCATAATAAGATATTGATATCCATAAAGGACCCATCACTTGCATACGTTTAATTCGTTAATAAAAGTGGGTGACGAGATGAGATGAACAATATTTAAATTTAAATGATTTAATGACTAATAGAATTGTGAAAATAAAAACCAAATTATAAAAAAAATATTTCGGATATAAATATTCCAATTAAAAATAGTATTCTCATTGCTTAACATACTTAATTGCAGATATTTAATATTTTCAACCAAGACAATTTAATTTGTATTTTATCAAGACTTTATTTCCCATGCCAACAGAAACATCTAACCAATTACAATTTTCAACCTCAACGCGAGTGAGTTTATATTTAGATACATCGGCATTCTAAAATAAATACAAAATGTTTTTTATATCTCCAATCCAATTTTATAGAGGAGGGCCAGTTGCGCTTTACTTTCGCTGGGAAATGTGCTTTTAATTTAATTAGCTTTTTATTTGGCCTGAATGCATTTTTGCCTCTTCCTGCGGTTCGGCCTTGTGGGGAGAGTGAACTAGAGGGGGATAATAGAAAGTTGGGTGGGGGAGGATAAAGAGAGAGGTCGCTTAGTTGGGTATTTATAGGCGCATTCACGGAACAAGGGGCGGTACGAGAGCAGGTATATAAAATGCTTTCAAAACACGATGGCTAAAAACAAAAAAAAGGCCAGAGTAAGGTAAATGAAAATGGGGGAAAACAAAGGGGAGGTTCGGGGATGCTGGCAGTGACCAAAACCAAAACCCAGACCCCGGCTGACCATTTCCATTCCAAGCCCCTCGTTCCCTTAAACTTGCTTGTGCAGCGCTTTGAAGTTTTGCATTTGAAGCTGGAACTAATTTGACGTAAAGTCCTCGAGGTCTGCGATGAGGGAATTTCGGGGAGGATGAGATAAATTGCATTGCAAATTTTAATGAATGTTAAGCTTTTAATAACATAAAACCAGGGTGGAGTAAGCTCGGCATTAATTCAATTGGGCCAGAAGAATCAAATATATCAAATATAGGTTTACAATTACAATATGTATACCTTTATTAATATGTATGATATCAGTTTTTGATTAACGATATTTACTTTATAAATAAATATTTTCTAAATTTTAAATTCTTGTTAAAGAATTATCCAAATGCAGTTAATATCTAAGACCTGGTGTTCAAAGCCCAAACTAAAATGTGAAAAAAATAGAAATACAAGTTTTAAAGCTTGAAAATTCCATAGTAGCTAATTAAAAATAAATCAGTTCTTCCAATGGAAATATGGTAATCTGGCAAAAAATATTTATATCGCACAAAGGACGGGAAATGGACCCACTGAATAAAATAAGAATATATCTTCAAACGCTATCGCAGAAGCGCTTTTCCCCTTCATTCCCATTTTTATTTACCAATTTAAAAAATTAAATTTTTATTTTGATATGATAAATGCCACAATATGTTGAATTTATTCCCAAAGTCTTTAGTTTATGGGGTCCGTTGGAGCCGCGGAATCTCCAGCCTCTTACTTTTTTTTATAGGCTTCCGACAAATTGCGTCCACCGCCGACCAACCTCCTCCGGATTCGGATGGGGATTCCTCCATCGTTCTCACCGACCCGTTCCGTTCAATAAAATAATGCCCGCTGGGGAACATATGGCAGTGCAGAATTTTATTACGCCGTTTATGGCTTTTCAGCATTATGATGTAGGGTTGCATGGATCGGCGGAGGGAGCGGCTACCGAGCCGCTTTTTGTCCGCGAATATTTATTGATGTCAACGGGAGTGGGCAAGGGGTTGGGAATGGGTATGGGTATGGGGGTAACGATAAGGATGGGGTCAGGGGTCGCGGTGGCAAAGTGTGGGCGAGTGGTACGTGCTGGTATTTAAAACGCGGTCATCGGCTATCAACAGCCCGGCATCTAAGCGCTTGACACGCTCCGGCGGCGACGCCTTCGACCAGTGGGTGACATATGTCAGCCAGGGCCATATATATTCACCGGCGGGGGCGGAGGGGGCGTGGTGAATCGGGCGCAACCCTTTCGATAAAAATCTTCACTATGTGTAGAAAATTACTTAATTTCTTAGCCACGCAAACTGACGGAATATCAAAGGGTGCCACGGGGCGTAGGGGTCGATAGTTTTGATGGAATGAAAAAAATTACGTAGCACATTTAGCATACTTCGGAAGGCCTTCAAGTGGCGTAACAACTTAATTATTCTTGGAAAACTTGGAACAAAAAATAACTCATAAAATGCAAAGGGATATGGCAAAAAAAATCGCATAAATTACCCAAATGTTTTCAAAAAAATAAATATTGTGCAATATAAACATTTACATAAAATCATAGAAAGAAAACCTTTATTACAAAAAATTTAAAAATAAATTAAATGCACGAAACATACTTTGAAACATAATAAAATAAATTGGTAAAAATATATTTTAAAATTATTTTTTTTTTAACTACAAGTTTTTAGGGACAAGCATAAAACTTTACTCAATGATTTATCAAGATTTTATTAAAATAAATAATTTATGTTTGTTATTTTTTAAAATAAGAGAAACTTCAATAAATAAAGAGTTTTAATTACAGTTTGAAGATTTTCAAACAATAGTTTCATATTTTACCTCGAAGAGCATCGTAAAGTCGGAGTTACGATATTTCTTCTGTAATAATATTACGTGTTTCACCTTCATCACGTAAGCAGGCGCCTAACGGGGCCATCCTGGAGGCCGTTGGCACCCGCCTCTTTCGGTTCCGTTAAATTTGTTTATTGCGGCACTTGAACACAAGTGGCATCATCTTCATATCCCTTTCCCCCGGATCTCCTTGGCTCTTCCTGGCCCCGAAAGCCATTACCAGGAGGCGACTTTTGGACTCGGAGACGTGACTTCCTTGGGCCCCCTTTCCGCCATCTGTTTGCTTTCTGCTTTGCTTTGCAGAAATCCTTAAAGAAAATGACAAATACCTCTTTTCCAGCCACCCTGCTCTCTACTTTTTCCACTTTGGCCGCTTCTGCCGCTTTTCCAACCCACCAACTGTCAGCGCTTTGACTGCCACGCTGGCGTCGCTAAAAGTAAACTAATATTTCATTTGAAAAATATACCAGAAATGTCTTTTGTACATTTATTTTTGACATGTTGTTTTGTTTTTCACTCTCGTCTTGCCCCGCTTCATTGCATAAAGTGGAAAATGTTTGAGAAAAGTCCTTGGCAGATGACTCACTCTCTCGCTCGGATTCGCTGAAGTCGCTTTCATTTGAATAACAAGCCAGGGAAATATCCTTTTGGACAGTCTCTGGAAGATGATCCCCGAGGGTCCTGAATGACGAGCGGAGCAGCAACAAAAGGTTGTGCTGAAATATGGAGCAACAATATGAGACAACTTTAATGTGGTATCTTAAATTCGATTTGGAATAATGTCTTCTAAAATTCAATATTTCTTGGCAGAGTTATGAAAAGAAAATGGAGGAGAGTAAATTGTGTATAAAAGGAGTAAAACTAAATTCAACTTAAACTGTTTCATATTGGATAATATTTGATAGCCTCTTTCCATTGGTTCACATTATTTTATAAATTATTTTCTATTCCTTTTATCTTTACACCCCTATTTCTAATTAGTAACCTCATCAAAGGTCCCTCTTTTTATTAATGGCAAGCCCCTAGGTCTTTATCAACTTTAATTTTTTCTATGCCTTTTTTTGTTAGACTCAATTTTTTACGAGCTTTCCACGTTGCAAGCCACAAATAATTTCTTTTCCTCTTTTTGTTAGCTGTTTGCGTGTTTGTTGGATGCCTTTATAATAAACCTACTAAATTCTATTTAATTTTTCCTCGCTTTTGAAATATTTATTCTGCGCTGAGGTATGTGGAAGTGTATTTAATTTTTTTCACAAATGAAATGCTGGCGAATGAGTTATGCTCGGTTGGTCTGCACATGTGTACAAAGCAAAATATGCTGGAAAAAATTGTGAAAAACACATGGGGAGAAGCTTTTTAATCAAATTATGTGTGCAGTTGTACGTTAAGTGAAAACTGCAATGGAAAATTTCCCGCGCAGCTAGAAAAATTATGCGGTTAATGGCACAAAGCGGTCGCCGAAAGAAAGAGGAGGGGGGTATTAGGTCCATGAGTTGGCTAGCAATCGCCCTTGGGTCATTTAGTTCCATTAATTTACCCAAAAATGTCAACAACTAATCTGCCAATTTGTTACTGCTGCACATCAGCCCGGGGTCATCGAAGGGAGGAACTTTGGCAAAGGACTCCGCCAGCAGCATTAGCATCAAAATCCTGTTTACTATGTCAACATGTGTTAATTCCGCTGCTCCATAAGCCACGAAAATCGAAGACCGGCGAAAGCAGCTGCTCTGGGAAGACACTAATTTTCCGTTTTCCTCTCCCTGGTCTGGCGATTTTCTTTTTTGCGCCATCTCTGGCGACTTTTCCTGTCGTCACTCTGAAAGTCCCAGCCGAATCCCAAGCGATTAATATGTCACGAAAATATCAGAGCTAATTGATCAGAGAAAAGCAAGCAAGAAATGCTCCTTGCAGAATAGTGTCGTTTGGGTAATTGCTAGACACTGGCAGATTTAGGTGTCTCCGGCGGACTAATTATGCAGGCTGCTTACCCCCAAAAGTGTCAGGATAAGGATAAGTATTTAAAATATAAAATGCTGTTTAAATTGACATTCCGAAATTTAAGAATATATTTTCTACAAAGTATTTAATCAATAATTTTTAATAATATTTATGTATTTCTATGGAAGTTGTTTCAAGGATGTTTATTCACCACTTACGTTTAGTTTATATTATCTCCCTTATTTAAATGCTCGTCTTTTTCTTATCCTTAAAAGGGCAGGATAAGGATAAATATTTCAAATAAAAAATTTCAAATTAAATTGTCATTCCAAAATTTAGGAATATATTTTCTACAAAGTACATATTTAATGAATAATTTTAAATAATATTTTTGTACTTCTAGAAGTTGTTTCAAGGATGTTTATTCACCCCTTACTGTTTAGTTTATATCATCTGCCAACTATTTCCCCCTTATTATGCAGCTCGTCTCTTCGATTCTTCGCCCTCAAAAATGGAGCCATTTAAAAGCACCTTTTCACCCTTTTACACACCTCACTTTGGATTTTACCTCTTTCGACCCTGGCCAACTCATTATACATCTATTTATATGTCAGTTCATTGAGTCCTTGAACTCGCTGTGGGCACTATCACCCCCTCCCAAGATGTATGCTCACTTATATATAGCTCATATATCTCGGTTCCTGATGGGGCGCCATAGTTGTGCATTTGTTAAGTGAACTGTACCGAGAGATCCACATATGTAGAAGATTGAGAGTCCGGGGTTCGAGCGATAACTCTTTGGACGGCACCTTTTTGAAGCGCGTGCTGCCCCCACACCTTGATCCAATTTTCCAGACACCGGGGACTCGAAACCCCAGCCGAAATCCCCGACCGTCTGCCGTGGAAAAACATTTTCCTATTACATTCAATACTTCAAGTGACGCCCGTCTGGGAGGGATATTTTATTTCATGGGTGTTTAAATTTTTTAAAATAACAAGCGACGTCTCACTGACACGTGGCGCTTGGGAGTGGGTGGTAAACGACACCAGGTGGGGTATTTTGTATTTGAAATGGAATATTTGGCTGTGGGGATTCGCCCCGCTTTTGGCGGGATAAGTTAGGACCGACGTCCTCGTTTTGTTTATTGTTTTTCCGGTTTTTTGTTATTCTTCGGTGGCTGCGACGCCGGCGGTGAGGCAAGTGTATTTGTTTATTGGCCTCATTGCCGGGGTTACAGCGAATTGCATTTGCCACGGGCAACTAAACCCTCGGCATCCTTCCTTTGGCCCCGCCACTTGGCACTTGGCTGCCTTCAACTAATGCGAGTTAAACTTTATGGGTTTATGTAAATGATCCCAAAAATGTTGATGGGGCGGTGGGTAATGCACTGGCATCATATTTACTTGCCCGCCACTTGTCGCTTCATATATCAAAAACGAACTTGAAGCTTATAAAGCAAATGGCGGGGTGGAACTTTATACCTGGCCAAAGGATTTTGACACTCTTTGGAAGGGCAGAAGAATACCGTAGTGGTTCAGAGGAGGGAGCTTAGCTAAATGAAATACATGAGATAAAATACATTTGTTAAAATTCTTGAATCAAACTTTGTTATACTCGTAAGATAACGATTAAATCAAATAAAATTAGATTCTTTTTCAGCATAACATTTATAATAATTCAAATAAATTTTGTAAATTATTTAAAATATTTCTATGCCTCTGCTGAAAGGTGAGCCAAAGCTCATTGGTCTAGTCTCAAAATAGAAAGGTTTCTCCTGCCTCAAAAAGACAAATTTATCTGTCAAAAAATGCGGCAATCTTTTTAGGTGAATCATGCGCCATTTTCCGGGGGGTGTCGCCACCCAAAAAAAAAAGAGAAACCCAAGTGGAGAGCCGCGGAAAAGCCGTGAAAAATGAGGGGACAACAACCTTCTTTGCTGACTGAACGAAGTTTTATGTAAATTTTCAGCTGTTCGCCCGCCAGCGGTGCCCATATGCATTCCATTCCGCAAATCCGCATCTGTTGTCAGCCACAGTGGCCATTACTCAAAAAGCAAGAAGTGCTACGAAGCACTCACCCACACCCTTCTCGGCTATCTAAGACCATTAAATGCAACAGCTTCTTGGGGGGTTTGGATTTTCCGGAGGGGGAAGGATCCTGGATTCCCCAGACCGGAAATGCTTGCACAATGCCCAAATGCCGACACGCGCCCAGGATTTGGCTGTCAGTTCGCCGAGGACTCAGCTGCATCCAACCACCCTCGAGATGGGGAGACTCTCGACATCACCCCCCTGGAAAAGCCATTGCATAATTATCAATCTAAGCTGTAATGAAGCAGACGACGCCGAAGTCTGGGCATAAAATATGACAAAGGACGTCAAGGATTTGGAGGGAAATTATCGGGGTTGGATGTGAACTTGAATGCATTAGATGACCACGTCCACTTTCCCAATTCAGATGCCAAATTTTTCTTCGCGTGGACCATTATGTTTATTATTGTCTTGGCGGGGAGGGTTGCATTATGCTTATTGCTTAACCCCCGAACCGAACCCCGTAACCCTGAACCGGGTTCTTAAATGTTTGCACACAAGCGCGTTTATGGCTCGCAGCTTCCTGACGTTTGCATTCATAATCCTAATGGAATTGATTTCTCCTGCCCCCGGACTTACTACTTTCTCGCTCTCTGTTCTGTTCTGAATGGGCGAATAATGTAGGAAAATTGCCATCGATGCGGTTAGTCAGGAAGTTGTCTCCATATAAGATGGCACCCCCAAAAGGTCCCCCTGCGGAAGGCAGACAGAACCATATGCCAAAGAACTTGGCTGCAGATCTCCGAGGGCCGCAGATGAACGCTTATAAATCAAACGAAAATTATATTCATGCAGTTTTAATGAGTTTTTCCACCGCTCCTCGTGGAGCCAAGGGGTGTTCGGGATTAGGGGTCCTGTAATGTGCCAGACGACGCATAATTGGTTATCCTTTTGGCCTCACGCATCGCGCCTCGAGGTCGTTGACTCACTGACCATATAGAGTCCTGTCCGAGTGAAGGGAGCTTTATGTTGGCCATGTGCAAAATGCTGGTCTATGCGGGGTTCTTTGTAGTCTGGTTTGGGTGAGGTAAGTTAGTGGGTGAATAAGTTCTGGGGTCGCGTTATCACTTTGTTTTCAAACAGGGGAGAGTTTTAATGAGGGCACAGTTTTCTCTTTGGCTAGCAGAAAAATTGTTTTTGGATTATGAGAGGCTTAGATTAACAGTTAAGAAAATAATTAACCGAAATTAATAGTTAATTTATTACTAAGAGATGTCCTCCTATCTTTATTTTATCTTTTCATTACAGCAGGTATATTTTGTAGAGTTTTTATTCCATATTAAAATTCATAACTTTAACTTTCCTAGTGTAAAAGGCTGATATTTTCCTAACCCCGTTTACTTTATTTTACAATAACATTCAGTATTCAGTATAAATAGGGTTTCACTTTCCTTTAAATTTAATATCTCGTGATATTTTCACCTTAATAACAAAGATTACATGACCACAATTTACTTCACTTTTCGACCAGCTCGATGCCATCACCTGAAAAGCAAACATTCACATTCTGGCCATCTTTTAATTAACAACTTTGGCCAGGGCAACATTAGGCTTACGTACATTCGTTTAAATGTATGTGAATAAAGATGCAAACTCCAGCCGAGCACACAAAGGTAAGCCAAATCCAAACAACTGAAACTATTTACCTTAGAGAAAAAGCGATAACAAACCCGCAAACAAACAAAGTTCCCAGCGCTCGGGAACCGAAGTAATTAACATAAGGGCAAGCAGGATTCCACGGCAGGACATTTGGCCTCGTTCAGGCTCAAAACTAAACACAATAATTTGCTTTTAATTTAGCATTTGCTGGCAACCGAATAACTTCACTTGAACTATGTGGGTGGCGGCCGAAGGGGGAAATGAAATTTTCTAGCTCTGCGGACGGAGGCAACATATCAATGAAGGTTTTTTCCTGGCCACACAACGGTCCTGGGACTAGGACCCCTCGTCACCCAGCCCCCGGGAACCCGAGGACTCATCAACAACGGCAATCGTCATTAGCAGAAACCGCAGTCCTCGACCGGGATGGAGGCCCACGATAGGAACTACACTGGGTTACACGGACAAAACTTGATTTCAATATGAGTTATACCATTTGAGACATTTAATATGTGTTTAAGTAATTCAAGTTATGGTTTCTATAAATTCAGTATGGCATTTGACAAATTTCAACATTGATCTGATATAAATATCACGAAATATAAAGTTTAAAGTATTTCAGTATTCCAGTATTTTGTTTTTTAATTTTTTTAATAAAGCCATTTGTATTAATTAAGTTAAAATGATTATAATTTGGGTACGAGATTTCAATATGGGTAACTTCCTTAAGATACGTTTTTGAACACTAAAATATTACCTGAAATTATATCGCCTGAAAATGAGGGACAAAAAGATAAAGTTCAAAGTATTTTAGTATTCCAGTATTTTGTTTTTGTAATAATTAAGTATTATTATGTGGGTAAGAGATTTCAATATGGTTACCCACCCTTAAGTTACGTTTTTGAACACTAAAATATTACCTAAAATTATATCGACTGGATATATATTAAAAAAGAGAAATCGGATTTTGAAAAATATTGTAATAAACTTCGAAAAATTCATATCTGTTTAATTTTACACGGGTTAAATTATTATAATTTAAATTAAATTGGTGAAAATTGGTGCTAAAACTTAAACAAATAATACTACAATTAAATTAGTTGGTTGTAAAATTAATATATTTTGTAAAGTGTAGGCCAGAAACCTACTCGCTGTCATTCACTTGTGGTCTCGGTTCAGGGGGAGGGGCACTTCATCGGGAGGCCACCTCCAACAAGGCTTAGGCGGGTTCGGTTTGGTTTTTGGGGTTTTTGGTTTTCGGCTTTCGGCAGAGCGGCACCCGAAAATATTTGCCCAGCTTGGTGACAATTGAAAATCCAATAAAGCTCCGGCCTCGTGCCCATTCTCCCGCGCCCAGCAAAAAGTCCTGAAACGATGTCCTCTCGTGTAGCTATTTTAATTTAAACGAGGTTCCCGCCTAATCACAAAACGTCCCCTCCTTTCGGTCTGCCTTCTCCGCTTTCCTGGGGAATAAAAAACAATGGTATACGCATCCTGGGAGCGAGAGTGTGTGTGTGTGGCCTGAAATATTGAAGTAATGAACTCGCCTCTGGGTTTCGTCTAAGTTTCGGTTAGACTCCATGGATCTCTATGAATGGGTGGGGCCCTTTGAGTTAATGGCACATAAATTTGTGCTCTCTGCCATAATTTTTGATTACTTGGGCGGGGTCAGCGGAGGGGGCGTGGCTGTGTGCAGTAGTTGCCACATTGCCCCCGAAGGCAACCAACAACTAAGTAGTTGTTCCCTGGATTTATGATATTTGTGAATGGCAGCCGGGGGTAACTTGTACTCTGGCCTCCAAGGAATATATCTTTGGCCAGTTGGCAGATCCAACAGGAACAGGAACCCGATTTGCCCGAGGAGTCCGTACACCCCAGCACTTATGTCGCAAATGATGGAAGGGAATTTGCTAAGCTAAGCTTCTGCTGGCAGTCAGTCGGTCGCCTAGATTTTCAGTTGGACAACCCAAAGTACTAACACAGAAACAGCATAGTTCTAAAATATTTGTGATGCTACAGAAAAACTCAATTTAAAATATAGGAATTTCGTCAAAAACGCTTATAAGTACAAGATTTCAAAAAAGTAGTTCACACGAACCTAATCCTAAGACCATGTTCCTGTTTTTGTGAAGAATCAGATCTTCTTACCTGATGCAAAGAGAAAGCTCTACTAAATTTGGATCATAAATGCATCTGGAAAAGCCTCTTCCTAGACAAATCCGATTTACCTTGCCGTTTTCCTTGGACTCGTTGCATCCCCAGCTAACTCTCTACTCCACCAGAGATCCATTCCTCCGACCCCCAGCCACCAGCCACCCAAACAGCCAAATCACAAAGAGCCCAATTGAAATGGGCCGCACACGGATCCCAATTCCATTCCATTCTCACATGTCACCATGTGCTTCAACAGCTTTCGGCTGGGGCTCAGATTTTTCGAGGGGGGTCGAGGGGGGCTGGGGCTGGATGGGCATTAGGTGGGGCTCAGTAACAAGTCGCACACATGCAGCCGAGGGTCCGGCAGTCTGGAGAACGGGGCAAAACAAGTGTCGAGCAGTTAAGTTTTTGCCCCCCAAAAAACCAGGAGGACGCAGATTTTGCCCAGTGTCAATGTGCGTTTGCACGTGTTTGTAGCTACAGTTCGGTTAGAAAACTACACTGAGAACATAAGAAGAACATAGATATTTTTAAAGGAAATTATTTCAATTTTTAAAGAAGATTCTATTCGGGGAGAACAATTTTTTTTTTGCTTTTCAGTTTGATGGACTTTTTGGCACTTTATCGACAAGGTAAAATAAGAGAGCAAGAGAAAATGAAATATTACAGAAATCTTTTTTAAAAATAAAATAAAAAATTAGAAATTAACTTAAAAATAAAAATACAAATTATCAATAATCATATTTAGGCTCAGAATATTATACCATACAAAATAATATTAGAAAGACTCTTTCTTATCTGCTCTTTTCTTTTCTCTTTTTTCTCTCTGTGTACCCCTTCGTCTCTGGGCTTGGTGTCAAATGCAAAAACCGGATGCGGAAATGCAGGCGGACGGACCAAAGGCCCAAACGTTGGAAGAGCAGGCCAGTCAAGCGGCCAGACAAATCAGCTTTGGACACCCACGCACAGATACTCGTAGAGATGGAGACATTGGATTGGGATTGGGGCCAGGAGCCAAGAGCCAGCAGGATGTGGATGTGGAGGTGGAGGTGGAGGTGGACAGACGCACAGTTGAGTGATTTTTCGATTATCATTTGCACGCCTTGGGTGACAAATCAAATGTCCTGCAAGTGCATGGAAATCTGCTGGCCACCCAAGCACCGCCCCCTGCTGTTATCCTTGATCCTATCTCTTCTTTCTCCTATCCACCTCACCCACAATTGCCCTTTGTCAACTTGGCTGGTGAAAGTTACAGGTGTTTGTAAGCAGAAGAAGAAACTTTGTTGTTGGGATTTGGTCTGAAAAGCAGGGAAATATTTTTATTGAGATATTTATTGGGATTTAAGTGCATTATAGAAATACAATTGTTGTATTTTGAATGGAATTTCGGGTAATAATTTTTTCGGTTTGGTAATATGAAGTGTATCAGGGTCAATTCTACCTTATTTCATATCAATGATGCAATTATATCAACATGATATTTTATTATATCATATAAAATACCAAATTTAGTATTTTTTGAACAAATAATGTGAATTGAGATAAATATAACCCTTTTTAATATCAAATTGATATTAATAACTTAAAAAAAATATAAAATTGACCAGCACATATCAATCTGATATTTAGTCAATTTTTTTTCTGTGCAGTATCCAATCAGTAAAGTCAAATATTATATTTGGGAACATGAAATTATAGACAATTGAATCACACTCATTAGTTTCAGAATTAATTTAGAACCCATTGTAAAAGCCATCACAGGACCCAAACAATTGCCAGGGACATTTATGGTCCTGAGTCAATTGCAAATTAAGTTACGATCCCAATCCGATCTGGGGACAAGCAAGTCACTGATTTTGCCATGTGTGCGAGAGGCTGTGTGCCTGCCACGATGTCCTTGTACCACATGACGTATGCGCGTTATTAATGCGATCAGCATAAATACATGCACAGGCAATTTATATGCGCAATTTTATGACAATGCCATTCTGACTGTGGCTATATACAGACATATATGTATATGTTTACTTTAATTACAAGCCCGGTCCTTGTCCAGATGCCTCTGGTGCCGTTTAATTGCCGCCCGATGAAGGACAAGCTAAGAGAGAGCTGATGGATTTTGTTGATTGTGTGCCAGGAGAGAGGCGATTGACAAATTAAATTGCTTATTGATGAGAGACACTATATTTGCACAGGACGAAGTCGAAAACTGCCTACGTAGTTGGGGGCTTTTAGTCATCGTCACCAAAAATGAAATAAGTGCATAATGGAAATTTGCGAAAGCCAATTTTGTAATAATTTAAATTGAATATTTATGTTGGCCCTTCATGCGCACATCCACATTTATGTGGAGATGTGGAGATGTGGCCACTCCATTTATAATCGACTGCAGGCATTTTCAAGTGCATTTTCGGCGGTGAGGGGCGAATATACTACATTAGTTTTCGAGTGGTTCGCATCTGCCTATTTGTATATGTGTATTTGTCTTTTGCCAATGAATTGCTAAAACACCCCAAAAATCCCCACCCCGCCCCCCGGGCGACGTCAAAACTTCAACTGTCATAACACTGACAATGATGATGAGAGCCGTCGAGCAGCAGAGGAAAAGCCATTTAAATTAGAGCCTTGTTTGCCTTGCATTAGGCCAAAAACAAATATGCAGAGCACCGAAGTCGGAGGAGTTACCAGATACGAAATATCAGATACCAAATATCAGATACTGTAGGCAGGATAAAGTCCATTGCTCTGATAAAAATCGAAAGCCAAAATGGAAAAAATTGAAGCGGCATTAGATGAAGTCAAAAGTGCTCAAGTGACGGGATCGGAACGAGTGAAAAATATTTAGCCAAAAAGGCAAGCCGGAAAATGGAATATCAAAATTAATGCCAGCTATAAAAAGCTTTCCGCACAGACATTTTCCCCCCATTCACTAACCCCCTCCTAATGCCAACAGAAAATTGCATTTTCAGTGCAAATCAATAAGACTTCATATTGAAGCACATTTTGCCTCAGTTTTTGGTACCACAACACCGCATTCGAAGTCTGAAGTGTGCGGCTGTGTGATGATTTCGATGGGTTTGCGTATATTGGGATTTTGTGAAGATTATTTTTGGTTATTTTGTTGTGTTTGCTTGTTAAATTTTAATTCCAGACAAGAGTGCTTGACTTGGGTTGTGGGGCGGTGTGAAGTTGGGATTTTTATTGAAAATCTTTTGAGTGCCTAATCTGATCAGAATTATGGGCTTTCGATGTTTTGGCTTGTTGCTCTTTGTTAAGAGTGCACTTGCAAGCTGTTGGCTTAGACAATGATTTAACCAAACCGAATACATTTCATTTTCAATTAGTTTAAGCCTTAGGATGGTGTAATCAAGAAAAGGGCATAAACCATAATCTATTCCAGTTACTGTCACATTTTATTTCACATTTTACTTATTTCCAACACCTCTCGTCCCACCGATTTAATATTCAACAACTTCTTTCCATTTCAAACTTATCAAAACCCAACCATCTCCATTAAGTTTATCAACAAGAAACTCGAAGCAGAACCTCAGGAATCTGAGCCACTTCATTGACTCGGCTCCTCCGCCACTTCAAGCACTCATTTCCGCCGAAATCCTCTTCAAAATCAATGGCTCATCGGCCACGCGTTTCGCCTCGAAACCCCTCGGCTCCTCTCGAATTGTCAACTTTATTTCAATAAGCCGGGAAGCCGAAGTGAACCCAACTCAACCCATTTAAATATCCATCAGCAGCTTAACACCTGAAACGGAGGGGCTATAACTTCTGCTCCATTTGGCCCTTGGTCCATTTAGAATTCCTAGCAATTTCCTTATCTGCTTAGATTAAAATCCTGGCCGCAAGTGCTCCCCATCCTCCTGGCTGGATTCATGCAATAATAATTAGCATAGGAGCCAGCTCGAAACTCATTTTGAGGCCATTGATGGAGTGAAGCGAGGAGTGGAGTGGCGCACTCTGAAATTTATCATTTCCATAGTACAAGAAACATATTGCTCTGTCCCCCCAACAGAACCCAAACTCCAGATACCCATTGTTGTTGTGTGGGAATTCATAACTTTTGTGCATATTATTAGGGTCTGAATGCCTGGACTGCCAATAAGCGCCCATCAGAGTCAATGACTGCCATCCATTCTGCCTTTCAGCCATTCAGCCATTCGGGGCCCCTCACGATACGATTGTTCAGCTGGAAGCAATCAAAAATGTTGATAAAATAATTTCAAATTCCATTTATATCCTCAAGGACAATTTGCCATTCACCGGGTACTAATAATATTATCAACAGCAGCCCTGCCGTTCGTTGTCCGCCATTCATTGATTCATCGCCGCATCTCCTCCTCCTCGGCGGAGGCAAATTTGTCAGCAATTGAAATTCACCAAACATTTTTGAATTTGTTTGCCTGGCTACACTTTGGACGGGTTCTCGTTCGCTGCTTTCTAGCTTCCATCTGCCCAGCAGGCACATTTTGCATTTTCTTCTCAGCGATTCGGGGATTCGGGGATCCAGCGATTCATCGATTCCACTTGGAAGGACCCCTACTCCCTCTACAACCTCCTCCGCGGTGTCACTGCATCGAGTTTTGGCTCGGCACCCACTGTTTCTGATTTCAATCCGCAGCGTGAATATGCAAATTCGCCAGCTGCGAGGGAAAGGAGCCACTAAAATCCCCAAAAAGTGTTCTGATCTAACAAAGGAGCATGCAATGTGGTATAGGGGCAGTATCATAGCTAAATGTCAAACTATTTCCATTTTATATAATTAAAGAAATATTTTAAAATATATTTCTATTGAATCTTCTGTAAGTAAATAATTTTTTGGAATTAATTTTCCTTTAACTAATTAATTATTAAGTGTCTGAAAGCTATGGAAAGCACCTTATATGTTGAAACAAAAATTAATCAAGATAATGGAGCGCATATTTTAATAAAAATGTAAATTTCCTAGATAAACCAAAAAGTGATGCACTGAAAATATAGCGTTATCCTAACTGGTCAGTCCATCAATTGGCTGTGCTTACTGTACAGGCAAAGACGCTACCGCAGAACGTGCAAAAATGCAATTGCATATTCAAGATTTGCACTTGAAATTCACCGATTTGTATCGCTCGGCGCTCGTATGAATGCCCAAAAAAGCAACTTCCCCGCCGAAAAAAAGGAAAACCTGAGCACGAAACGGAAGCAGACAGGAGTCGTGGGGGCGGGGAAGGGGAAGGGGGCGGGGCCACCACAGGGTGTCTAGCGAACAACAGGAAAGATAAATCTTTAGCCTTTGAACAAATGTTTGTGCATATTTGAACTTGGCCAGGCCCCGAACGCCGAACTCCCAGCCAAGCCAATTTAAAATTGGCAAAAGGTTAAGCCAAAAAACTAACAATCCCCCAAAATCGAAGGGTCGGGGGAGCAGCTGGCACGCTGATGGCATGCATAATTAGATGGAATCCTAGTTGTTTCCACAGGGAAATTGTCTTGTGCATAATCAGGAAGGGAGTGCATTGATTTGGTGATTGAAAAGGGGGATAGCCGGGGCCTCTACCTCGAGTGTTGTGTAAGTAACTTCACACTGAATCCTAATACTCGAAGTCTTAAAACTAAATTAAAGATTCTGTATCGCAGACAACCGATTAGAAAAGTAGTAAAATAAAGTAGAATTTAAACTAGAATTTTAAAGAAATAAATGGTTCTAAGGTTATTACTAAAAGACTTTAGTGTATCCTCAGAAACTTCTATCCTTTAAAGTATATAAACAAGAAATCTAGTATAATAAATTCCCAATTCGTTTAAGGTCAGCTGATTTCCTTATAACTGAAATCTCGTAAGTGCTCCCCACACCACATTTCTCGAACCACTCTTTGTCTGAGCTTTGGACAAAATGAGACGTTAATGTTTATCCGGCTTCCAAACACACACACACATCCACTGCTCGTTAAATTTCATTCAGAGGGATCCAAAAATTGGCATAAAATGAGCTTTTTGTGTTCGGGCAGCACAAAATGAGCCAGAGGAGAGAATAAAATGGAAGAGCTGAGCGTTTACTGTGTGCTGACATTGATGTTGTCATCGCCCATGTCCATGTCCACGTCCATATCCCTGTCTCTTTCCCTGTCTCTGTCTCTGTCCCTGTCGCCTTGTGTCCTTGCCCCAACCCCCTTCTCCAGATCACCCCGATCCCCCCAGCAAACGGACGCATGCCAATCGACTGAAGCTTTCATCCGTTTTCCGTTTGCTATTCACTCGGCCCCAAAAACAAGTGAAAAGAAAAATACAACAAAAAGAAGTTGACAAAAAGGGGAAGCCGAACGGACAGCCAATAATTTTCAGCCGGGTCCAAAGGACTCAACAAGGCCAGGACACCCAGAGATTGGCGGCACACATATGCAACTAATTGATATTATATGAATGATATGTTAAATACAAATGGCCAGCACATGGGGACGCTCGTCCAGCAATTGGACATTATTTATACGTTGGCATAATGAAAAAGGATTTCGGCCCAATGGATTCTCAATTAACCAGAGTCTTGCAGGCGAACGAGTTGATTGTCAGCTTGGTGAAGGAAAAGGTACAGAAAGGTAAAGCAAAATGGGATGAAAAATTGTTACTTGATGAAGTCTCAAGAAATTATTTATTACAATCCTAAACTAGAATAAAGATTATTAAACTACCACAGCTTAAAATATATATGACTCATGTACTCATGTTGTTAAAAAAATTGAAAGCACTATCGATACTATCGATGGTTTAAAAATTTAGGTAACATCGATGGTTTGGGCCCACAATCGATACTATTGCTCAGAAAAATAATCAATTTTCAATTTTTTGTTCATTATTTTCCTTAATTTTTGAAATTTGCTTTTAATTTTCTTTAATTTCCGATACTATCGATAATATCGATAGTGACCACCATCGATTACCAAAAACATCGATAGTGACCACCATCGATTACCAAAAACATCGATATTGCCCACTATCGATGTTTTAGAAGCCTACTCATGAGCGGATGGGGGGTAAATCCTTCCCATGAAATGAAATTAGGTATTCAAAAAGGATGCAACACCCTAGTTTTGGATCCGCCGCTAATATAACTCTAACTTTTATCCCAATCTAAAGACATAAAATTACTGTGCTGGAAAGAAAGAATGAAAAGCATTACCCAGACGGTGGGAGAGTTCACAAAGAAGGGGTTTTCTATATTTTTATAGAGGTTCTTTATTATTTATTTTTATTGAGTGAAGGGATACTAAATCCCTCGGTGTTGAGGGCTTCGGCTCGAAGTGTCCCCTGTTGTGCCTGCTTCCCAGGGACCGAGTAACTACTCCAAATTTGCATAAACAGAGTGCAAAACGTCAGCCGCTGGCTAATCTGCGAGCAGCCTTAAAAGTGCACTTACCTGCAGGCCGGCTTAAATGCCAATTAGTTGCCACTGGGGTCGCCTCCCCTCTCCCCCTTCCCCACTGCGAGTCCCGTCCCGCTGATTGTGGCACTCATTAGCCGTGGCAATTGGAAAAGTCCGAAAATGCAAAGCCAATCGGCAACAATGACGCGTCTAATTAGTCAGCCTGAGCTATCCCGAACACGATTTCCCCGGGGTTCTGGCCAAGTTAGCCGCCCGGCGGGAGTGCTGGTGCTCCGAATTCACGCCTCCGCTGGAAGCCAGCCGGCTATTATAAAATATTTCGCGCCGCCTTTCCTTGTTCCCGTCGAGTGGGAATTAAACAAATTTATTTGCCAATCGAGCGGGCCACGTTGAGGAGCCAAGAGGAGCCGAGTTGACTTAATTTGGCCAACAACCACGGTTGCCCCAGTCTGGCTTTTGGTCGAAAAATTTATTAACACTTCTCCCCCATCGCCAGTCGTCGTCGTCGGCTGGGCTCTCTGCGTGACTGTTGCACAGTGTTTGACCCTTCGCCTCCAGACATTAGATAACAATTCCCTTCGGCCCCCCAGCTGGCAGCCCCTTAATCCTTCGCCCAGGCGTCCATGTAATTTTCGCTGTTGCAATTTCGAGCATGCGAATGCGGCACGAACTGTTGCAAGAGTCCCCCAACTTTGGCTTTTAATTAAAAAGGTCACTTTCGAGTTCACTTTATGCTGACGCCGCCAAAACTCCGCCAACGATGACTCTGTGGTGCTAAATTCGGCATACAGTACTCGAAAAAATATAGTTTTGAGAGAGTTTTCAGGAAAATTATTTTGTATCCTAAAAGGTGGCAAATCTCTTTTAATTTATTTAAAAATATTTTTATAAAATCGCATAGTTTATCTATTGAAATTTAAATTAAAAATATTACATTTTGCAATATTTTATTAGAATTCTAAAATAACTGAAGTCTATATGAATGGTTTTTGGGAGAGAAGAAAATATTTTAAAAATATAAAAAGGTGTAACGTAACCCCTTATAAAAAACCATATAAATCTTTATTTCTTTATTGTATTTATTAAAGCTATAATATTTAAAGCTTTTCACTGCCTGTAAAATTAAAGTAGAGCAAATAAATAGCATATCTTGGTGACAAGTTTTTCTGTTTTCGCTCCCCCGCAATTCGAAATTCCTTTCGGCGAAGTTCATTTTTCTGACACATTGACAAATGCCTTTGCACGCCACAAATCGTTAATAACACATACCAAATGGCAATGCCAATTAAACGCCTGACATGAGCACATGGACTCCAACTCCATTTTTGCCGGGCTTCCCTTTGTTTTGGCGGCTGCTTTGCATTTGGTTTTGGCCATGTCTTTGGCTCTGGACTTGGCTTTCGGTTCCGGTCCGTCGCCCGCTGGTTTCTCTCTGGCTGTGACGTACGAATTTCGGACCTTTTCGGGGATCCCCCGAGCACCAACTGCTGCTCCTGCTCCAGTTTGGGGCTCCCAGTTCCCCACGTCAGCCGCTCCATTCATGCAGGGCGCCCGGCGACCGTGTTTTGTTAACGTAATTGACAACAACCATTGACAATCGCCCCAACCTCAAATGGTCATGTTCATGGCTCCTAAGCCAACTCCTTCTGCTCGTGTTCGCTGTCATTATCATCCTCCCAGGGAACCGGTGAAATCCGAAAAAAGCCAACGGTATCTGAATGGAAAAGCCATGGTGGTGAAAACAAAACAACATTGCTAGCCAATCGATGGCACTATCGCTTGATAATAAACTCTAGTAATATTGGAAATATTAATAATAATATTTTAAAATTGTTTAGACAATTTTAAAAAATTTCCAATCAATTTTAAATGTTTAAAAAATGAATTATATGATGAAATATTAATGTACTATCAATAAACCAAGTATGATTTTATAAAAATATTATAAATACTGGTAAACTTAGATAAAACATTTTTATTCTGTGAACACCTCTAGCCCTAATTAAAATCAACTATTTTCAGACGTAAATAATACTATCGACTCTGGTGAAATCTCCAATTTTCCAGCTCTAAACCACCTTAGTTTGACTGCTGCATCTGCAAAATGTGTTCGCAGCGCATTGTCCACAAGTCCGGCAGTCATGGTCACCGGCAATTGCCAGCAATTCAGGCGCATTATTTATTCATTTCGATGCTGTTGACGTTGGTTTAATAGCTTGTTAAATATTTAGTTCGCGTTTACACAAAATGGCGACAAACACCCCGACAAGCGCGTAATGTTCATATCTGTGCGTTGTGTTGAAAATTGAGATTTTCTATTGTTTGCACACAGCAGGATATATTATTCAAAAAACAACAACATCAAAATCAAGGTTAGTACATACGACGTTATTATACCCAAGTATTTATTACGAATTTTACAAAACATTTAAATATATGAAAATAATATATATGTTATTGATCTAGCTTTTTAAGACCTGATAATATAATAAATACTGATTGAGTAAAGCCACATTATCTTTTGGCACTTAAATGAATAAATGTAGAATAAAATAAAGGTTATGATTTATTAAAATATGAAATAAAAGGATTCTAATGATATTTTAGGTATGCACAATGCATTGCACATATTTATTTAGTATGCCTAATATAATTATTTTAATGAATTATTTTGTTGTCAATCCTTGTAATTTTAAACCTAAATTAGATTCATGTTAAAGAAAATTGTGTCAAGTGTGCCATTCCCTATTCAAACGGATAATTTCGGAAGAATTATATATCTTGGTAAAGATTTTCCAAGAATTCTTTCTTAATTTTGTGCTTATACCGCACGAAAGGTAAGTCAAATGATGCTTCTCATTGACCCTTTAAAAGAACGCCAAATTCTGATTGCACTCATTTAATATTTTACAGCTGGGATCATAAAAAGGGCCGCATTTCAGAATGTACAATCATTTTGAATCGCGGATGCTGGGCACAAAAAGGCAACAAAGGTGCATTTTTACTCCTTCCCATTCTTTCGGACACAACAAAGCCGGTGCTCTGCAAAAAAAAATATGAATAACCATTCAATCAACCCGAAACAACAACAATATCAACGAGGGGGAGCAAAAAATATGGCCAGTCATTAATATCGATGGATTACATGCGTTCAGCATTTTACGATATAAGCGCAAAATCGTTTTAAAAAATATGCGCCCTCGCTATAAAGCGGCGAACCATATTTTTTACCATCCTTAAGCCGCACAAAATCGGGGAACACTTTACAAATGGGTAACGGCATATCGGGCATATCGCGTATATCTGGTTCTCAGTGACAAAAATCACCTCAATTAATTTAATTAGTCTGCGGTTCTGTCGGATTTCGCTGGCAGACGGCTCCTCCTGTTCTTCGGCCCGGGTTTTGTTTTATTTCCCCCAACGTGGGGTCCGCTCCGTCAGTCAATTTCAGAATGGTCACAGCATGACGAACCGCACTTTCGTAACAAACAAACAGAAACAGAAACACAAACTGGGCAAAAAGCAAAAGGCAAAAAGCATAAACAAAACAAAGTTGTAGCCAGTATCCAGTTGATTTATGCTCCGAAAGTTCGTTGCCTTGCCGCGATAGTTATAAAATGGTTTTGATAAACGATGGAACGGTGGAACAGCAAGATACATTTGACAGTTTGGGCCGATCCTCATCTATATATCTCGGCATATATGCATCTGCATACATCGGACGCTCGGCGGGCAGTTGGAATTTATGGTTCCAAAACGCTTTTAAAGTGTTGAAATTTTATTCTCACTGAGATTTTTACGCCTCGGTACCGTTCTTTGTTCTGTTGTCTGCCGAATGCCTTTGTTTGACGCCTAAAAAGTAAACAAGTCTATCGAGGATGGCGCTCTAGCACTTCCAGCTGCTCCATTATGGGATCCCCTGATATTGAATTTCAATCTTTTTTATTGCGGCTGCCGCTGAGAGGTTAAGATTCGTCAAAGAAAAGATCTTGTCCATGGGGAATTTTCCGGCTAAAAGTCTGAGATACGATGCATTTGCATTTAGGATGGGGCAAAAGCATTTTCGATTCTTCTCCGGCTTGGTAAATTCTATTAGCGGTCATATAAGACCGGTTTTAGTTACTTTACCCACGGTTATCTTTTATCCGCTATTAGTGTATTTTCCGTTGGACTTATTTACATTTAAAATTACATTTTTGTGGTTTGTTTTCCCTTCCTGGCTCACACAGCCATTTGACAAATCATTTCCTCTCTCTCCGGACTCGAAAATAAAGAAATTAATGTTTATCATTTTTATGATGCCACTCAAAATGCAAATGACTGCTTATCTATGGTTGTTTTTCTGTAACTTATAGAGACATTGGTGCTGAATCACCTGCTCTGCCGCAGATTTATCGGTTTCCTCCTCCTCTGCCTGCCGTTTTTCGATATTTGATTTATTTTAATTTGTAATAAATTACAAACTTTCGTTTGTGGGCAAAACCATATTTGTGCCCCAAAGCCATGGCCACGCCCTCGCCGCCCTAATGGATTTCCAATGCTAATGTGTGAGAAAAGCAGGCGGCAAAAAGCGAAAGAAAAGTGAGAGTCTCTCGGCAGATGAATTATGAAACCCTAACTCCATTGGATTGTTATTGAAACTCGAGTATTCTGGGTTCGGTTGAGGTGGGTTTTCGATAGTAGATGGATTTGATGAATGGAAAGCGAGGCCTGACCAAATGCGGGGCACAGTGTGAGTCATTAGTTGAGGCTTTGGGCAAACTAACAACTCGGTAGTAATAGTAAACAAACTTTTCAATTGTTTGCCATATTTATAGCTATGGGACGTACTGTTTTGTGGCTTATTGGTTAGTAGAAAGGTGTCTCCAAAGTAAGCTTTTTGCATTGAATAGCCGTGGCGTGTGTCTCTTTGTCTTTGCGGTTAGTCTAATGTTTCATATTTGCATTGAACTGCTAAACAATGGGGTATTGAACTCAAAGTTACTGTAATATCTATTAGAAATTATGAACCATTAAAGTTAAAATTTTTTAAGATTATTTTATCTTTAATTTCTTTAAAATATAATATGAAATATAAAATACTACATTGTTCCCTTTATTTTTAGAATTAAATGAAAACCTTATAAACGATATATTACCTAATTAATCTAATACTTCAACTTAACTTTTTTGTTATCATCCCAGCTGTTCTTACCATCTCTTTGTAAACATTTTCTAATGGCCATTATCTTAACATTATATTTTTATCTACCGCCTAATCGATCCCCCTGGTCGCCCACACCTGTTCTATCCATTTAACCCGTTAGGCCAATTATGCCCGCTAATAAAACTAATAAATCAAGCCGAAATTAAGCCGCACTGCACTCGCCGTAATTTTTTTCGAAACATGCTAACCCTTTTTTCGTTAGAGGCCGCGGCAATATGAAAATGACATTAGCCGAGCGCCAGACCGCGGCTAGACAAAAAGTCAGACGAAACAAAAAGCGGGGCTCTGGAAGGCAGTCAGTGCGAATGGGCATTCTCGAGAACACGCAAAACCACTCTTAACTCGTTTACTTTATTTATGGCCATAATTTGTTAGCCAAAAGGTCGAAAACTAAACGCAGAACTCAGCCAAAAAGGGCGCAGCTGGCAGAGGAAGTGGAAACGCGGCAAGGTGCGATGCATAATTAAGATAATAAAATATTAATTAAAATTAGGTTCATGCATATGCAAACAAGGGTGGCGGGGGAGACGAAGGGCTTACAAGGGTGGCGGAGACAAATATTTGCCAGAGTCTCCATGATAATGACGTTGATTAGGAGGATGACGTTGCTGTTGATAGCCTCGTTATTGGCCCGCCGACTTGCCTTTAATTAATTAATTAAAAATGCAGAACAAACTTTGTCTTTGTTTTATGCAAATTTTCACATGACCAAAGCCAAACACCTGCAAAAAAGGCAGGCTGGAAAATTTAATGCAAATCCCCAAAGGGGTTAGATGGCCGAAGGGGCTGACAGCGACGATTTAAGGAATGTCCATCAAAAATGGGAATAATTTGAAATTTATTCTCTCTAAAAAGGGGTAAGTTAAGGGACCAATTCGTGACAAAAATTGAGTTAAAACTAAAACTGTCTCAAAATAATATTCAAAATGCTGTACAGTGTACAAAGTCATTAAATATGATAATAATTCAAGTATATTATTTTATTTTATTTAATACAATTTTATTGTAAAGGGTATTCAAAATCTGCCAGTTTCTTAAACTCTGGATCATTTTTGCTAATTTTCGGATTTATTTGGTCAAGTTAACCCTTGTTGGCTAATGGAAATCCGATGTTTACCTTTAGGCTTAGGGCGTGTTTAAACACAGAAAAAGGCTGAAAGGCATTCGTGATATAACCGCAAAGCGCGAAATCTGATACATTCGGCTTAGACTCTGGCTCTTTGCATAATTTATTTGGCCCGGCTTTTGTTTTTGCTTTTTTTCCAGAGTGCTTATGGATAATTTTCGGTTCGGGCCAACCGCTTAATCACCTCTACCTGACACATGTGGGCAACTAATTTGTGAATATTTCATCCCTGGACAATTGGAAATGTCATGAGGATTGGGGCTTGGGGCTCGGATTGAGTTGGAGTTTTTTGAGTGAAAGCGAAAGCAATCTACGGGTTCGGTAGACCAAAAATATTTGACACACGCATGAGGCGACCCTTGCCCCAATGATTGATGGGTGACCCCGATTCTCCCCTCAGCCAACTTTTTTGTTTCGTTGCATTAATTAACTAATTTAATTTTGAATCTTTTTTTTTGTTTGCCTGTTGGCATTTAAATCGAGTTCTCATTCCTGAAAATTGGAAAATTTATGCAGCCACATATTTTGGTGAACTTTTTTCGCAGAGTGATGGAAGGGCTTTATCGCTAGCTTTCACTCATTTCCCGCTCCGCCCCTCATTGCCATAATTTACGCATGCCCGGGGGCGTGGCAGTTCGATGCCAGTGCATTTGATGGATTTTGACAGGGCAAAAGGGGGAGGGGGGAAAGTGGAACAAAATAGCCAGATTGGCACCATAAATTCATCCGCCCGGAGCATTCTAAAATGTTTCACAATTTTCGACGCGTTTCGGACGTATTTATTTGCATTCCTAATGATGTCCGGTCACAGATATTCCCACTCCCCCGACTCCCAACTGTCCATATAGAACATCAAACAATCAATTTTTAGTGGATCTCCGGTCATTTCGATATGGACACGAACATAATGTCGGTGCTTGGGCTCTTTCCCTATCATTATGATGAATGCAATTTGTGGCTGACTAATGGACTAATTTTGCATAGCCTAAAGGATTTATGGTTATTGTGTCCGATAAAAAGGATGTTTATGGTAGATACTTAAACGGTATGAGTAGGAAAGAGCCAATAAGAATTTTAAATTTTCGAAAACCCAAAAAAGCCAAGTATTTTGCTTTCAATCCTTGTCGCCATTTATTTGAAAATATTTTTATGCAACCTGACATTTTTTACCTGCCTGTTATTTTTGGCAAAAATATTTCATAATCACCCAATTAAATTTGTGAATTTCTGCAAGAGCCAAACCAAAACATTTCCGACCAAAAGTGGCCGACAAGAGACAATGACAAGGATGTCAACGTTGCCGCCTTTTTAAAACGCAAATTCCATGAAAGCAGTCAGCATGTCAACGTTCTGGTAGCCGTGTCTGGACCAGGTCCCCCACTTGATAATACGAGGGGCGCTGGCGGGGGCTTAGAAAAACATGAAAAATTTAAACAAGCCGGCGAAGACGAACATCCAACAGCCAACACTGGGATCGCTTCGCTCTGTGTTTTCGTCTGTCTGCAAAAATTGCAAGTGACAGGCAATTCATCATTCATTTGGTTTTAGACTTGACTGACTGACCAGCTTCGGTTCTGGATTGGTTCGGAATTCGAGGGCGATTCAGGAGCTGGGGAGCTGACCATTTGGACGGGCAGCCCGATTCCACCTCCGTCGAATGATGGGGCGACTCCTTTTTTGTCTGTGGCATGCAATTTTATGGCCAGCAAACTTTTAGCATAGCCATCGCTTTGACAATTTAATGCATTTAAAGCTTTACAAGAGCAGCTCCTAGGCTGCCCAGCACGCAACTTCGACCGCCCATGGTAAATGGGTACAGTGGTTGCGGTAGAGATATTAGTCATCAGAAAACTTTATGTTACGAAATAAAAAATTCTATAAATATTTTATATTAAAGTTTGAAGGGGTTTTTCTTGTAAAAATTATATATATCAATCATTATTAATGTATTATTATTATTATTATCATTATCACCCATAATATTTTAACTTTATAAAAACATATAGAGGTATAAATCATCAGAAAGCTTTATATGCATATATGTCACGTAATAAAAAATTCTATAAATATTTCATAGTTTATAGGGTTTTTCCTTGTAAAAATTATATATGTCAATTATTATTATTATTAAACAAGATTGTTTACCCATAATATTTTAACTTATAAAAAAATATAACTTATCCAATATCCCCAAATATCCTTTTTCCTTTTACAGCTAACTATAAGTTACCAAATTTATCCCATAGTTCGGGCTCTCGACCATTACTCCGAAATTGAGCTCTTCAAATGGAGCATTTTACTTTGGGATGCAATCAGGGCCACCACTCCTCCAACCCACTCATTGAACCACTTTTCTGGGCGACGCCACCCACTGTAGCGACGTCTAGTGTTTCGGTCTTTGGGAATTTTAAATTGTTTTAATGCGTGCGTCGGGCATCCTGAGACCCGACCACGCCCCGTCTCGTCGTCTACGTCTACGGATGATGTCGTCAAAAAGGGAGTAGTTCTCTGTCTCCGCCCTCCGCCTCCTGCAGGATCAATCAATTTTTTAGCACACTCGAACCCCGACTCGTAGCTGATGAAGTGCGGCCTCTGGGACCGGGAGACTGAATCTCAACAAACTGTTTAATATGCAACGAGTGACACCGCCGAGCGCGACGACATTGAGCAACTGCACCAATTTCGGAGGCAGCCAGCGGAGGTTCCGCCCCGACTGCATTCAATCCCATCCATCTTTTGTCGCTTGACTGCAGTTCATAAATTTTTAAACGCTCGCCGGCGCGAACCAAAACAAACAAGTTTCGAATCGACGCCAGGATGGGTAACGCATCCCAAAACGAGAGACTGTGTGTGTGGATAGCAGGAGAAAGACGGACAGACAGCCAGACACGCATGTAATCAATTTTTATATTTTAGAAGAATCCCCCCAAGTGAGGCAGGTGCAGCCCGGCGACCAGCTCTATTATAATTGGATTACCCGTTTCAGTGAGGTGAACGATAAACTGAATGTTCTCGCATTCTCCTGCCCAGCGAAAAGCGGTCTGGACTGGTCTGGCCAACCAGCCGATTGTCTGGGGGGTCCTGGCCAGATCCCAGGCTCATTCGCTATTTCTCTTACCGGGTGCTGGCACCCCTTACAAGAGGTATCATTTATATGGCTGGAAAATTAAATGCCACAGAGGGGGTCAAAAAGCATTGAATCCCACACTAGAGTTTATTTGCCCATTTCAATAAAATAAGTAAACAAGCATTTTGGATTTTCTATATATCCAAGAGCTCTTTATATGATTTAATTTATGGAATTTATTTTATTTTTTAAAGAAAACAAAAAATGTAATTTTTATACGGTTAGTTTGGAGTATTTTCAAAAAATGTCAAAAAAACGGTTAATTTGGAGTATTTTCAATTTATTTTCGTTCGCTAATTTCATTATTATTCTTATTCATGTCTAAATAAAATGTTTAAATTATTCTATTAGTGGCATGAAATCTAAAAGCATGTGTAAATCTAATAAAAAGTTTACGCGATTTAGTGGGAAAATAAATGGAAAAATATTTTTAAATAAAATTATTTCGATTTAATGGAGTTTTAGGACTAGATTTTTCGCTAAACTAAAAGCTTGTGTAAATCTTATAAAAATTGTACGCTATTTAGTAAAAATACTCAAAATGGGGGAAAAAATGGAAAAATCCTTTAAATAAAATTATTTTAATTTAATAGAGTTTTAGAACTAGATTTTTCGGCTTGAATAATTTTACTTTCATAGAAGGCTGTGCTGTAATTGCCCGTCATGTTTTCCTTTCTGACGAAGCCATGTCGGCCCATCTATTGCCTTTTGTATGCGTCGAAGGGCCAGGAAAGTGCGCGGATCCGATGCCTTCGTCTCCTGTTCAGCTTCCTGGTGGGCCTCGTCTTGGGCTACCTCCTCTGGAAGCTGGTGGCGCTGAACTTTAGCCTGGGCCGCCTCTTCGCCCACGACCGCACTGACCTCTCGGTCTTCGCAGGGTTCGTCCTGCTGACCGCAACGGCCTTCATGCTGAGCAAGCCCATTCGCACCGTAATCATGCTGATCTTCGTGGCCTTGGTGGGCAAATCGGGAAGGACTTATCTGCGGGCGGTGGCCTTCGCCTTCATCATTTCCGGTCCCATCGACAATCTGGTGGAGAATGCCGGCGAGGTGGCCCGCGTGTTCGTCTGCACCACCGTGCTGACCTACAATCTGTCCAAGACGCGATTCGATTTGATGGCCAAACCGTTTACGAACACGCTGAAGAACATGCGCGGCGACGTGGAGGAGATACGACAGACTTTTACGGAGCTCCACGGAGTTCTCGGCGATCTCAAGTATGCCGTCGAGCATTCGGACATCGAGGACGAAAAGTATGGGGACAACAGGACCCTGTTTGGAAGATGGGCCAGGGAGTCGAGAAGGATGAATATAAGTGCACCTGGAGGGGGGGACAAGGAGTTGCCCACTTCGGCTGAGGTGCAGGAGCGTTTCCAGCGGAACATGAGGAACCGCTGCAAGCATCAGCTGCGAAGTGGTCATCGGGTGTGCGTGGAGGTCTTTCGAAAAGGCTACCGCAAGTGCACCACCAATTTCCCCTCCCTCATCGGAAAGGCCGTCTGTTGGCCCTACCGGGTGGACATCATCTGCGAACTGGATCTCTTTGGCAATCCGGACAAGATATGCGATCCCGCGGAGGTGGTGCCCCGTAATTTCGGGGATACCTACTTGGAGCTACTCAAGGCCGAGCGGCAGCTCTTCGACAATAGCTCACGAATAGAGGTGAACTACGAGATCAAGGACGAGGAGCTGGCCAAGAGCCAGCTGAAGTCCGCCGAACGGACCGCAGAGGCTTTCACCTCGGACTTTGAGCGCCGCAGGCTCATCTTCAACCGAGTGATGGGCCTGCTGCAGAAGATCCTCTGCCTGTTCATACTGCGCATGATCTTCATGTCCATCAGCTACTACTGGAAGTATCTGGGCGACGTGGAGTTCGACAACTTCTACATCACCGACTACTTCAAGCACATCGATCAGCGGCGCAAGGATGCGCGGAATGATGCCATCCTGCCGCTTCGCACCTACGAGAAGTCCTTGTATATTGACCTAGATCGCATCTTCAGTCGCACCCACGAGGAGTCCACCACGGTGTTCTTTAGCCTGCTTCAGTTTCTGCTGGAAATAGTGACAGCGGGTCTTTTTATCCTCATTGATCATTTGGTCGTGGAACTGATGCAAATCATTCGTAATCGATCGATGATCACTTTTCACCAGGAGGGTCAGCACGAAGTGCGATTTAATGTGAGTTTAATTTATTAATATAAATAGATATATCTGATTTTTAATATACAGATCAGTGGCGTGGGTCAAATGGCTCGACTGCTGCGAACCACCATGCACAACTTCAACATCCACGAGAGGGTCTCCACTTCGCTGACCAACGAGGAGTGCTTGCCCAATCCCCATGTTCTGCCCAGGATATTCTACATCCAGCTTTTGCTTCTCTATCTGGTAATCGTAGTGCTGATCTACCAGAGCACCACTTTCCTGAGAATGCGGCGGGTGATCTGCAGCTTCTTCTACTACAAACGGGAGAAGCAGCGCATTTTGTTTCTGTATAATCGCATCCTGCGGAATCGGCTGAGATCGCTGGAGAATCTGGTTCACGATGCCGAGGACAACTTGGCCACATATCGCATTCAGCAGCAGGTGAATGTCTTTCTCTGGCTACGCTTCTCGTGTCCCGCTGCCTTCGGTTGGCTCCGCCACTTCAAGTGCGCCAAGCGAACCTGCCTCATTTGCCGCGGGTTCGAGGACTCCACCTTCACCTTCTGCCACATCTGCGGACTGCCCTATTGCGACGACTGTGCCGAGGATCTCAACAGCGTGTGCCTGCAGTGTGGCACGGTGCTCACAAGGATCCTGGAAGAGGAAGACAGCAGCGTTGAGGTTTATACCTACAGGAAGGAGAAGTAATATGGGGATATCTCATATCTGGTCCTTCAAGCCGGATTAAAATGAAGCCTTCGATAGGTTAAATGAATTTTCCCTACCCTATGTAGAATTTATAAAGCCCTTTAATGACATTACCAAAGTTTATCTCGTGTGAGACAAAACTTTTGCCTTTGAATACATTCCTCCCGGGAAATACTTTGCAATCATCTTCGGAGAACCCGGTCCCTTGGTCCCACTGGCACTACCCTTTATTAACTGTCCTTCTGTATGATAATCATATCTTCAACCTAATTGCCATTTTTCCAGTCTGTCAAACTTAATTCCCAACATTTCACCCAGCAGCCACTCCCCGAACTATTTCCTCGGCCGATGGCACTGTCTGCCAGTTGTCTACTGCAAGTTGGAGAGCATTTCTTTGGAACAACAAGCATCGCTCAATTAGTTGTCCACCCTTTTGCCTGTTGTCTGGGCCACCCTAAACTCCCTCCGTCTGCTCGAGCATAATTATGCACATGTCTGGCGGAGCTGGAAAACTTTTTGTCCTTAGACAAACTTTGCTCAAGCGGCGCTGATTCGATTATGCCACTGGAAAGCGAGCTGGAGAGCAGGCTTTTCACCATTTCAGCATTTCAGCACTATGAACTACACTCGGCTGCAAGGATTAAGTTACAAAATTGTTAATTAAAAATAATAAAAACGCTAATTGAAGTGATGCCTACAGGAATGTGGAAACTCCTTTGCTGCAAGCCGAAAGCGTAACAAAAGTTTTTCGGTTGAAAATTGTCTAGACTTTTTGGGATCAGCCAAGATGGGTAACTGGGGGTGGGGAAACGCTTTCGGGCACTTTCCTCGACGACTATCTGGGATGAAACAGTTGCAACAATGATGACGACAAAGTCTCGCCCACGCCCTGCTCCAGTTTTAATATTCATAAGGCTCTTGGCCCCTGCGTCGTCTGCCTGCAATAAAATAATTATGCAAACATGGGTGAAAGAACTGAAAGAACCACAAACCAAAGGCGCTGCGTCTTTCCATTGAAATTTCACACATTTCGCCGGAGAAAAGAGACCGAAAAAATGCGCAAAATATTCTTACGAAAAACAAATACCTCGTAGGAGGCGGACGACTGGCAGACTGGTCGGCATGCCGTGTGCAAAGGTGATTATTTGACGTTCACACCTTGTTGCAGGGACTCCCTACCTTTCCCGCCCTTCGAGATAATGGGGCGAGGTCGTCGACGCTCGTCGGCGGTTGTTGTGATCAGCCACAGAAGTGACAGGTGTGACACTCCGCCCGACAGCGGCTCCCAGAACTCCAATCCACTCCACTCTGCCATCTGCACGGCCCAGGCTATGAAGACGCAACTAGACGAGACGAGACACTGGTGGTTGCTATAAAAAAAGCTGAAAAAACCAGCGGAGAATTATTTCCGAGAACACTGCAGACGGATGGTTGAACGAGCAGTGTAAAGACCAGCAAACATAAAAAAATAAGCGAAAACTGGAGCTGGGAATGCAGCCTCGACCCAGGAATACTCTTTATAAGAACTAGTTCTTAGCAACTCTTTTGGAAATTTAAATACTAAGAAAGCTGAAATACAATAATTTATTTGTATACACTCAAAAAAAAACATGTTGCCGTAAAATCGATATGCGCATGTAAATTATGGAATACCCATATATTTTTAACATGAAATACTCATATCGAGCATATCAAATTTACGGGGCGCATTATCAAGCTAAATTTTATATTACATAATGTAAAATCGTTCTACGTTTTACGATTTATATCGATTTTTTTTTAGTTGCAGATTTCTCAGCCTCTTTCTTAAAATTCCCTAAAAATATAAAGTTAAAATTTATATTACACAATGTAAAATCGATCTACGTTTCATATCAATTTTTACATCGAACAATTTATGATATTTATTTATTTTATTCTCTGTTGAATATATTTATTTTATTTAATATTATTGCAATTAAATAGCTATTTTTGGTGTAGATATCTTTGTTGCTTTCTTAAAAATCCCTAAAAATTGTAGTCAATCACATTGAACAATTGATATTATTTATTTATTATTTCAACCGCAGTTAAATAAATTTCTTTGAGGTAATATAAGTGCAATTAAATATTAAATTTAACTATTAAATAATTTCCAAAATATTTTTACCTTCAGCCCAATTATTGTACACTTTTCTCAAATGGTTAATCGACCTTCAGAAGTGTAGTGCAAAGTATCGCAGTCTAAACGAGAATGGCCAAAGTGCTGAAAAATAATCGGGCTGAGTCCCACAACTGCCTTTATCATCACGGGCTCAACTTGGCGTTGATAATGAAGGAAGCAGAACGATGGCCCACGGATGGCTGGATGCTCGCTGGTCAGTGCATTGTTTCTTTCAATTTTTTCCACAATGCTTTTCCAGCGGTTTGCCTGCAATTTGCGAGTCCCAGTCCCTGGGACTCCGATTCGTAGTCGGAGTGAACTATTTAGCAAAGGGAGCCAGGGGATCCGTTCCATCCGTTCGCGGAGCAGCAGGTGGTAAAGCGTAGAGAAATATGGTGCGGAACATTTCAATTAGAAAAAAAAGAGAGGCGGCGAAACGGCAGACTGAAGAAACCTCGGACCGACAGCCTGTCGTCGCCCCCAATCAGTTGGGGCCCCCGTCCATCTCCAACTCCATCTCCATCTGCGTCTCCCAGTTCCATGGAATATTCCCCGCCTTTGAAGTTGTGTTCGCCTGACACTGACGAACCGCGACTGGCCTTACTCCCTACCCCCGCCCATCTGCATTGCCTGCTATTATTTCAATAAAAATTCTTTAATATTATTTTAAGTTTGTTATGGCAGGTTAGTTTGTTCTCCAACCAGCCATTCCGCTTTGTGCTCGTATTTAATCTTTATAATTAAAATTTTAGCAAAAACTGAGGTGGGCGCCCTGGGTGCGAAGAAGCGCAAACGTGTTAAAAATTGATTAAAGTAATTGATTTGAAAGGTCTGGCTGGTTGAGGGGCTCTGGGCTTTCGCGGATTATTCTTTATTACTCTATACCTTCTCGGGTTTTTATCCCTTTGTTATATTCGCCGTGGACAGCCAACTCAATTAAAGCAGTGAGCGGTGTTTGCCTTTATTTATATAAAATTTATATTCGAATTTATTCAGCACGTAAAAAAAGATAAATTTGTGATGTGATGAATGTGGACAGGGTTATACATTTAAAAAAATAAATCGATACACTAATTTTAAGCTCTTTAATTTATTTAATACGTTTCTTTGACACTACCTGTAATATTATACTTTAAACATGTATTCATAATTTTTAAAAATATTTATTAAATTAATTTTATTAAATAAATTTAAAGCCTTATTCCAGGTGAGTTCTGTGCGCTTGGAATGTGATATCCCACTATCTCTTTGATCTCCATTTTTTCTCACACAGCGCACTGCTAATTGGATTCCGCACATAGCAAAATATGAAACGTAGGAGTGCATTTATTTCGCTTTCGTACAGAAATCATGTGGCAACCACAACGAAATCTCAGCTTTGTCAAGTCAAACTCCAAACACCAGACCCAATTTTCGCACAGAGTGAAAAGGAGTGTGTGCGAGCGGAACCCACTGCACCACAAATCTTTCACTCGGTTTTATTCACCCACTTTTTGTATTTTATTATAAAGCAGCAATGGAAGGAAAAAAGCGAAACTCCACTGCACTGTGCGTGTTGAACTCAGACTTTTGTGCCGAACATTTTCGGAATGGGCGAGCTAAGGGGTTTGTTGGCTCAGCTCAGCTCAGCTAACGCCTTTTCGGTCTTTCACAGCCAAAGCGCGAAAGAGTTAAAAGGCGAAGCACAGAAAGCACAGAAAGCAGCAAAAGCAGCAAAGCAGCGCGGCACCAAAGCATTTTCACCCTATTATTTCAAGCAATTTCATCAAAACTAGACTGAGGGGCCCGGCCTCTGCTCCAAATTGTAACCGCAAAACCTCCCAGTCCAGCTGCCCAGTTGCTTTTGTCCACCGGAGAGGAGCACGTGACACGCGGCAGGCTTATAGATGCGATCCTGGACCAATGGAACTGACATTTAAGCAAATATAATAACATATTAGTAACAGTTTTTTAATAAATCGTATCTAGAAATTTTGTACTTAAAGCAAAAACTATTATAATTTAGAAAAAAATGATAATATTTACTAGATTAGATTTGAATTTGAAACCATCGTTGTTAATTTTTTTTTAAATATGGTATGGTATTCTTCATTTATTGAAGTCCAGTTAAA
Source organism: Drosophila prostipennis (assembly GCA_037075205.1). Classification (NCBI taxonomy): domain Eukaryota; kingdom Metazoa; phylum Arthropoda; class Insecta; order Diptera; family Drosophilidae; genus Drosophila; species Drosophila prostipennis. The sequence continues at coordinate 69,936 of JBAMCJ010002647.1, read as the reverse complement.
CACAGATAATTTTTAGTAATTTGCTTTGTAAAAAGTTTAAAAGTTCATACCATATACCATCTCTAACCCTCTGCGGTTTTGTTGCTTCGCTTCCACCGCTTTTTGTCCACTTCTTTTGGCTTTTGCCGCGTTCGGACCGCCATCCTCCTGGTTCTTCTGCCATCGAGTCGTTGGCTGCTCTCAATAGAAGGCAGACAGGAGCAGGTTTTTCTTTTTTCCATCTTTCCAAATGGCCAGCAAACGGACTGTTGACTGTGCCGGCTGTGTTTTTCTTATTTGGTTTCCACTTTTATGTAGATTGGTATTTATTTTCCACGCGAAAACTAGCGAAAAACGGGCTAAAAAAAACCTGGGCCAGGGAAGCGGCCGTAGTTCTCACACTATGGTATGGTCTGGGCCTGCGGTTCCCTAACTCCCCTCATCGCTCTTATTATCGCGTCAAGCGGGAAAACAAAAAACAGAGGAACAACCACAGCACCAAGAAAGAAGTGAGTGCAACTATTTTGCGGTCCGCTGCCTGACAAATGGCAGCCAACGCCATCGTAGCATTTAGCCAAAGTCCAACTGCGATTCCAGCTCCAAGTCGGAGCTGCAGGTCTCCGCGGCTGTCGGAAGTAGCACACCAAACTGCCCCTGGAGATCTGAATGTAATGTGGGCCCCGTCTCAAGCTCAGCCATTTACCCTTTACTGCGAATTTGGATCACAAATTTCAGAACTTCTGAAGATCCCAAAGGGGATTTATAGGAATAGATATATCTTTAAAAATAGTATTAGCAGTAAACAAGTATTTTCGGTTTAGATTGAAAACTAGCCGTTTATTAAAACATAAAAAAAAAAAAAACAAATAAAAAAAAAAATTTAAAAAACCAACCAAAGATTGATCAACTTTCGGGATTGACTTCTATCTTATTGAATTTATTAAATAAAATAAGAGCATTTCACATTCGTTAAATTGGTTCTCTGTTACTAGCTTTTCTTGGCTGCTTCTCTACTCTGGCCTCGTAATTAGATTTAGTTTAGCTCACAGATTTTGATACGTTAATTGTGAATTGTGCAAATACATATAATTGAGCCGGGTGGTTCCCCCAGTATCCGCTAATAGAGCACAAAAATGAGTGCTAGAGTTGGTCTTGCCTGGTTGGTTCTGCATTTCTCAACTGGAGCCTGTCTCGGCATTCCGCTTTAGTTTTGCTAAATTAGCGACCAGCCCGATGCCTCCCAACTAACCTGTCCCTCTCCATTCTGGCGTGAAGAAGACAAATGCCTGGAATTCTTTTCTCAAGCCTTTTGGCTACGCTTTTGATATGCCACATTTGCAGTTGGGAGTTGGGACATCGAGCTGGCTGGGCTGCCCAGCAATTAATAGTAAGAAACAATTGCTGCCACTCAGTTTCCCACGTCGAAACCATACCGGTGATTCTTCGGTGATTCAGAGGATAAAAATTCCGCCCAAATTATAAGCATTAAAGGCTAATCGGGGCTTAATTGAGACTCAATTTATTTGGCAAACGCATCCCTACCGATAATACACTTAATGATCTCCATTATCCTTTTGCGGTAGTCATATATCGCCCTCTTCATCCGTTCTACATTCTGCTTTGCTCTCTCCTGCGTTCTACATATAATAAGGGTGAATTAAATTAAATCTGACTGGTGATGTTTTGGGTTCTCCAGCATCCGAAAGACAAAGGCGAATATCTTAAAGACGATGATGGAAACCTGTTGGTTCCAATCAAATTGCCAATTTTGGCTTTTTCGTGGGTCGATTTTACAGTTTTTGTTGAAGAAAGAGTATAATAGTATTCTATGTATTCAATATTTTGAATAAAATGTATGTTACATGTTTTTTATTTAACAATTTGACTTTTCACAATATCTTAATTTAGCCTTTAAATATTTTTGGTACCGCTGAAACACACCTCGCTGTGATGACAAATCACTTAAAGCATATCCAGAATCTCCTTTGAAGATTCCATGCATTTGAAAATCAGCCCCAAATCCCTTGCAGTTTCGGCCAACTTTAATGGGGGCCAGATAACCAGTTCCAGGAACTCGGAAATTATGCGATTTTCGATTTTATTAAAGTTATTCCACTTGCTGGCCGGTTCACAGCAATTTTTGCTTCACCGGAATACAATAACGAAAAATTATCATTGTCTCCTACATCATCCGCTTAATGTGGGGATCCATCAATCTGCGTTCGTTGTCCGTTGTCCGTTGCCGTTGTCCGCTGTCCGTTGTCTCTTGTCCGTCGGCGGCTGTCAAACACGCCGAAACTGAGACTGAGACTGAGAATGGGACTGGAACTGGAGCTTGGGCTGGAGATTGGGACTGGAGACGAGACGATGGACCATCAATCGCATTAAGACCATAAAAGGATTGCTCATACGGCTGACGATTCTGAGCCCCATCGCTGTCGTTGTTGTTCGGACTCCTCTGCTTTTGCATGCTTAGCACTGCCGTTCTGAGTGTTGAAAGAGAATTTTTAAGTCCATTGTATGGGTATCCGCTGAAAGTGCCCGAAAAAAGCAAAAGTCTTGAGTGCTGCCAGCCAAAGCAAACCGAACCGAACCGAACCAAGGTTGGGCGGGGAAAAAAAGGACAAAATGTCACAAAAGCGTGACGATGTGTCGTAAAGTACTCAGACAACACTAACCTCAAAATGGGGTCTCGAATGATATGGAAAATGCCTTTTGAGAGCCTACGAACCTTGGCTTTTGGGTCCTCATCGGTGTTTGGACTTTGGGTTGAATACTCTTTGCAAAAAATAATAATATTATAATAGACTGAATGTAAATTATCTTAATCAACCTAAAATAAAAAAAAAAAACTTTAAGAAAATGGGGAAAGTTACTTAAACATTTTTTTTAAAAAGGGCTAAGATTTGTGAGATCTTAAGTTCTTGAAATGAGTGTATATTTCTTTGAAAAAGCTAGAGAATCTCCAAATTCGTTAGCTTTTTGATTTTTTGTCAACAGCCAGCAGCTGTCAGCAGTCAGTTATAAATATAAACAGAAACCTCGCGCTCCAATGCAGCTTAATCAGCTCAGTTCAGAAAGGTTGCCGGCTGAAAAGCTTGACTGCTAATGCTGAGGACCCAGCCGAAGATGGGGCATTCATCTGCGACATTCCGAGGCGACAGTCACTTCGATTCAGTTCAGTTCAGTTCAGCTCAGCTCAGCCACCTTTTGTGCATCCCACAGATATACGAGTATCCATCCGAGTACCTTTACAACCGCCGATTGCTGTTCTGCTGATTGGAACTCTTTGATTTTTGCCATCTGTCCAATTAGTCATTTTCATTTGGGGCTCTTAATGCGGTTTTAACTGCTTCAGTGCCGTGGGGATGGGCCATAAAAATCATATATGGCTTACCTTAATGGCAACCGTATAGGCATAAATAGTTTCCTTCAGTTTCAGGACCTGATCCAGTTTTTTATTGCCCTGTCTAGACTTTGGCAGCGATTTTCTTAATTGCTCGTTTAGTGCTGTACCAGCGGCAATTTCGTGTGGGTGGGCATTGCTTGGCTTTGTTTGATTTGTGGCCTGCAGAGCGTTCTGGAACTAGTTCAGTGTGCTCACACCCCCCGTGAGATATGTATCTTTTCGCAAGAAATTAACACAATTAACACTTTAATTGCGAACTTCCGTTTGCGCCACATATTCCCGTTTTTTTATTCCACTTTGGCAAAGTTCCGGCCAGGCAAACGGCGCCGCCTTGTTTTTTCCCCACCCATCGAAATTGCACTGCATCTTTTTTGTTCGGGCTGCGGGTTTTTTATTTTAGCTCACATGTGGGAAAGGAGGACCCCTCCTGGAATGAAAGCAATTAACACTTTAATGACACTTTGAAGTGAGTGAGATGAGACAAAGTTTGTGCCGCATTCTGAGCCGGATAGCCTCATCATGGTCTCCTGGAGTCGGGATCCCAGAATGGGGGTGCGCTGGCTCCTGGGAAAAAATAACACTCGGAAATATATCAAGGAAAGCTTATTATGTGAAGTTTTTAGCTTTATATTTCCTTTATTTAAACTAAGGATCTAGAAATCCTATATAAACATTTTTAGACTAGCCAAAATCTCTACGGGTAAATATGTTTCACTCATGCATATAAATTTATAAATTCAACGGATATTTAATTGATGTTAATCCAAAAATAATGATCCTAATTTATTTTTATAAACATTTATTGACAAATTACTTTAAACTTAAAACTATGAATTTAAAAATCCTTTAAAAACATTTTGTATATAGACAAAATCTCTATAGGAAAATGAGTTTCACTCAAACATATAAATTTGTAAATTCAACGGATATTTAATTGATGTTAAAACAAAAATAATGATCTTATTTTATTTTTAAAAACATTTATTGACAAGTTAAAATAAATTTTTATTAATTTTAATATTTTACATACGGTAATTAAAATTTCTAAATTTTTATAAAATGTTTTCACAACTCCTCATTTTTTGTCACTTTTATTTCAGTGCAACCCAATGCTAAGCAGATTTGCCCACATTTAGATGAATTTTTCAAGCCCATGGCAACGGCTTCGCACATTTGCCTCCGCTCTGATTATGACATTTTGCTCATTTGCTGGGTAGCTCACAAAAATTAGCCCCGGTTTCCGTATTGTCTGCATATGCAGAACGGAGAGGTTCTATAACCCCGACTATACCCCCCGTCCCCCATTCATTAGGCATCGGAATTGGCCAAACAGCAAATTGAGTCTAGGCCTCCGGTTCGGAGTCGGACATTCTTTCTAACTTGCCTCCGGGGCAAATCCGAATGAATGGCGTTGAGGCCTCTGTTCTGCTATCTGACGGCCAGGAGTTATTATACGGGTTCTCCTAATTAGAACTCAAAATGAGAGCTGCACAGGAAAATTGTGCAATTTCTGCAGGAAATTGGCAAAGGATTCTCGTTTGAGTTCTTTAATTCTCGGTTTGAGTTCTTCAATTCTCGTTTCTTCTGCTGATGTTGGGTTTTGAGCTGGCTCTTAAAGAGTTGACACCTTTTTCAGCCTCACATGCAAGAGGAAATTGTTGCCAGGGGCTTGTTCCGTTAAAGAGCAGGTCTTCGATAATTTTGGGGCTGATTAAAATGGGTTCTGGTCAGCCAGGAAATGCAGAAAAAGGTGGAAATTGAATTCAGGATTGAGAGATTGTTTTACAAATATCTAAGCGTATTTTTCCATCATATTCGAGTAAAATATGTTAAATTTCAATAAGAATTGTAGCCGTTTTTAGGCGATATGTACTTTCTATTGGCAACAATATGTGTAGTAAGAAAGCTTCCGAAAGTACAGAGCTCCCTCGAATCTCAAACTCCAGTTATTCGAAAAGCCTTCCTTTCGTTTCCTTGTGCTAGGATAAACATCAAAAGGCGAACTCAGGACTCTTGTTTCCTTTCAGCAGGAAACTCGCCCGCATTTGTGTGTAAATGTGAGGGGCAAAGAAAAAAAATGAAAACATCTTTCATTTAAAAGTCTGCCCGCCTTTGTTGCTCCTTCTGGTCCCACAGCTCCTTCAGATCTCCTCTCCTCTCACAATTGCATTTTGCAGGCCAGTTGCAATTCCTGCCCACTCAGAAAAAAATTTAGAAACTAGAAAATATTAAGGAATGTTAAAGAAGCTTACTCCTCTGTTCGGTTTTAATGATAAATAATATTTAAAAAAATATGTTTGAGCTTAGTTAAGTAATTTTTTTAAAACTCTATTAAAATTAAATTAAATACAATTTATTTAGTGATATTTTCCCTCAGTGTCGGCTCGTCCTGTCAATGCAATAAGCGGAGCTACCAAAGGAGCAACGGAGCCCTCCTCAACTCACTTTTCCATGTTTATTGCAAGTATTTCAGTTGCGGGGAAAGATAGGAGACCAGCGGAAAGGATCCACTGGACACGGTAAAAAATTTGCTCCGCTTTTCTATTCTTTTTTTTTCTGCACCCGCTGTTGTTGGTGAGCTGCCTCCTTTGCATACACTTTATATTCGCCCGGAGTTGGGTCATATGGCGGTCTCTCTATATACATATATATGTATTATGTATTCGGTTTTGTTGGTTTCGCTTGGCGTTTTGGCAGGAAAGGGGCGGGCGGAAGAGCCACGCCCACTAGACGACCCGCCGTGCTGTAAGTAATTTGTGGTTTCAGGCAAATACTCGGAGATGATGTTTTTCTTAAATGTTTTTCTCGCTTTCCCTGCCGCCCTGCACTCCTTGTGTATCGTTAAAAAATGCCTTTAAGGCATTTAATTTCTTTTGTTCATTGGTCTCTTCCCTTTTGCCTTTTATGGTTTGCCCAGCCCGAGAACCATTTCTCTTCTTTCCACCCTCGGTGAAACAAATCGGTCCACCCTCGCTGCCCCCCTTTCTCCCTTTAGTTCCTCCTTTTGGCAATTTTCAATAGAAAATTAAAACGCAGCCGCAGTTTTTGGCAAGAAAAATTGTTCTTTCGGGCTTTTGTGGGGTGTGAGTGTGAATGGCTGGTTTTGGCCATGTAAATATGCGTTAAATTGAATGTGTGTCTATACAAAAACAGCAAGATATTGTTTTGCCATTGGGCAAAGGATTATTAATTAGGATAGTTAGGATAGATATAGAAATAAATATATTTAAAATATTTAGCTATATTGATTAAACCATTTTAAATTTATTCGCCCTGAATTTTAAAAAATTTGATTCACTGGCGATTTTTTTTTAAATTTCAGGAAAATTTCTTATATTTATTAAATTTTGATTAATTTGAAGAAAATTGTATTTACAAGTAAAAAATTTTTTTATTTTAGGGAAAAAAATCATGGAGCAAGTTTCTAAAATTCAGGGCGAATAATTTTTTGAGTGTAGATGACCTGTTTTAGAAGCGTTTTAAGAAAAATGGTTAGTATGATAAAATTTTATTATTATTAATATTTATCGGAAATTTTTCTGCCATGCAAAATAAAGACCAATTTGGATTTCAATATGATACATTTCAGGGAAAAGCTTTTTGGAATATATTCTCCCCCATGCAATTTCAACTGGTGCTGTCAATGTTTATTAATATTTGACATCCACCTCCCCAAACCGCTGGCAAATGTTTCCAATCTTTGACCGGCAACCCCGGCGCGAATCTCTTTAGCTCAGCCAGAAGCTGGCGCACTATTAAAATCCCCGAGTTAGGACTCAGCAGGAGGTGAGTATTGAGGTATTGAAGATTTGCGAGGGAGAATTCCAGCATTTGACTGACTGAAGGACGATTTATGAGTTCGCCGGCGGGGGGCTAAAATCGCGCGACATTTTCGCACAATGTGCAAAACAGGAAACGGGAAATGAACCCGAATCTGAGTCGCCGGGGTTGGAGGTCCTTTGGCCAGGAGCAGGCGTTTAATCGGCTATAAATTGCAACCCTTTTGTGCAAAAATCGAGAGGAAGTCTGAAAGGAAGGGCATCGGAAGGTAGAAAATTACAGTTATTAATGCATGGGGTGTCAAATGGTTTTTGTGCGCTGCCCTCTATTTATTTCACTTTTGTCCTGCGGGGCTACCCTTTTTTTATATTTTCGGCAGTGCGACAATATAATTTACTCCTTTCCGCAGAATGTGTGGCACAATTGCTGCCATTGGTGCCGGCATGTCAAAATAATCCGACAGCTTAATTATACACGCGGAAATACAGAAATCCAGAAATCCATACCACAGGCCTAGACCATTTCTTTGCATCCATTTCGCATCGTTTAGCAATTCGTGGTTAAATCAATTTTGCACACTTGCCTCCCTTCTGGCCCCCTGCCACTTTTTTACCATTTCACTTTGCTTTTTTGCCAGGCGGCCTGACAGTTTTGGGTCAGACTTCGCTTTGTCTGGCTGCGATTCTTTCTGGTGAAAGGTGGATGCCGTTTTTGGGCAAAGTCATTTAGCCTTTTTCTTCGGTTTTTCTTCTTTATTGTTTGTCCAGGGGGTCATGAATTACTTTTCGGTTTTTTTTGGGGGCGGGGAAAGGGTTGGGCAGGACAGTAGGAAAATGTATCCGACGAAGGGGGAAAAATGGTAAAAGAGTTTGAAATGATCGGCAAAACGAAAGGTTTTCAGAACGGGCAGATGAAGTTTGAATAGATGAATTCCCTAAAAGTTGGGTATTTGAAGCTAAATTAAAAATCTGCATACCATATAGAGAGAACAAAGAAAAAACCCTTTAATAATAATTTTAATAATAATAATTCAAGAAAAATCTTTAACTTAAAATAAGGTTCGTAATATTGTAATCTCTATCAAGTTCCAGGAATTAATATTATTATTAAATATATCAATATATTATTTGTGATCATTATCTATTAAACAATAATCTTTTTTAAAGGCTAAAATAAAATATAATCTGGTCATCCCCTTGTCAACTTACAGAACTCTTAGAAAATCTTTCCCCTGTGGAAACCTTTTATAGATCTCCTTTCCCAGCTGAAGATGCCTTTGTTCCGTCTGACATTCAATCAAAATTGGAGCAGCGTCATCCACTTAAGAGGTCACCACTCGCCATTCGGCTCCCAACCCCATATCCTGACGGACGAATCCTCCCCGGAGGCATGTCTAATCTACATGGGGCCCCATATGGCCATTTAAAAGCTTTACGCTGTTGTTTCAGCACTTCCTCCGCTCCGAGAACTCGCTTCCGCTTCCATTTGCAGCTCAAAAATTCGATACATCATTCATCAAAACGCGTGCCGGCGAACCGAACTCACCCATTAGGTTGTGATATGGCAGAGTGTGGAATGGGATCGTACTCATAAGTTTTGAGGAGCCAGTTCCCTTGGACCATAATCCCCTTCTAATCGAATTACGCTCAAATCCCCAGAGCACTTCCTTCGCATCGAGTGTGCGTTAAGGCAAATTCAAGCGTAAGAAACTAATTTCTGCCAGTCGCAAATCCGCGAGATATCGAGGCAGACAGCTAAGGAGACTCGACTCGACTCGACTCTCGTGCATATGCGCTCATTCCCGGATTCAATAGAATGCTTCTGCCATAAAAATGTTGCTGCGGCCATCAGATATTTAACAATTGATAAAAAGGACGAATGGAAAAAATAAGAACACCAGCGAATCAGTGGAAAACCCATGAGAGGCAGATTAGCCAGGCGAAACTACCAGTAGAATATGCACTGAGAAAATTAAAGCTATGCCAATTTTATTTAAGAAATATTAAAATTGGGAATAAAGATTTAAAGTTAAATTTGTAAATGTTTATCTACTTTTTATAAAACAGAATTTGGTACTAAATGATATTCTACACGAATGTTAAGAAATCTTACTTTTCTTTGAAGTATTTTTTATTAGAATATTAAAAGGTTAAGTGGAGTCTTATCTCAAGGAAACTATTTTTATGAATTTAGTATAAGTGAGAGCCTTTTAAAATTCCCTTTTATTTCCCCATTTCTTTCTCTGTAGATCTCAGCTTGCGATGGCGCAGCGAACTTACCCCTAAGTGAGCTGGGGGTTTCCCACAGGACCAGCAACGAGCCACCACCGAAATCCCTAACCAAAACCAAAAACCAAACCCAGCTACCAAAGGGCCACCCTGTTTGATCACATTGTTTTCCCAAATCGGATTTTAGTTTTACACTAATTTCTTTGGTTTAAGACTCGCTGGGCGCTCGGTGGTCCTGGTTGCTATACTGGTCCTGTTTCCTCATCTCAGTTTGGTATTATAAACGCTTCGCTGGACATCTCTCGATGGGAAGAAATGCGCTGGAGGGTGGGGTTTCGAGGGCTGATGAATCCTCTTTGATTGCACTAAACTGCAATCGAGACGAATGCCCAAAACGTGCGATGTCATGAGGGGTGGGGGGCGAATATCCTTAGAACCCTGCTGCCCAGTGTGATAAAATTTCATCCTCAGCGCCCAGACTTTTTATCGCTCGCCTCGGATCGTGAGGCTTTGGTTTTAGTTTTACTCAGCGAACTGTCCCTGCTCGCTAGCTGCACATTTTTATGGCGAAAACAATTTAATTGGCTTGAGACAAGCACTTTTCTCCATCCCGATTCGCCAACATTGTCCCCAAAAATTTCGTTGGATAAGAGTTTGATAACATTTGAATTCCGGATGAGTCATCTATCGGATTGACTGGACTGTAGGCGGAGGCAGTAAAATTGCTCCGAAGTAACTAAAAAGTTGCCAAGCCATCTGAGGAAGAACTACTCGTAGTCGGAAAGGAAATCGAAAAAGTTGCAAAAGTAAACTCGAATGAAAATTAAAAAAGAGGTGAGAGATTGATGATAGATCAATGAAATGATGAAAAGTTTTTAACGGGCAGGTCTAAGTGTATGCAGTTAAGAGATATTGCTTTCTAAAAACTTTATTGCATTTTGAATACCACATGTCCTTTCACATCCTAGATTTTAAACAAAAAATATCGATAGGTTCCCATTTAAAAATGAATAGTTTCTGTTTTTGCTTGTGTAAGTTTCTTATAGGGTTGTTAAAAAAATCGATAGCACTATCGATGGTTTAAAAATTTAGGAAACATCGATGGTTTGAGCCCACAATCGATACTATCGCTCAGAAAAATAATTCCATGTTACATGTAATTTTTGGTATATTTTAAGAAAAATAAGTATTTTAAAGTATGTATTTTAAGACACGACGGTATTTCCATTCTTAGGGCTCAACATTGAATTTTGTTTCATTTTAATCGCAGTAAAATTAAGATCGTTGTTTTTCTCATACGTTTTATGATATTCATTACTTTTCACTTTCATAACTTTCCTTAATTTTTGTAATTTGTTTTTATACCCTTGCAGAGGGTATTATGATTTCAGTCAGAAGTTTGCAACGCAGTGAAGGAGTCGTTTCAGACCCCATAAAGTATATATATTCTTGATCAGCATGACTAGACGAGTCGATCTAGCCATGTCCGTCTGTCCGTCTGTCCGTCCGTCTGTCCGTCCGTTTCTACGCAAACTAGTCTCTCAGTTTTGAAGCTATCGGGCTAAAACTTTCCCAAAAGTCTTATATCTATTGCAGATAGTATATAAGTCGGAACGAGCCGGATCGGACAACTATATCATATAGCTCCCATAGGAATAATCGGGGAAAAAAATGTAAAAAAATTATATCTTGGGTGTTTTTGAACCTAGAACCTCCTACTTTTGGAAATGCCATTTTTTATCTAATTCTGAATTTCGAATAAAATTTTTTCAAAATCGGACGACTATATCATATAGCTGCCATAGGAACGATCGGAAAATTAGTGATTAATAGGAATGATCTGCAAGGGTATATAAGCTTCGGCTGGCCGAAGCTAGCTTCCTTTCTTGTTTATTTTCTTTTATTTTCGATACTATCGATAATATCGATAGTGACCACCATCGATTGCCAAAAACATCGATAGTGCCCACTATTTTTTTTTAGCAAACCTAGTTTCTTATCTACTCCAGCAATATTTCCTCAAAGTCCTATCTCCATTATCCCCTTATCTTAAGCTAAAGCTCACCTTAATTCTGCTTTAATTTTCAAATCCATCTGCTCCTGGTCAACCCCTCCGATGAGTCAGATGTTGGATCTTTGCTCTTCCATCGCGATTCTTTCTTTCTCCCCTTAACCCTTTCACATCTTGACGAGAACCAATGGCACCTAAGACGCCAGAACTTATTTCCATTTGGATGGGCAATTATAATATTTTGTGTGTCTCCCTCTGTCTTCTGCGAGGAGAAGAAATGCGTTTACCTTTTTTACTGCTGATTTGTGTGTTTTGCTTCATGAATTTTTCGCAACTGACTGTGAAGGGGGAGAGAAAAAGCGGAGACCCAACGACGTCTTAAATATAATATTGACATTTCTTTTGCAACGCTTTTTATTTGCGGGCGGTTTGGCTGCTTTTTGGGGGTTGGAAGGGCGGTGGGTGGCTACTTCAGTGGTTCCCAGCGGTCTGCAAACTTTGACTTACACAGTGCAAATAATTATAGACATTTTTCGGGGGGAGAAAGTAAAAAGGGTTAAGTGCTTACCCAAACGTTTTTTGGTCTGCACATTTTTTTTTTCATATTTGGCTCTTTGTGGGAACTGTCGCATAATTTGCTTTGAATTATTTAAGAGCTCTCTGGCCCTGGACCAGCCGGGCATGCCTAATTAAAAATGCCATGCGGCACTTATAGCTTTGCCGTTTCTGGTTGTTTCTGCCTTGGGTTTCTTTTGGTTGGCATGTCGCTTTATTTTTCTGGTTACTCACCAGCTCGTGCAATCAATCAATTAGCAGATTCCCTGGACCACTGGGAAGCAAACCGCATAAAGGTATTCGGGACCATGACTCATCGAACACTTTCTGTCAATAAGTCTGTCAGCGAGTGATCCGCTACATCCGCGAAATTCGATAACAGTTTCGTAAACTTGCGACTTTAACATGGTTTTCCCTTCCCTCCTTTGTTATACTTTACTCAATCGATAATTAGCCTGAATGGCTCCTCAAATTTATGCATGGAATTCAAAATGATTTTATTGTTTCGCAGGAAAACTTGTCCCCGCCGCAGCAGCACTTCAATGAATAAGCCCACGTCGACTGCTCTTAAGTTTCTTTGCACTCGGATCTTGAATTATTGTTATGATAATTGTGACTCGGGGAGCTGTGAAGTGGAATTGTCCAGCTGCGTGTGTTAATTTAATAAACACATTTGTTTGGTTTATTTATTTCATATTTACTTTTACAGCGGAAATGCCATTCGAGAGAGAAAAGACCATAGATTTGGCTGCAATGGTGAATCATATCATAAGGTTAAAATGTTGCATATTAGCAATTTATTATTTAATGTGCTATATATGTTGCACATTAGCTTATCTTTATAAATCACATTTTCCTTTGCTCATTTTATTACATTAAATTCATGGAGAATATTTTAACATTTTTATACAATTAATTATTAATTAATTAATAAAAAAATGTCTAAGAATAATACTTAGTAACGATATGATATAGTTTATTAATGTATTTTCTTAGTTTTTGTTCACTGGAAAATAAGTCGAGAAAAACTTGGGTAAAAGTGCACCTCTTTCATTTCAATTCCTACTATGAATTTATATAAAAACGCTTTCTGCAGCTTCAATTAAATTGAGTGAGTTTCCCTGCCAGTTGTCCAGTTGTATCCAGCTGTCCTGCTGACCAGCTTTGCCAATCTCTATCCCATCCCCGCCAGAAACAGTCACCAGCTGTCCGGTTGGTCGAAAGCTCCATTCCCAGCCGTGCTTAGGATGTTAGCCCTGTCGTCTGCGACTTGTGTTGTGATTTTGACAAGCCTTCTGCCGGGACTCTCTGCGTTCTATGGCTGTTTGTATAGCCGGTCATCTGGGTCCTAGTCCAACCCCCTCCCCATCCCAATCCCCCTCCCCATCGGGATCGAGCCCAACATTCTGTCAATGGTGAGGGACAGCCAGTGAACCAAAGCCAATTGTCAGGATGACAGACATGTTTTTGTTCCTGTTGGGCTTGTTTGTTTGCCTGTTTGTATGTTGTTTGCTGGCTGTTGCTAATCCCCGAATGCAACGTCCCCACTCCATTGTTTGCCGGGGTGTCATGTAGCAGATTGCGTTGGCCAGAAATTATTTACAAATATTTGTAAAAATTCTTTGATAAATTATGCGACTTTCGCCTGCCCTTCAGCTGCTGCTGCCCCACATGATTGATTTATGGATGGGGAGGGCAGGGAGGTATTTATGGGGACTTTGCTGTATGTGGTCCATGGTCCATGGTCCCTGGTCCCCAGTTGATTTGTTCTAATGCCCGGACCAAGGTTCGCTCAAATCGACCAGACGCGCTTGAATAGATCCCATTCGATTTTCAGTCCCATTCGGAAGCCCATTCACGAAAGACCAGTCCAGTTAAGACCAGAATCCGGAGACCAGAGCACGATGACGATGACGACTCCAACACTCCGGCACTGTTGACAGCAATCGTATGTTTAAAAAGCATAATCCCAGACGAATGATGATGAATGGTCCCCGGCGAGGGTCCCGAAAACCGAAAACCCAAAGCCCAGTCGCTGGGAAACGCTCTCCGCTCGACGTCGTTTAACTAAATCCTTGATGAATGATGTTGCCACTCCCACTCCCCCCGACCAAATCTCTGATCCCCTGCTCGAGGTCCTTCTTTTCGGTAGCTGCGCTTTCATATTTGCACGAAAAATTCCAAAATGCCAGCGACATTAGCAGAGGTTCGGATTCGGGGTTGGAGCGAACGCAATTTTCATTTACGCTTCATTTTAATGATGTTAAGTGATTGTGCAGAAAATGTCGAGCTAGAGCCGAAACTCAGAATCACACAGAGAGAAAAAATGGCTTTACAAAATATAAACAACATTTTAGATTTATTTTAACAATTTTTTTTTAATTGAATTTTAAAAGTAAGAAATGCAATTAATTGTAAGATCTTTATAAAAATAATATTTAGATCTATTTTTGTTAATATTTTTTTTTTGTGATTTTTCAAATATAAGCTCTAAATATTACTATAAAAATATAAAAAAATTTTAATTTTTTTGGTATCTAAAAATAATATCAAATGTTGGGTCCCAGTTTTTGGACCTCTTTTATTTCCATATTTATTACTAAAATTTCCGATAATAATATTTTCTTACCGTGCTGAACCATTCGGATCGCCCGTTTCGGCTACAGTTTTTGCATTCAGCCGACGAAAGTTTTGCGTAAATAGATTTCTGTCCTGGCTGCTGCTGATGATGCTGCCTGATGATGCTGATGCTGATGCTGATGCTGATGTTGAAAGCAGCTTGTAATCCATTTCAAATCATTTTTCACTTCTGTATTTGCTTCTCTGCCAGACGTACATACTACGGGGTTCTATGTGTTTGCCATGGTTTTAGTTTTCGGGCTGCGCGGCATCGTTTTGATTTGTTTGGTTAGTTGATAAATGATGTCTGCACCGCAGCCTAGACAGGTCTGCCTTGGAACCCAAGGCTCTGCTCAGTAATTGGTTGGCATTGGGGGTGGTATTGGATGATGATGGCCCCGAGTGCTTTCCATTTTCCTTTTGGGACTCTTTGTTTAGCGAACAGCGAGCAATGTCTTAAAAGTCTGCATTTTCAATCTATGAGCCAAAAAATATATAATTTGGTAAAGACAAAACAAAGGATATATTCAAATAAATATAAAATTCGAGCTTTTCCTGCTTTCATTATTGTAAAGGTGCTTTTCTAAAATATTTTTTAAAAACACCCCTTCAAATTGTGGAAACAAGAAAAGTTTCCCACCTTTTAGATTTCATTAAAAGATTTCAGTTAAAAATATTTCTCAGAACTTTTGCGCTTGCAACCCATTCTTTTATCTCCAGTCCTCCAGCTAATCTCAGGGAAAACCCTTCGCTAACCCCAGAGGAACACAATAAATATTTCAATTTCCTGGTTTTCCATGTTTGGTTGACTTGACACCGTTTTGTGCGAAATTACTTATCGTCTTAATGGGCTTCTTGGCCATAATGAATTTGCTGGAAATTAATTTCGGTAGACACCACCAGCCAAGCCGAAGACTGATCGCACGACTGCGATTAGACTAGAGGCAGTTATCGTTTTTCGGTTTGCATTCGGGGTGCTATCAATTTCCTCGGGAGTGTGTCTGAGCAGTGGCCAATAAAAGTAATATCCTGTGAACGACACGTGGCCGACTGAGGTTCACTGGTGTGTACGTCCTACGTATATATAATATACCACCGACAGATCCCCGAGCGAGTTAAATCATTATGGGTCCTTTGGTTCCACATCTAATTGCAGTGGTGCAGTGTGAACTGCAACTGGGATTTGTTACTATTTAGAGCCTTCCTGTTCTCACTTGGCCAAATGAAAAGAGCAGTTGCCACCCTCTATATCGAATTTTACTATATTTATTCCATCCCTCCCCCGCCATGCAATTGAGTGCATCTACGTGAATTTATGAGCCATGGCTAAAAGTGCAATGTTCGTTGGTTCGCCTGGGGGAACTCCATTTCATCCCTGTCCTCTCAAATGTTTTTCCTTCCTTCCTTTTCT
Source organism: Drosophila prostipennis (assembly GCA_037075205.1). Lineage (NCBI taxonomy): Eukaryota > Metazoa > Arthropoda > Insecta > Diptera > Drosophilidae > Drosophila > Drosophila prostipennis. The sequence continues at coordinate 53,944 of JBAMCJ010002647.1, read as the reverse complement.
CTCTGGGTTTCACTTGTCACTGAGCCGTGTTTACTCTATTGTCGCTAATTGTCTAAAATATAGGCTTGTTTGTTGTGCATTAGCTCTTGTTGTTATGGTGATTAATTCGCTGTAGAAACTTGTCAGGGGCTGCACTTGTTTGTAGACCTGAAATCGTTTGCAGTTTGCCAGGCTTTTGGGATTGTAACTCACCGGTTTAATGGGCCTGAAAACAGGTGTTGGGCTAAAAGAGGGTGGCCATAATATTACGACCCCAAAAAGGCCAAGCCTGTCAGACTAAAAAGAAACTAAGGGTAAACCTTTCAGAGGTTCTGTGAGTAAATGTACATAATTATCTGATAACAGGAAATTATTAAAAATAAATATTACGAAATCTAAAAAAATGTGTCTTTTTATAAATTACCAAAAAGTAAAGAATGCAGAAAAGGAAAAATATTTTGTATTTGTTACTTTTGTAAAATATAAAGAAATCTTTTTGAAGAACGAAATAATTTTATACTAACTGTCATCCGAAAAATACAGTAAAAATTCACATGCAATTTTCTAGATATTTAACAGGAAATTATGAAAAATAAATATTGGAAAAGCAAGAAAAATGTGTCTTTTTATAAATTACTACAAATTAAAGAATGGGGAATAGGAAACATATTTTCGATTTGTTACTTTTATAAAAGATTAACAAAACTTTTTGAAAAATGAAATACTTTTATACTAACTGTCATCCGAAAAACACAGTATAAATTCACATGAAAATTTCTAGATATTTAATATTAAAATTTGATAATATTTCCGAAAATTATGGCTATATTTTTGATGTTGTGCATTTTGAATTTTCCCACAAGCCAAAACATCCTTCAAAATTCAAAGCTAATTTGCTGTGGTAGCCCTAGGACTCTTTTGGGCCCTTTTCTAGTTGCCCAAATATTATTACCAAAGTTCTGCCCTCCCCGGCGATTAAACCCATTCAAACTTCGCCTTTGACTTACATGACAGGTGCATGGCAGCTCCCTGCCTCAGCCAGTCCCCGTTGAACCAATCAAATTAACTACTTATAAAGTAATTTCGTACAAGTTTGAGTGACTCCACACAATGCCGATGCGTCCTCGTGGCTCATGAAAAATTCTATTAACAGCCAGGGCGAGATTGGAGTGGAGTCACCCCCCGTTTTGGCCAAAAGCCTCGGCCAGCCGGAGGCAAATAAACGGCTGTATGTGCGACTAGGTGTATGCATTTTTAAGTCAATCAAGTCGCAGGCCATGTTTGCCCAGCCACCGAACCCCGACTCCTTCGTGTGCTCCTGATCCTGGAGCTGCCGTTCCTGTTCCTGTTTCCTGTCAAGTTTACATTTGACACACCTGCTTTCATTTGAAACTTGCCGCGAGGCAATAATTGCAACGTCGAAGCCAACCCGCCGCAGCAGCAACAATAAACAAACGGAAACTTTTGAGTCGGGTGTGTGGGCCTGAAATGCAGTTGTTGGCCAAGAAAAACGCCGGCGCTCCTGATTGAGCCCACGAGCTGTTTGTGCAGCGCCCAAAGGGGCGGGAGTTGGGCCAGGAAAATGGAGAGATGGAAAGGGAAAAGCGGGGAGTGTGGATGGGTTCGGTGGATGAGCGTGCGCCTTAAATAAACAATTCACATTTAATTACGTCTAAATTTGGTTGCGCGAACAAACAGCGTCGACAGCAGGAATAGCCTGGGCGGAATGGGTGGTTTACATGGCGGGCACACGACCTTCCCTCGCCACCCACTGAAGGTCCTGGCCGGCTCCTGGAAATGTCCTGGGCAGAACCGAGCCGAACGTCGTCAATGAATGAGTGACTGAATGCCGACAAATTGGCAACACACGCGATGAGGCGACGTCCAGGAATAATAAGCATGAACCGGAGCAGTCCGAGGGTATGGGAATTATGGCTTCTTTAAATTACTTTGTGCCAAAGGATCCCTGGCTGTCCTGTCCATTCAGTGAGTAGTCCTTCGGCAGAGGGTATTTTGGCAGTGATGAATTATTTGCTGGGCAATAAAGAAGGTGCTAATTATTCTTGGTCAAATGAGAAACTAAATAGTGGTAAATTCTAGTTTGATATTAAAAACAATAAAGTCTTACCTTAGAATATGAAATATTTAGTATTTAGTGCTAAAAAAAATTATTACTTTTTAATATTATAATGAAAACCTAGAGATGTTGTTTATTTTTATTTCACACCTGGGTACTCAAAGCTTCGACCCCTATAGTTAGTTTCACATTTTTCAGCGACCATTCTCACTACACTCCCCCTTTTCTCTGAGTGTCTCTCCTTTTGAGTTGGAGGCGAGCCAGTTGCTGATTGCATGCAATTGAACGGGCAAAGTTTTCCGCACAAAAGTCTCTGGGTGGCCCTGGCTTGGGATGAACTCGGTTCGTTCCGATAGTTGGTAATGCACCCTCAAATCGATAGTAATGGCGGTCTGCTTGGGGAGTTCGCACCCCCACCCCCCTGAATCCCCCTTCGATGGTGCTGAGCTGTGCCAAAGCACTAAATAATTGCCCATATGTGCCCCAGGAGCAGAAACAGAAACAGAATCAGGAGTAAAGCCACCCTTTGCAGCAGCTACACGGAAAACATATTATATTTTATGTTTATTTAAATATTTAAAAAAATTTAAAAATAGTTTAAAGACATTTTTTCAATTGATTATATGTCTGTCTTGATTGTTATCCATCTTCAAGAGTATCTTGAACAACTTTCATTCAAAACGATTATCTGTTTGGATTATGTTTCAAACATTCTTTTATAAGTTTTGAATTTTTCTTTCCAAGCTTTCTGTTTCTGATAAAGTTTACCCAATTTTTGCAGTGCAGTCCAGGGGTTGTTTGGGTGGTTCACACACCCCGTTTCGTGCCTTGTTTCATCGATATTTCTTTTTTCAATTTATGCTCATTTATTCTATCAATTTAACGAAACATTCGCACACACTCGCACATGCAGATGGAAAATCATTTGGGACACAAAAAGATTGCAACTCGTGCGTGAAGAAAAGGGAACTGCTGGGCAGTCAGACAGTCGACAGGGGCGAAGTGGTTGTGTTTGGAAAGCAAATATTTTCTGACAAGTGGAAGTCAGATGTCATATATATGCCAGGGGACTGGGGTCTGTGGCGCACCCGAAATGCCAAATGCTCGTCTCAATTGCTACTTGACATGCACACACACACTCGCAGTCGGTGAAGTTGTCAAAAAAAAAAAATGAAACCCCCTCAGGAGATGGAGAAATCTTTGACATTAGAGCGGGAATACAACTGACAATTATTGCCTGACAGCTGACAAGACGGAGGGAGTGGGTCACCGGAAGGATCCCTTGACATTTCAGTTGAGCTGCCAACCTGCTAAATGAGTAAATAACCTGTGCAATCAATCAGTCTTCTCGATTTGGTCTCTTTATTTTGGCATAATTAATTGCAATGGTATTTCAAATTTATATTCATATTTTATTATTCCATTTGTGAGTTGTCTTAACCTCTGCATTTCAATTCAAACATTCTGCATATTTTGGGGAACCTAAGTAACCTTACTGTTTCTAAAAGAATAGTATTATTTTATTGATTTCTGTATAAACTCTTACGTTATTTTATACTATATATATTTTATACTATTTATATTTTATAAATTACTTTTTATACTTTTTTAAATTTTATTATTAATAAATATTTTTAAAGCTTTTAAAATATTACCGATTTTAAAACTCTCTTTAAGTTCCAAGGCCACTTTCCAATTTCGTATTTGATAACTACCTTGTTGTCAGATTAGAAATACGTTTTCAAAGGGTATACAACGACTCATTAGCCTTCGAAAGAGGAATTGCTAAAAAATTGAAGTTAAAATGGATCGTAAGGGACCAGAAACCACCCCAGGAATGTCAACGCTGAGACGACTTATTGTATGATGTTTAATAATTTATGTATTTCCGATTTATGTCCGCGCATTTTTCGTTACACCACCCACTTCCTGTTTACCTCGGAATCGGGCTCTGCATTTTATTTCGCCCCATCCCATCCCACCCCCTCGTGGGTCCCTATCAAGTCTTTTTCTTTGGGGGGCCTTGGGCTCATTTGTATGCGTGCAGCGTTGCGAAGCGCACTTATTGCGACCGGGGGGACACTTGGGTATTAAAAAATGCCAGACTACGGGGCATTCGCCATACAGTCCTACTACCTCCCAGTCGCCGTCTATTGGCACCAGTCAACGAAGCATTACTACTTCGAAACCCCCTCCCCGGGCAGTCAAAAATTGTATTATGCACAAGTTGTTTTGGTTCCATTCTGCTTGGGGTAAGTGTGCTTATGCTACCCCCATCTCGCCCGGCGAACAGCTTTTTATTAAGAAATCATCGTTGATTGTGTGGAAGGAAATAATGTTGATTTTACATTTTAGAAGTGCGTCGTAGGCTGGGCTTTCGTGGGGGTGACTTTCCACTCTCCATATTCTACTTGTTCTTGTCTCGTTGCGGTGGCAAGTTTATTATAATAATAGGAGGCACACTCTCGAGTACTTTGGGGAATTCCATGGGGAAGGGGGAAAAAGGAAGCAAGTACAGTCTATTAAATTTATGACTAATGCATGATGTCTTCTCGATTTAATGGGTTTTCCAATAGACAGGAGATACTCTAAAACAGCAGGAATTTTGTAGTCATTTTATTGGAACCACAGGAATTTTTAATAAAAATAAGTGTACTAGAAAACTTTGATTTATCTTTCCTTCTCATTAAAGGCAAGCCTCATTTGTTAAGATGGTTTTCCAAACTCCCCAAGGAACTCTGTTCCATAATTTCCCTTAACCATGACCGACTTCCCCCAAAAAGGTTCAGTCAACTGGCTTGCATATATGAACGATGAATGACTCTTAAGAAACGGATATAAATCTTGTGCCAGACATTAGCGCAAAAACAGTGAGCACGAAAAGTATGCGCCCTCGAGTTGAGTTTGGTTTTTCGCCAAAACGAAATTAACACAAATTGTGTGAGGCAAATTGCTGTTATGGATGTTGCTGTTTTTGTTTATGTTTCTGCTTCTCCCGGGGTGTTGTGCATAATCGTTAATGAATTATAGTGTGTATAAATGCTCCCCCCAAAACCCCCTCTCCCCCTTTTCCCGAGGCGAACGAACCCCTTGCGTGTAGCATGTGTTTATGGCCATATGACTCTGGCCTAGTTCGGGGTTCTGGATCCCTTCGGCTCGGGGCTCTAATGAAATTTTCACGCTGCCTTTTGTTTTAATGCATTCCACACACCCAAGGAACAAACCCAAACTCCCTCCATGCTTCCCTTGTTTTCGGGGTTTCCGTGTTTGTGCATTAAGTTTGTCGTTTTTCTAATTTCCAACCCTCGACTTTTGGTTTTTGGCACTGCCGTCCATTAGTCACGCGCTTTATCAAGGTGCTGCCATCTTGTGTTCCCAATTCCGACCGATGACCACACCCCCAACGCCCCCCTGGCACAGCCGTTATCCTTCGGCATTAATTGCTTTTTCATAACAATAATTTTTCTTCATTTAGGATTTTTTTACAAATATTCTATAGGTTACCGCAATTAAGCTACACGGCATAGATGATAGATTTGCTTAAGATTGTTTCAAAACTTACCTATATTATATTGTTACTAGCGCTAAATAAGTATAGAACTTCTCTCTTAAACTTGTAACTTATTGAATAAAATTGAAATTGAAATTGAAATTCTATATATTGCCCTTTTTGACATTGGTGCACGAGCTTAATTATCATGGCGTCATTAATAATCCATTAAGCAAAATATATTCAGCTGTTGACTAAGCTAAAAATAATATCTCAAATAAAAGTTGTATTTTTTTACGCAATTTTGAAATCGATCGTGCGAAAAATTATCCTCTATTTAACGAAATATCTAGATTATTTAATAACTTTTGATTTGTGTTTCTATGACTTGTTTGACACACATTAGTTAAACTTCCAGAGGCAACAATATGAGGTTTAGTTTGCTCATTGGAACAGTGCTCGGTGTATGTTTATCAAATTTCGCTGTAAGTTAATTGATACAATTATTTATTAAATAGTATAAACAAATCCAATATTTTTAGACGACCGTTACTTTCAAGTTTACAAACGTAATCTGCTTGAGCTATAATGAATCCTGGTATGTGTTTCACAACTGCCGTCTGAAGGCCGTTAGCAGAAGCAGAGTGTTTCTGAATTTAAACGGAACCATCCTGCATAAGGTCAATATGATTCACGCCCACTACAAAATGTTCAAAAGAGAAAGTGGCTACAAACCCTGGCTAATAGACAACAAAATTGATTGCTGCCAGTTCTTTCGCAGAAACTATGACCCATTTTATAAAATAGTCAATAGTTTCTTCAAACCGTTTTCTAATCTCAACCACTCGTGTCCCTACGAGGTGAGTATTTTCCTTAACCAAGTAGTCTTAAAAAATATAATTTATCATTTACTTATCAGGGCCCAACAAATTCTTAAGGATTTTTATCTGAAGCCTGAACTATTACTTCTCCCACTTCCAACTGGCGATTATATGTTATCTATTAGATGGTTCTATAACCAGAGGCTTCAGTATGACACCAACGTTAGTTTTTCGTTCGTTGAAGATCTTAGAACTGGAAAATAAAAAAGAAAACGGTCAATACCTCTTTTTGAAAAAAGTTTTAAAATTGTTACAAAAATGGTCTTGCGATCAAAAAATTTGTTGTTAAATAAATAAGTTGTTCTAAAAATCCGTAAGTAGTTAATAAGTTGCTTGTTGGTAATATACATGTAAAAGAATATGGTAGCTATTAATTTTTGCTTCATTTAAAAACTAACTAATTTGTTATTACATCATTTTTTAAACTTAGTATTTTAATAATGACATTTTTGCTATACGGCTTCGAAAAACAAAAGACGCTAGAACCATTTTTAACCCTTTTTCTTGGCAGGAAGTGAGCATTATGTGGAAGGCTTTGCCTTCCCCTCAGCCTTCATTTCCCTTACTTGGCCCCAGCGCATCATTCACACTTTGTTTGCTGTCCCCTCCTTGAAAAACCCCAACACCCAACCCCTCCAACCATCGACATGCATAAAACATTTTTGCCTTCGTTTTTCATTCATTTGAATTGAAAAGCTTTTCGCAGCGATTTGTTATGCAAGCTTAGAAAACAAACACAAAACAAACAAAATGCTAAAAACAAAAAAAAAGGGTAAGGAAAGGAGCAGTAAAACAAGGCAGATAGGGAGAAGGAGCAGCCCAAATGAAACCTGACGCTGAAAATTTGCTGAATGCCTTGCACAAACCCCCCATTTTCCCCATTTCCCCCACAATCACTCTCCACTTTTGGTTCCCGTTTGTTTGTTATCAACTTTGTTGCTGTAAAATGTAATTGCATATGCAGCCACGCTTCAAAGCGCTCACACAAAAAAAAGACGAATGGCAGCGAGGCCTGCAAACATTTTTCGCAATGGAGCTCCCCCACTTTCCCGCTTTTTCTCAGCTTCCCAAGCATTTCCCCATTGCTCCGTCTGGGGTTATTAGTATTTTTGATGGTGTTTTCCGTTTGAACAATTCCTGGTGTGAATTTCCACCAACACTCCCAGCGAAATGGCCAAAAGCGGGATTTGCAATTGGTCTATGCGCATTGGGTCAATAGAGGGGCAGGAATAGTTTTTAATTAAAAATTATTCTTAATTCTTTAAAAATTGTAAAAATGAAATTATAAAGTTTTATTAGATTAAGGAAATTGTATCTTCACTGCGAATAAAAATTTTGTAAAACTTCTAATCAAATAAAAGAAATACCTTTTGAATTCTTTTGAAAACTGTACTTAAAAAGAGTGACCAGCCTTATTTAAACCTCGCTTAAAGCTTTCAAATTGTATTCTCCAAACATTTCACACACAACCCAATTTCGGCGTCCAACTAAACCCCTTAACCGTATCAACAAGTTCAGAAAATAAAAAAAATAACCCAAACTCCAAAGCCCCAATTCAACCCCCGAAAAAGTTGCACAATTTGTTGTCAGTTTTTCTTGTTATTGCCATTCAGCCATTTCAGGGGCTTCTGAGCCAAAACTATTTTTGGAACACATCTATTTTTTCAGCTTCTATTTAATCCTTTGAATGTTTTATTGCTTGCGAGGAGGAGCGGGAAACAAGGATTCGGGGAATATCATTGCAAGTTTAATTTTTTTACGGCGCTGACTGCCAAAATAAACTATTTACACGATAGATACCATGTAATACCCTCGCGCATAGTTTTCAACAATCGCATAAAGCAGAGCAAACAAAAGTGGAAATCTCTAAATAATAAATTTGATACAACGGAACAAATTTTCAATGCGTCGTTTAAAAACTTGTTCATTGTCATGTTTGTGTCCGCTTTGTTTTGGGATTGGGGATGATAGGGTATAGGGGTTGGAGTTTTGGGATGGTATTTGTTTTCGGCATACCAAACATGTCTGCTTTGTAAAATATTTGGGGATAGGAAATAGTTTTGCTTAAAGAGCGCAGACCTCTTAAAGGGTTGAAGGGCACAGCGAGCTCCACAAGTGGTCGGCATCAATTATGTTCAATCTGGCAAACAGATCTTATCCACTCGCACATATTTGGGGACGTAATCCCCCGTCCAACTGTTCCGCACATAAATTCCTGTCTCGACTGGCATTACACGATGTTATCCGCAGCATTTACGTTTCCAGGCGCGATTTTTCCCTGTCGATAATTAAGCTTAAAATATACTCGTCTATGGGATTATGTTTTTAATATTTTATGATTTTTAATGGCACACTTGTTCCACGCTCGGTGTTGAATATTTAAAGGCGGCCAGCACGCACATAAAAATAAACAAAAACTCATTCGGCGTTCGTGTCAAAATATGAAAATCGAAAATATCATCAGCATTACTCGTATTTATGTGAGGAGTGGAGCATTTTTAAATGCATTTCATGTCAGCCATCGCATGCTGTGTTGGAAAATCCACACGGCTTAAGGCACTCAAACCAATGCGAGCAATTGGTTTATTTCCCTGAAATCCGAAAGGGTAAATAAAACTATCTGAAAAGTGGGTAATTTTCACGCAGCCATGTTTTCCCGTGCTCGAACTTCGAACCTTTCTTAAACCCCGGCGATTTCATCATCCGTCTGTCGTCGTCAGGACTTTAATCCCGAACTGGGCTGTTGCCCGCCCCAAAAATTTATAATTAAATTCTTGGAAAATCAGGCCCCAGAACCCAGGAAGAAGCTCGGTCAATCTGTAACATCATAACTCAGTCAATTCTCGAACCGTTGACACAATTTTGCCTCCTCGTATTTGTGTTTGCGTTGTATACAAATATTTGAAAAATGTATTTTTAATTGCACAAAGTCAAAAAGTTTCGCTAAGCCTTTTCTGGCATAATTACCAACGACAAGGGAATGCCAATAATGGAGGTCTGGCTGCTCCTGTTCCTTGGCTCCTGAAAACAACTCCTGTTCGTTGACTTCCTGCCACTGACAGGCACTCCTTGCGGCGACGCGACTCCTGATGCATATTCAGCAGGCAGCAGGCAGGCAGCAGGATCCTTGAGTCGAAAAAATATTACATAATTATTCAGCCAAGGAGGCGACCCCCGACTCGCTCCCCGGCGATTTTGGGTGTTTGATGACCCTGTTTATGAATACGTTAGCATTAATTAACTTTGATTTAATTAAACGAGCCACCGAGTCAGGGCCAGACATCAAACCAGTCGGGACCTTGGTCACTTTCCGTGTCAGCCTGCCTCACTTGACTTGACTTGGCTCTGAACCACCCAATCCACCGATCCCCTTCCAGTTTGTTAATCTTTTAACCCGACGTCGTGGTGGTTTTGGCTCCTTTTGCGGCTTGGCGCCGCCGATTTCGCACCACCCAAGGCAGCCAACTGGAAGAGCAGTCTCAAAAGACGGAACGCCAGCGACTGCTCTTTTTCCTTGGAGCTGCAGCTTGGCACTCCTCAAGTGGAAAATCCTTTCGCCTATTTACGTGGCCTTAACAAGTCAACATACCATGTAGCCCAGCTAAACGGGGGAGAGTTGTCTTTGAGTTGGGCTTGAAAGCGAAATGACTAGCAGGATGTTGAGGCTTTAAGCGGCGTCACCAGATTAACAAAAAAATTCAGAATTTAGAAGATCAGGCTTAGTATCTCTGTACTCTATATAGGGATAATATTATTTAATATTTATATTATAATTAAATATTTTAAGGCTTGAAAGCAAAATGAATAGCAGCATGTTAAGGCTTTAAACGGCGTCACCAGATTAACAAAATAATATTGAAGAGTCAAGGTTCAGTAAATCCGTACTTCAAGGTCTTCCATATAAATTTTATATATTCTTAAATTTTTATAATATAATTCAATATTTTTAGGTAACCTATAACGATCGTTTCTCTAAGGACTGGTACTCCTCTTTCATGATTTATGCCTTTCTTGGGTTCTATGAAATTCTTATAGGCCTTCTTCATTTCATATGCGCTTTGATTGTGCTTTCGTTTGTTCGTTCGCCTTGTGCCTTTGTTTATTTGCGTTAATAAATTAATTAATTGCCTTGCGGCTAGTCAACAACAGAGGCAGCAGCAGCAGCCAGAAAGAGCCAAAATAAATAAGCAAAATATTTGCTTTAATTTTCAAGTACGCGGTGGGAAAGAGACAGGCTCTAAAGGAGCGACAGGGAGGGAGGGAGACACCATTCTGGTAGTGCCATCCCATCCTTTGTGGGCCCGTTTTCGTTTCCATTTACAAATTGCATTAGATTAAAGCGCGATAAAGGCGGGGCGCGTTCACTTGGCATGATTTCGACTTATTTGCACTTACAAAAAGGCCAAGTAAAGTGGCTAAAACCCCCGATGCCTGCTTATATTTTCCACGCCATGCACATTTTTATGAAACTGGCAACTGGCGGCCATGTAGAACATGGTTAATTAGCAATTAATGAAGCGATAATGAAGCCAAGATAAACGACAAACGAGTCGAGGAACACGATGATGACGCCCAGTGTTGGCACTTTTGTTTTGGAGGAGTGGAGAAAGAAGTTCCCCCAACCTAAATGTCATGGGTAATGAGAGTAAATATAATTTTGATCCACTTATAAAATATAAAAAGAGTAATTAGTAAAATAAAAATATTTGTAAATCATTTTAGATCTACAAATTAAAATTCAACTTACTTTTACAAATTATTTATTCATTACTTTTCTTTTCAAACAAAATAAAACAAAAATCTACAATTTTTTAAAAAATATTTTGACGACTCAAAATTAAATATAGACTACAATAAAATACAGACTACAGTTTTATTGTGTTTATCAATACCTATGGAAAAGTAGAAGAAATTTTTCAAATCGGACCATTCGTTAAAAAGTTATGCGTGATAAAAGTTTTATGTATCCATCTCTCTCGCACTCCCTTTAGCTGAGTAATGGGTATCTGATAGTCGGGGCATTTGACTATAGCGTTCTCTCTTGTTTTCTGCTCATCTCATGCGGCCTTGAAGAGGAAAAGGACAAAAGGATGAGAAAGCCACTTCTGCCACTTTAGCTTGGTCACCTGAGATGCTTATCACAATAGACCGTATAAAAGAGTCAGCTAAGTTTCTTTATTGGCCCCTTGGAAAGGTTTATTACATTTTTATAGTTTTATGCTGTATGTTGAAAGTTTTCTTTAAAAGGAATATCCTTTTAATTGTATTCAGAGTGGGTAATAATTACATATAATATTATTCATTAAATACGATTTTGAAAATTTTAAACGAAAGATGGAAAAGCTTGATAAAAATGCTTAGCCAAATTCCTTGTATTCCTGTTAATTAATGCTTAATTTGGCCTTGGTCCATCTCTGTATTTGCGGACCTTCGCTATTCTCCTTTAAATTAAAAATTTTTGTTTTTTCAGTTGTGTGTTGTGTTGGGTCTCCTCCTCTCCGGCCTTCTACCTTCCCCTCGCCAAGGCCCATTTTTGAGCGCGCGAAATTGTATCATTTCCTCGGAAAAAAACATCTTTTTTTTGCCATTTTATCCTGTGTTGGTTTTATTTTAAGGCTAATTAGTTTGCCGGTGCCACTTGGCCTGAAAGTTTCCTGTCACTTGCAGTGGCAAAAGGCGTTGCCAATTAGGTCCCGCTGCTTCTGCGGACAGACAGCTTTGACCTTGGCGCTGTCGATTGGCTCGGGGAGTTTTCGCTGTGTGTGCGAGGACCCGGGGCCTCCAAATGAGCTGAAAATTAAAAGCGTGCCGAGCCAGAGTTTGGGCCAAGATGTGTGTCAGCTCGTGGCTAATGAAATCCGCTTTGAACTGGGGTACATTTCTAAAAAGTTTAGTTCTCTTTGAGTTTCAGGTTCCTAAGACCTGAGTTTAATTGCTTAATTCCGGCATAAAAAGCAGAATCAATGATTGGGATTTTTATTCTTTAAAAGAAGTAGTAATAAACCTAGATCTCTCTTCCTGGTTGGCATTTCTGTGTAATCTAAGAGATTGGTTTTAGCAATACCAAGCCAACGGAACCACATCGATCAACTACACCATCTCCACTCCCAAATTCCCCCTGCAGAATTACAATAGCTTCGTTGCTTCCTCTTCCTTATGACAGCGTAACCCGATCTAATTTTCATGTTGTTTGATAGAAAAGTCTTGTTTGGCAGTCGCTACAAGGCAGGAATTTATCACACAGCGCTCGAGAAGGAACGGTGCTTGCATGAGGCATCTGCACTCCCTCGACATTCGATGTTGCAGTCTCCGGCCTCCGACACTCTTGCCTGTTTAAATATTATCAAAAATTGTGTATCTCGGGGCTCGGAAGCTTCCCGATTCTGTCGGCTGGGCATAGCAAACATGCTCACAGTTGTTGCCGCAGGGACGCTTGACTGGCGATCGTAGGAACAAGAAAGGAGAATTTTTGACCAAAGATACCCCGAAGTTCAAGATACCCTCATTTAAGATTTTAAAAATACGAACAGGGAATTATTAGGAGTAATTTTTCCAGTCTTATCAATCGGATTACTTACGCTTTTCATAATAAACATCTAAAACCTCATCTGCTGTTCCCTACTTTCCTGTTTTTTAAATATACTAGTTTTTGAATATTATAATTTCTTATCTTAAATGCTAACCACACTTCATCGTTTCCATAGGCTAGAATACACTTCTAAATCATTTTCGAATTGTAAAATAAAATTTCCCATATACCTTGGATTTATGGAAAAGTAAAAATACCTTATTAATGGGTATGACAACTGCAAAATCCCCAACTGTTGCTGCTTGAGGTTGCTGCTGCTGCTGTTGTTGCTGTGGCGCTGTTCGAGATTAAACAATGATTGCATTTTCATTTGCATTTTAAGTCACGGTGCAAGCAAAGCAAAGCAAAGCAAGGCATAAGAAGTCAGAGGGGTCGAGATCTCACTTGGCAAGTGTTGTTGTTGCTGCCAACTGGCAACAGCGACTGCAACTGCAACATCAGCAACAGCAACAGCAGCTGTTTCTGCGGTGGCTTCCCCCTTTTAGCAAACAGGTTTCCCTGTGCCGAAACTAAACACATGCCGCCAAGATTGAAATGCAAATCAGTTAATGTTTCTGGGGCCACTAAGAAATCCTTGGCGAACGGAGAGAAGTAAATGTGCCCTTTGAAGGCTGCACTACGACCAAATGTTCAAAATGTCAGCTTGTTCTTGAAAAACACATTTAATAAAGATTTGACAATTGATCAGTCAAAATTGTAATATACTGGCAAAAAAAAACTTAGGAACATCTGTATTTTTAGATAAATTATGAACTTCAACGAACAAAATTACATACAAATTTATTTAATATTTAATAGTAGAATTTGGTTCTGCGTTGATATTAGATATAGCCCTTATTCCTTGTGGACACATTGACTGTCTCCGGCAACACATTTCTGAGCAGCAGGTGAACAATATTCAACAAAGATTTCGCAAATGAAGGTGGTTAATACTTCAACCAAGCACTCGAAACAAGCATCAAAAAATCCCATTTTAAATAAACTGCTGTAGAGTTCCTTATTTATCCAGACTACTAGCGCGAATAATAGATTCGGAGTGCGATTTTAAACTGCGAGCTTTTTCCAAAACTTACCCATTTTTATATGCTAAATTGGTGTTTTAATGTTTCGACTGCGAGATATCCACTAAATAATTATAGAGGATTACGGCCTTTAAAAAAATCTATTTGTGCCCCTGAGTTGATCGATTTAAAGGAGCAAAAGGATGCCTGTCCAACATTAAAGTTTTCATATTCGGTATTTAGCTTTAAATTCATTACGAAGAAAAGTAATAAACACTTCGAATAACGGGTACGAATTCTTCAAAATAGTTGATGTTTTGATAACTTCCTTTCCCAATGAGATTAGAGGCTAAAAAACAGTTAAATACGAACCTCATAACAATCTGACTCATGAGTTCGTCATCAGAACTATAGCAATGAAAGCAGATTTCACATTTTGTACACTCATAAAAATGAAAAATCATTTTCCAATTAAAAATAAGAAGTTGCTTATGATTCTAGTCAAATGTTAGTCACTTTGTTTTCATATTTATTTATTACTAATTAACTTTTACTTTATTCAGTTAACATTGCATAATATAATAAACACGTTTAAATGAAAGAAAACACTTTTTAAGAACAATTTGCTTCTAGAAATATAAATCTGGATTTTTCTAGATAATTATGCAAAAAATAGGCATATTTACTGAACTGATTGGTGTATCTTCCCTACGACTTTTAGGCCATCGATTGAGCTCCATTCTGGCCCAATAAAGAACGTATAAATTGCTCAGCTTGCTGTTATTATATAATTGGCTAAGCCTGCGGCGTCAAAAGCTGGTTTTTCTTGTGGGCCTCGGTCCATAGTCCTTCTTCCAGGCCATAACTCAAAGACAAACAAATACCGGACCCTAATGCCATCGAGGCTCCGGCTCATAAAAATGAAAATTTGTGCGACAGATTTTTTGCGAAGGACTAATCTTGGACAACAGCTGCTAGGGGTCATTTCGCCCTCAGCGAGTGTCCTGTGTCCACTCATCTCGATTACGAGGTGTAAATTTACTGACGCACATAAAGCCATTTGGCAGACTTCTCCATTCTCGGCTCCCTAATCCCCGGCAGCTCAAAATCCAATTCATATATTTACCGCTCGCCGAGGGGAGACATTGGCATTATGAGCGTTAAGCTTTCCTGGCCATTTTACGCTTCGGCTGGGGGTAAAGCTTTATAAATTTTGATGATATGTGTGTGTGGATTGGCGCTCATTTGTGCCCGGCTTCGTGGCTCAACGTGTTGCCGCTTAATGTGCGGGATTTGCTGGACTTTGCACTGGATGGTTGCGGAATGGGATGCTGCTGAAGGGTCCTTGAAACCCGAAACAGTTGAAGTAGCAAAGGGTTAAACGACGTCTGTACTAAAGAAGACACAGCTGGACAGATTTTAAGTGCGGTTTTTAGCTGACTAAAGAAATAAATTGCTTTTTATTATGATTTAAATGATTTTAAAATGTTTAGCAACCACTTTAACAATTATAAACAAATTTCTTAGCTTATAAATTAATTAAACAAATTTAAATATAAAAAGAATATATTTTATTACAATTATTTCTTATTTTTAGTTAAGTTTAAAATTTATTAAAATTTAATAGACACTATCTGCCATGGTCTATAAGTCGTTTCTATCAAACTAATAAAATTCCCCAAGTTTGTCATAATCTCATTTCACTTTCGCTGGATTCTTGAGAGATCAGAGACCACTTCTCCACCGCCGTATTACCCACAAAGCCACCCATTGAGCCACTCTCCTTGTCTTGGCTCCTCGAAAAAGATTGCAGCATTAACACTCACTGCACACGTCCTCCGCTGAACCACCGTCGGCAACCTTTGCCCCCCAGCACCACACATTGTGATATGAGCTCCTCCGTCATCATCATCATCATCATCATCATCGGCATCATCAACGCCCGGCATCATCTGCGGCCTTTATCAATTCACCTTCTGCTGGATTGTTCCTTCGGTGAGCCTCCTCTGCTGGCTGTTTACATAACCGAGGCGGCATGCCACTTTAGTGGGCGTGCCACAAAACGTAAGGGAAAAATGTATTAAGAAAATAAGAAAAAATTGTGTTAAAATTAATGCACGACCGGTAGAGGAGGCTGCGCTGCGCTGCGCTAAGTAAACTGGCCTTTCATCGCGTTTTCGGCCATATATTTCCATTCGCCAGCCACCAATGTCGATCATCGGGAACGAGTAGATGCCGGTGTAGATTTTTCGAACCCATAATTACCGGCCTGTGTGCGCAAATATATACATATAGGTGTATATACTATATAGAAAATTGTTGAGGGCAGGCGTGCGGAGATCTAGCCACGTTTTCTGGCAGATCCGAGCATGATTTAAAGGGCAGACGGCCCAGTCCTCAGTCCTCCGTCCTGTCTGTTGGCTCTGTTGTTGAAAGTGATTGTACTTTATAGATTGCGAGCCTTTGTTGACTCGCCTTCTGCAGCGGTTGTGGTCTTTGCGTTTGCCATCGTTGTGCAACGTGTAAGACATGTTTGCCTTAGAAGCCGCCACTCTGGTGGCTTTTGGCCACGGGGAGCTGAAGGGGTTGAGTCATGCCTGACAGCGACCTGGAATCCGGAGGAGGAAAGATGTTCGGGAGGCCAAAAAATTAGTTTGAAATCCAGGTCGGCCACAGAGGAATTTCACGAAATAAAATAATACCAGAAACAATTTCAGTCACAGATTAAAAAATATTTATTAACAAAATAAAAGAATGCTTCTATAATAATACAAATATATATTTAATTTTATAAGAGCATATTATAATACAAATTTAATATTTAGATTTTATTCACTTCCAAAAAAACCTTTTTAATATGAAAAATCATTAAAAACTGTAATTTTATCGCAATAAATCAAAAGAGTCATTCGTAATCGAGTTCAATGTTTTTTAAAATCCAGTTCTTGAATGGAAAGATGCTCGTGAAGAAGTGCATGCTGAGATTGGAAGGGGTACCAAGTAGTTCCACGCTGGCTGGTAAACCCACAAGGTAGAAGTTCCGGGGTCTCCCATCCACCACTTCGATGCCCATGAGCGGTGATCCAAAATAAAGGGCTTTCTCCTGTTTTCCCAGGGCACACAGATGATTCTGCGTCAGATTTGGCCAGTGCATTCCCCCCAAGGAGCGGCAGAACTGCAGACTGGCCGTGTGCACCTGCACTTTCCTCCGCCACTCGCCCTCCTCATCCACCTTATCCCTCTTCCTCAAAGGTCTCCGGAATCCCGCCATCTCCAGCCGCTGGGCGATGTGGTTGCCCTCGGTTGCCCCGGCGGGCGGCAAGCAAATTGGCTGCACAAAGTCCGAGAATATTACGTTCTCAACCAGTTTGGCCAGTCCGATATTGTAGTCTTCCAATCTATCGTACCCCGGGTGCACCACTAGCTCCTCGATGTCCACCCTCTGCGGTGCTGGCGAACACTGGACGGTTATTCCATCCACGAGACAGTCACCCTTTGTAATGTCCTCGTTTTCGCGCCAATCCCCGAACAGAATGAACGAGGCCAGGT
The DNA here is from genome assembly GCA_037075205.1 of Drosophila prostipennis. NCBI lineage: Eukaryota > Metazoa > Arthropoda > Insecta > Diptera > Drosophilidae > Drosophila > Drosophila prostipennis. Next base: position 36,378 of record JBAMCJ010002647.1, on the reverse strand, counting down.
TATCCAGTATGCAGTAGGCGTTAATAATTGCATATCGCTGGTGGATCAGCACCGCAAAGCAATCAAACTCTGTTCTATTTCCGTAGACATAGCCGACACGACCAATCCAGGTGTACTCATCCGGGGCGGTGATCTCATTCCGGTTGTAAAGCTGGCTTTCCCGTAGTTTTCCGCAGTGGTGTCCATGGATGGCTAAAAAATAGGACATCAAAATAACAAAATGTGATCTTTTTCAAATTTATATTTTACTTATTAACATGAACTTCTAGTTAAACGTGTATCTTACGCAATAAAAAGGCGGGCAATACTCCGACTATAAAATAGAGAAACATATTCTAGAGAGCTGTAATCCGAACTGAGGTTCGATCGAACAAATGCTTTTCATACTAGTTTCTAAGCTTTGCACTTTTGTAACTAGAATTCCCAGTTTAAAAGCACAACTCAACAAGGTAAGAAAGTCGTGACGATCGCACTTTTAAATTGCTTCTAATGAAAATATATACAGAGATAATAAATTAAAAGCTTTACTACGGAATTCCCGCTTTTCAAATCATTTAATCTTCCTACAAACTTCAGCAAGTCAAATCCCATGATAAATCCATTAGTTCTGGGCTTGGCAGAGACCATTTAAACATTTTATATATAATTACACCATCATTATTAAGTCTCCTCGGGGTCCTGGACGGAAATCCCCCAGTGACTTGAACCATTAACAATGCCACGGAGCTGTCACCTACAGGGCAGCCGGGAAGATCAACCCTTAAACCAAATGCGCAGTTTCCTTTGAATGGAAAACTCACAGTTTCCCAAGAAAACGATTCAGTGAAGAGTGAAATAGCCGTAGAACAAGGCTCTCGAAAACCTAATGAATTCAAATGAGCCACCAAAGTTCAGGGCCCCCAGGCTTTCACTTACTGCGATTGAGGATTTCGTGCCGCATTAATTAGGGGAACCACTTACATCGTTTCTGATGGCTCGCAGTTAAAACAAGGCAGCGCTAAAATCATAACAGCTGTGACGTAACAAATGGCAGCGACGGGGGGTGCCAGGCGGCCCAGAAATCAACCACTTGATATTCTTTTTTATGCCAGCCAGAATTGAGACATAAAACATTCCCGTGTGCGGGCTTGGGCTTCCGGAGACCCCGTCAACCCCTAATGAAGCCATCAACTCACGGAACTCACGTAACTCGCCACAGTTGCCACCGAAAGTCTCTTCCTGGCTGCCTGCGAGTGTGTTTTTGACCATATAAGGATAACGAGAAGGGGCTTTTGATGTTGCCTAAGCATTTTGGCAAATATTTGCCCAGGGAACCAATCCATTCAGGGTGGTTCTCAAGGCACAAATTGGAAACTTTAAAGGGCTGCCAAAAGACGCAGAAAAATCCCAAAACTCAATGCGGGTCACCCCTGTGATTTGTAAAAGTAAAAAAAGCAACAGCTATCCCTAAAAAATAAAAGACCAATGCACTTTGTGAGCGAGGACCACAACAAATAATGTTAACGAGCCCGCGGTTCGGGCGATTACAATCAGTGACAGAAGGCAAACCCAACCCCGAATACGATCTAATCTCCCAAAAACCCAGAGAGAGATTTGCAAAGTCCAGTCCCTGACCCGTTGGCGGATTTCTTTATTCGGGGTCCACCACCATATGGACATAGGCAATCAACGAAAATGTACTTGGGCATATGTTGAATAAAGTGCATTGAGGCAAGGGTTTTCTAATAAATCGGCTGGGAGGGGAACCAGAGCCATTAACAGCTAATTGAGTACATTTATAGCCAGCCAAAAGCCACTATAAACTGGGTGCTTGTGAGTGACAATAGGGGATTTGCTAGCTGGCTATTAATGGGCCCTCCAAAAGTTGACATTGTTATAAACTAAACCAGTTTGAAGACAACATCAAATACAAGAGCTATTAAAAACTTTCGATTTCTAAATTTAAAGCCACATGCAACTCACGTTTTGACCAGTCTTATACTCCAACATCGAATTTCGAACATTCCATTGATAAGAAGTAGTTTGGCGGCCGATATTCAACTGGCTCGTTGGTCTAGGGGTATGATTTCCGCTTAGGGTGCGGGAGGTCCCGGGTTCAAATCCCGGACGAGCCCAAGGGAAATAAATTTTTTTAATTATTTTTTTTTTTAATATTGCATTATGTTAAATATTGTGACTAACTCTAAATAAGTTGGTTGTATACCATTGTTTATCTCGTTTGAATATATATGTCTTCCATGTGTAAATATGCTTATGTAAATATTTTTAGCCGTGTTGTTTTATGGTGAGCACCACAGATTGGATAATATTATAATTTAAAATTCATCGTGTTTCTCTTTTAAAAAAATATTGGCTTGGTCAACATTTTACAACTGGCTCGTTGGTCTAGGGGTATGATTTCCGCTTAGGGTGCGGGAGGTCCCGGGTTCAAATCCCGGACGAGCCCAAGGAAGGTACATTTTTTACATCATTTTTATCATATAGTTTTTTAACATATTCCTGGAAAAAATGCTTGCTTTAATACAAATTTAACAAGCAAAAGAGTAGCAAGCAGAGTCAACCGTGTTTCAATGATATTCGATCGTTTAAATAATAACAATTACTCAGTTTCTGACCAAATTGGCCAAGGGTAAGCCGAGTCGGCTCAATTACAAATCCATCCGAGAAGGAGAGGAGACAATGCAGCAGACGGATTGTCAGACGGGAGTCACAGACACCGCAGACAGGAGCATTCAACTGCACGTGTCTGTGACTCTTTGGGGCAACTCCCAATTGAAAGCCGACGACCCATGGAAAAAGGGTGCAAGATACACAGAAAATGTAATTTATTCTTCAATGTTAGCGGTTTAATTGTGTTTAAGAAACATAAATAAAATTAAATACTTATCTAAATTAATTTGCATTAATTTATTTTAAAAAAACTATCTTCCAATATCCTTTTTTGTTTTATTGGTAAGTAAAATCTTTTTAAATTTATAAAAATGTATCATATTTTAAATGTAAACTGGCGATTCAAAGTTTTCACGCTTTTAAGAGTAAACCCGTTTGAAGACAGCAACAAATACAAGATCCATTAAAATCAAAGCCACATGCATCTCACGTTTTGACCAGTCTTATATTCGAACTCGAATCTCGAACATTTTTTTGATAACAGGTAGTTGGGCGAACGGTTATTCATCTGGCTCGTTGGTCTAGGGGTATGATTTCCGCTTAGGGTGCGGGAGGTCCCGGGTTCAAATCCCGGACGAGCCCAAGTTATGTAGTTTTTTTACAAAACTTATTGTTTATAATTTTAATATATCTTATAAATATCAAACATTTTAAAATATACTTAAATAAGGCATTATGATGATGAATCTCCATTTAATAAATAAGTTTTCGAGATCACGATGTCAACGCAAAAACCTTCTTGGCTGTCATTAGGGGCTGTCCATAGATTATGTAATCACATTTCATCCTACTTTTAAGCTTTGCACTTTTGCAACTAGAAATCTAATTTTAAAAGCACAACTTAATAAGGCAAGAAAGTCGTGACGATCGCGTCCTTAAATTGCTTCTCATGAAAATATACACAGAGATAATAAATTCAAAGCTTCTTGATGCCAACTTTTCTCTGTGTAGCTCCGGCGAATGAATTTTATGCATTGGAAATTAACACAACAAACTTTTTGGCTTGGCTGACCAAGCAGACACCGGCAGACCAAGAGCTCATGGCTGTCATTACCCGAAATCCATTTGCCGCCCCCCGGGGCTCCAGGGGGCTTGGCTGGCAGATCTCTTTCGCATTGTAATAATACGGCCCTCAGCCCGGCACCCTCACCCTCCGCCTCACCCATTCCAGTCCATGTATCCGATTGCAGTCCATAACAGCTGGAAGC
>JBAMCJ010002647.1:0-27500 GCA_037075205.1 Drosophila prostipennis | reverse complement strand
CAACCTGCTTCATTCGCTGTTTTTACACGGAGAAAAATAAGTTAGAAGAACATTTTTAAATACCTGGGGAAATGATTAAATTCAAGAACCAATTGTAACCAATTATTGGGGTTTAAAAAACTATTGAAAATTAAATTGGATTTATTTTCTTATAATTTGGTTGCCAAGTAATTAAGTAGGTACTCAAAAAAATACTCTTAAATTGTTATTACTTTATTGAATATACTTATATTTTATTCAATTTTAAGTTCTTGAAATTGGTTCGACAAGTTTAATGTTTATAAATAAGGTATATAAAGATCTGATTTATTTTAAAATCTATTCTAAATAAATTAAATATTTATATTAAATGTAATATCATATTAAAGCAAGCAAAGCTATTGACATTGAAATACTACAATTCTAAAATCGAACAAGTTAAATAAAAAATGTCTCTTTTAAATTTTAAGTCTTGGAAAAGTGTTTAATAAATAATGGTATATGTATGTTTCTGATTTACTTTAAAAACCATTTTAAATAAAGGATAAATAAAATATTAAAATTAAATTTAATATCATATTAAAGACATAACTTTCATTGCAATCAAAGCTTTAAACATTGAAATACTAAAATTCCAAAATCGAGTAGATTTAAATTAAAAATGTCCCCTAACAAACGTCTCTTATTCCCCAGTGCAGCAGTCCGCTGTCCGAATGCCTTGTTATCCTTGCCACATTATCGCCTTAGCCGAATACCTGGCGCATCTTGAGTGTGCAACATTGTTACAATCAAGTCCAAGTCCCTGTCTATTACCATCTCTTTTTTGTTGCCTTATTGCAGCGTCTGTCAGCCGCTTGTTGTTGTGCACGCTCCGCTTTTCAGCCTGCGGTGAGGCTAAGGACAATGCCCCTTCCCCTAGCCCCTCCCCCTCCCCCCTGGCTGAGGTGGGCGGCACTGCAACTGCTGCAGCCGCCCTCGTTCCACTTACGCGTGTGTGTGCTCAAGTAGCGAAAGGCCCCCGGCAAGAAAATCAAGCGGTGCAACATTTGTTTTTCCCATTTTGCGGTAGTACTTTTGGATAGGGTATCAAAATTATTTCAGACAGAGCGGGTAATATGAGGTATTTTAGTTTTGTATAAAAATATATTAAACAAATTTTAGGAATTATAATAATGTTTAATATTATAATTATTTGCAATCCTTAACTAATTTTTTGTTGATCAGTCTGAAAGAGTATTTCAAGCTTCGATAGACCGCCTTATATTTATTTTCTTATTTCTTTTGGATCCCCAGCGGATAGTCGAGACCCCTTTGCTACTTCAAGTCGGCTAGTTTGGCGCTTTGCCAGGCTTCAAGAAAGGTGGTTGGAGCGGGGCTCCTATTTCCAGAGTCCGCGGAGGAGGCCAATGTGTGCTGCACTAGTTTTAAGGCCACGACGCACAGCTGAGCTGCATTTTGCAACATGTTTCGGTGCGCCGAATGCAATGCCATGCCCCAAGCCGCAATTCCCCACCTGCATGCCCCTTCACCGATCTGGTTTTCGGTTTGCGGTCTCTCGAAATCTTGAAATCTCGAAATCCGTCGTTTGGCGCTTGACTCTTGCAGGTGTGCTTCACACGACTTGTCAGTGTCAGCGCCAATTTTTTTTGTTTTTTCATATACTCCGCGCTCTATTTACTTGAGTTTTGTGCCACAGACAAAGAGTAGCAGGCATTTTTTCTGTGTCTGTTGGTGGAAACATTTTTGGGTTAAATATTGTTAGAGCTCGCGGGAATTTGAGCGGTCGAGAGGAAAGACAATTGGGAAATTATAGTCAAAATATTAGAAAGGAAATAACACAAAGTTTTCTAATGCCAAATTGTAGCACTTTTTGTTTAACATTGTAAAAAAATAAAATAATTATACAGTACTGGCCTTAAAAACTCAGCTTTTGATACAAGTGCTAGAAGATACAAAAACAATTCATTGAAAATCATACACAGAGAAAAAGTAAAGGGCTTCATACAAATTTTATTTTACTTTGGATTTTTAAAACGTTTTATTTGTATTTTTTCAATGTTTTTAAAAGAAAACGGCACCTAAAATGTGGTATAATTTTCTTAAGGGCTTATTTTTTTTCTTTATATTTTTAAATTTATTTTTCAACATCACACATTGTTCAAGCCCCTTGACCTCCCACCCCGCCCCTTTTGGAGGTCACCGACCCTCAACGAACAAGTGTCGTTGCACACATGACACGAGATCGTTTGGCCCTTCACTCGGCTCGATCTGCATGGCTCTTGAGGGAAGAGTCAGTCAACCAATTAACTAAACCGCGCCTAATTAAATACTTAATCGAGCTTGAAACTGCAGCTATGAAAGCACCACTCTCGTCAAATTGAAGGCAGCTGCCTTAATTAGCTGGACTCTCACAGTCAAAAGTCGAAAGTTTCTCGCTCATAAATTTATGTAATTTGACAAAACAAAAACGAAGACAAAAAATCGCACATAATTTCAAATGTGAGATAAAAATCGCGAAATCAAAGGCTAGCGGAGCGCTTCCTTAAGACCGCAGTCTATTAATTTGAAATGGTCTGAGATAAATTACCAAATGACTGTCGCTTACGTGTGATCCATCCATCAATGCCATCATTAAGCCAAACATTTGACAGAGCGGCAATGGAACGGCCACAGGATGGGAGCCACTGGGTCTACCTGCCCGCCCCTTCGCATCTCTCTTCAAATATCTCTTCCTATATCTTTTCCCTTTTGCAATTCTCCAGGTCGAACTGCAAAGCTCCCAATCTCAGTCCCAGCCCCGGACAACAACTCACTTCTGGTTTGGCCCAGAGGAAGACCGGAGACCCCACAGTCTGTCTTTCAGCGGTTGTCGGGCTCTCAGAATCGGAGGCGACGTCTTCGTCTATGCCGCTGTCATTCGAGTCTACCTCTGGGATTTCTTTGGGTCTGGACCTCTCGGGGCTCGCTTTTTGCTGGGACTGCTACCCTGGAATAAAGGGTCTAGAAGGCTTCTCTGTAGATAACTAGAATATTCGGAAATTTTAGATTATAAAATGATTAATAATAAAAATAATAGTTCAGGCCACTCTAAAATATTTTAATAGTTTAAGCAGTTTGTTTTATCAACATCTTTATACTTATAAATCATTTAAGCTAAAATAAGTTAAATATTTTCTCCTATAAAAGGGAAACTTATTTTAGAAATTAATTTTAATTTTTGATTTTAGTGTTAGATATTGATAATAGATTTTAGAATATAAAATAAGAAAATATTTTTTCATAATTAGTAATCTTAGTAATCTCTTTTCATAGCCCCTAATATTCCAGAGGTTAGAGCTGGAAAATTATAATTATTAATTATATTATTAATTATCGATATTTTCTATATTTTTAAAAAATCGATTCTATAATATCGATGTTTTGAAGGGAAATCACAAATTAAATATCGAGAAATAGCAAACTGTCGATATTTTTTCAAGCTCTACCAGAGGTACTTGACAAGTCGACCCCTTACCCCTTAAAAAAACGCCTAGGGTGCTGTCAATAGGTTTCCTTCGCAAAGGCGAACCGCCGGCACTCAGGCGTGTCCAGGTATTTGTTGTTGATTATGTTGATAAGTGGCCGCCACATATTTTCCAACTGCACTTGTAATAATTTGTTTGCCATTCCGCCGGGCTGCCTCGCTGTAATCAATGCCGCCAAAAGTGGGTGGGGAGGTGGAAAGCCGGGAAAATCAGGGGACAGACACGAGAAGTGGCATTCCTCGAGACGAAAATGTGCCTCTGTGGGAGCCGTTTTTTTTTTGTCGTTTTTTCTCTGCTGATTCCCTTCTGTCGCCCCAACTTCCAGGAACCAAAAGTATTTGGCGTGCGGGTTTATCTTTTTGATTTCGTTTCGTTACTTCTGGTATTTTAATGAGTTTCAGCTTTAAGATAAAACACGAAAAAAACAAGGCAAAAGGTCTTCGCTCACATCAAAAGTATATGAAACGGTTGCTATTAGCAGCATTTCCCATCCGAGCTTTTGATGTGAGCCCAGCTGAACGCACGTGTGCCCCGAGATTGCCAATATCCATCGATATTACCAGTTCTTGATGCCAGTGAAGACAATGGCAAAATATGCAGATATGTTAATGAAGCATGTTCCGAGCGAAACTATAAACCCTAGGAGAACCCAGAGAGTTGTGTTGGTTGGCTGCCTGCGTCATAAATTAAATTATGGTGTACTGAAACAAGAAAAGTGAGAGCTAGTTGTGTAAAATCGGTATTATAAGAGGGTGTTTTCTTGGTGGAAAAAAGATAGTCCCAAGGGTTAGCTATCCATTTGTATATTTATCAAATATTTATGGGACCAAAGTGATGAGGACAGGTTATTTCATAGAAAATCCATTATTTCTTATTATCTCATAAGAATTTTAAAACATAAGCTAAAATCTATAAAATATTTACTTTTACATTAAGTACCCAACTCTTTTATTTTCAGTATTAAATCACAGCCTTTCCATTTGGCCATTTAGAGCTATTTCGAGGCTCTGTTTTCCCTTCGAAGCGGTTGCCTCCTTTGAAATTTGCAATTTCCATTGAACAGCATGATAATTCGCCATACCCTCCCATTGGGCGACTGACCCACCCAGAAAAGTGGCCTCAACTTGGAGTCCAACTTTCGCCGGGCCTAGATCGAGCGACATTCAACATCCAACATTCAACATTCACCCAGGGAAAGGGCGGCTGTGATTGCAATTATTTTTCATGTGCTCTCGGTCTTTCACTTTCCAAAGACAAAAAGCCGAAAGCATAAAAAAGAACTTCGCATAATTTAGTCGCTTTGCCATTTAAATGGAGCACAAGTGTAACTAATCTCCAAGCGACATCCACTCGGTATTTTGGCCTTTTTTCAGCAGTGCCTTTCACAAACGAAAAGCCGAAAAAGAAACCTGAATGGAGTACGTGGCCAAAAAGACTCCAGTCGGCCGAGGTTTTTTGCCTCCTATTTCTAGGTTAGCCACATGGATTGGCAGAGTTTGGGGGGGAAAAGGAAAAGGCACCTGCGGCCAACAACCAGGCCAACAGAAATATGCCAAAAGCGTTGACATTTCGTGCGGTTCCATTGCAATTAGAAGCAGTTGAGGCCAAAACCCAGTGAACTTCGATCAGAGCTGAAATTGAGACTGCATAGGGAAAAAGATCTTTATAAAAATTACTCTTCTATTGAAATATTTTGATAATTATTCTAAAAGATTTTTAAGATTTTTTTATCTCACTTACATATTTTTTTAAGAACAAGATAAGTAGTGACAAAGTCTTTGAACACTTTTCGCTGAGTGGGATTAGTTTCTGGGGCACTTCTTTGTAATTGATTTGCCATGTAGGTGGGCAAATAAGAGCTGCCCAAAATTGAATTAAATATTGATTCAGCCTCTGACCAAAGGCTGTCCGAACCGAAGTGAAGCTTGCCGGCAGGCCGACATTTAAATTTCTTATAAACAAATCTTTTCCATTATCTGGCTGGGCAGCTCGCATGAGAGTAGCACGTGCAAACACGTGTCTTCTGTGGGTCAGCGGAGGTCGGAGTCGGGCCATCCATAAAGTCGGATGTGCGGCGAGGGAGGAGGCCACCGGCGAGTGCATGGCAAACTATTAAAAACTTTGACCCAAATATAATAAAACAGAAATTTACTTAGAGCAAGAAAGCCGGTTAGCTCCGCAAAATACCCTAATTCAAAGTCCCTTAATCTACAGAATATCTACAACCAAGAAACCTAACGATATTTAATTACCTTCCCAAAGTATAAACAAAATTAAACCCAGTTACAATAAACTTAAGTTATAATTAATATAGAATCAATTTACAATATTAAACGGAACGAATCTACTAAATTTCTAATATTTAAATTAAATTGTTTTTTTGTATGATTTTTTATGAATATTTTTCTGATGCCAATAAAATAGATTTTTAGGAGAATGACGAACCAAAAACCCTCTTAAAATTATAGTGAGTACTTACTTGTGGCTTTTTAAATACCCTTCAAATAGGATGTGAAGGGCTTTCGCTTTCCAAGCAGAATAGATTGTAAGTTACTGCAAGTCGAAAGGGGAGGATGTGATGATTCCTCCCCCAACTGTTAACAGCTTCCCCGGCATCGTAACTCTGATTGCTCCCAACCCCTTGAAAAACTCTCGGCCAAAGTGGAGCAGAAAAAAGTTATGATTTAGAAATTAAAGTTTGCGGAGCAGCAGCAATTTTTTATTTCTAATAGTTTCATATGGGAAACTTTCCGCCGTGGAGAGAAAGGGAAAATACTGGTAGTTTGGAGCTGCGTAAAGCTGCCGTAAAAAAGATGCTTGCTAATGACAAAAGTATAAAGATTGTCAGGTTGTTCGGGCTAATCCATATGGAATGCACTCGACGCGGAGCACAGGAACGCATAAAAGTTGCATACATGTTGAGAATCGAGAACTTTTCGGGGCAGCAGGTGCTGCCATTCTCCCATTGAAACTAAACAGGAACAATGTTGTTTCAAATTTAAGGGACTAATTTAAAAGGATTGCCAGCCAGGTGGGGGATGGCAAAGATGTTTTCCACTTTAATTTATAGATAATCATAAACTAGCAGACGATACAATTTAATGTAATTGTTACAGTGTTGTTAAGTAATTGGATAAAAGTTAACTGTTGCAATTGGGAAGTTAACTTCAGTATTCTAATAATTTTATTATTAATGTTTTCTCATTTAATTGATTTGCTTTTAGAACAATTTCCTTTTGTCCTAAAAAAACAATTGTAAAACAACAATTTTATTACTTTTATTTACAAATCTGTTCGGGAATTATTTCGTTATTCAAGTAACATTTAAATATTTACAATTCATCTAATTTACTGTCGCTATTCGTTGGCATAAGTGTTTGCTTCTGTTGATTGAAAAATCCCATTAAATCGCCAGTTCTGGCTAAGCCCTCCTCGTAATAGCAGCGAAAGCCACTCGACATTAAAACAATTGTGAATGCATTTGGAGTCCATTTCAATGCCAAAATTAATATGCTCCCATAAACTACATGAATGGGGCGGACTGTGCACTATACATGCTCCACAATGATGCACTGAGAACAAATAGTATCATGATAATAAAATTAATATTTTTAAAAAAGTTTCTTATTATCAATATTTTCATTCCCGATTTTCGTATAAGAGAGATTATATTTAATAAAATTAATGATTTTAATGACTGGAACAAAAAACCCCTTTCAAAAATACTAGGATATTTTTGTATAATATTATAATAATATATTATTATTTATTAAAATACTTAAATAATATTTTGTTATTTATTAAAATGCTTAAAAAATATTTTATTATTTATTAAAATACTTAGAAAGGATATATATTTTTTAAATATTATTTTTATAATATTAATATCAAACACAATCATCTATTAAGTGCTGATCTTATAATACATATTTTCTCTGCGTGTACGAACGAGAAGGAAAGAGCAGGATCCATCCAGCAACCGCAGGAGAATATTCCCCAGGTGAAAGTATGTGAAAGCATGCCATAAATCGCTCGCCTTGTTGTGGGGGAGTGTGTGTGTTGGGCAGTGTGATAGTGTTTGGTGGACGGGGGAAGGGGGGATGCGTGGTGTCGAGGGGTGGTGGCACTGGTTCAGGCTTCAGGCGATTAGAATTGATGTGGGTTACTAAGCAAACATGAAAGGCTATTACGTTAAGCGTTGCGTTACGTTGTGTTATGGTATGTTACGTTAAAGGCGAAATAGTTTTCCACACTCCCTCGCTTTCCTTGAAAGTCTTTCCAGTTTTGGGTTCCCCTTTTGTCAGGGTTTAATTAAATATTTTGCTAGATGACAGACTGACAGAAGTTAAGCTTGATTTTGCTTGAAAATGGGTTATTGATTGATGGGTATGTCTGGTGTTATAAGAATTTTAGGTTTGATTTAGGGTGCTTTTCAATGTGGTTTAAACAAAGTTTGTCATTCATTGGAATATCTCTTTTGATATTACAGTTTACTTGTAAGAAACTATCATAAATGATCATATTGTCTTAAATGAGTAGGATTATGAACCTAATAATAAATATTTAACAATATATTTTTTTAACATTTAAATATTTATTATTTAGAAAAGAAAGCTGTTTCCATCAAAATATCTCAATGACTCAGACTCTTACGTCTGATTAGTGTGATTCCATCGACCAAAATCCCTTAACCCAGCTCAATTCACTCGAACCGGCCCCAAAAAATATTAATTACACATTATTAATTTGCCAGCTTTTGCGGACGTAGCGAGATGAACACGAAGGATATGAAAAATGATTTGTTTCCTCCTGTTCTGGCAAAGTGGTTCAGATATTATTTAAATGAATTGTTTTTAGCCGCCAACGATGGCGAAAAACAACAAACCACGTTGATAAAAACACTTTTTTTCCCCCCTGCATGGCGAAAAAAGTTCTTTTTCTGCGTGGGCGCACAAAATTCGATGGGTTACACCATCAGAGATTCGGAGGCAGCTCCTCCCTGCTGATCTGACCGGAGGCCTATCTCGATTATTGTTTAATACGCTGTCATTAATCAATTTGTTTGCCATTGTTTGGGGCCGTTTGTGTGTATATCTTTTGGCCGTTGTTTGTTGTTTGGCCAAATTAATTATGGCCCCAAACTCGGTTCTGGACTGATAAGCAACAGCAACAAGAACAGCGAGCAGCGAACAAAACCAGTGCAGAATAGTGACAAATTTTTTTGGCCAGCATAATAAATGACTTTGTTTTTTGGCCTGTCCATGCGAAATAATTGATTATGCCATGCACAAAACTAGGTGAAAGAGGTGAAAGATGTGGAGCCATTTATTTGGAGAGGGGTCTTCAATGGAGGAGGTGGGATACAATCTTCAAGGTCACAATTGGAAAGGTTATAATTAAAAATGTAGCTTTTCTTAAGCAGATTATGCACATTTATATATATATATATATTTATATATTTATATATATTTTATGCTTATTGTATTATTGTAAAATATTTTTGTGAGTAAATATTGGTAATCATTTTTAAGAAACGCTTCTTAGACCTAAAATAAAACTAATAAGTCTAACTTTTCAATCAATTTTCTCAGCCCAAGGCAATCCTCCTTCAGTATAAACAAAGAAAAATGTTCAAGTATTAATATTGAATTCAACATTTATGACCCATGCACTTCATCGGTTCAAAGAGCCAGTCTACGCATTTGCTTTGCATATTTTAAATGCAAATATTTACAGCAATTAAAACGATTTATTTGCGGAATGAATAGACGAATCCCGACAGACACAAATAATCGCACATGTGAACGGAACCTAACTCAATTAAATTCGCTCGCATTGAAGTGCATCAATTACCCGAAGAGTCCTTGAAAGAGCTTTGAGCTTTGCCAGATCCCATTTGATTTTTTGCCCAGCTCGTTTGATTTCATTTACCTCGAATGCACTTGATAAATGCAAATCAGTAGCGAGCAGAACTGAAACACCATTGAGATACTTGTGCATATCCAACGGATACACACACACTCTCGAGTATCTTTGAGGTTGCCGTGTGTTCGGGCCGAGATTTCTTTTGGCCATTTACAAATTGCTCAATGTCTGGCTGTAATAAATTATTTATGTTATTGCGGCGTTGTCAATAAAGACATAAGTGCGCACAATCAAAAGCGAAACCCAAAGCGGATTGACATCGAGCGGGGGATCAAATTGCTCGGGGGAATCGGGCCGAGCAATTACTATATGCTATATGCTATATGCTATGTGGTATCCCAGCTGCAACAACAACAATGGGACCATAAAAGCGCAGCCCAAGTGCAGGCCATAAAAAATTGGGAAAAAACACAAAAGACCGAAACAAAAATGTATCCCATTTGACACCGAAATCAAATTAACATACAAAACTTACATTCCACATTACAACCCAGCAAACAGACGAAGCTTTTTGTAACCGAACAACAAACAATGGGGCAGGGGGAAAAAATCTGAAAATCACAGTTGGATGTCGGGGACCTGTCATATAACACTTGTTGTTCGCCTCACTTGTTGGCCATTTTCTTGCCTGCATAGCCGAACACAAACCACAGAGGTTGTTTGTTATTTGTTATTCCACATTTTCATTTTTGTTTCATTTTTTGTGTGTGCATTTTTTTGGCATTTACCAAATTCTTGTAGCTGTCGCATGTAGCGACAAATTGGCATTGATGTGGGCGGTGGAATGGGTGGGCGGGTCGGAGCTTCCAACAGGTGTCCGGATTAGATGGCATTAACCAACACTGCAGGCGCCTCGAGGCCGTTTTTGGGACCTTTATTGAACTTTGGTGGTATATTCAAAGGTTTATGCCTCCTAACAGCTTTTATGAGGTTTTCGTGTACAGACTTTACACCTTTAATTAACAGTTATTAAATATAGTAATTTCTTCATTGTGGATATAAGTGCATTTTGATTACTTATTAAATGATTAAGTACATATTAAAGTATATTATTTTATTATTGTTCCAAATTTTAAAATATCACTGGGTTATAATGTACCTAATATTTAAATTTTGATATTCAAGATTTTAGACAACTCAAGGTTATTTCGGCTTGACTTCAAGATTTATAGTTAATTTTATATTTTTCCGTTAAATTAATAACAGATAACTTATATTTTTAAACCGAAACAATCCTATAATAATACAATTTTTAAAAACTTTAAACTTAAACCTAAAAACATTAATTTTTTAATTAGTATTTTATTAGAATTAGTATTCCGAGATCCGAGGCAAAACTTTGCTCTTTTAAATAATCCTAAAAAACTTTTCGAAAATTTAAAAACATTTTTCTTAATTAGCGTTTTTATGTTAAAAATAAAATCTTGCGTTGCTTGGGCATTGTGAAGTTGAGTGACTAAGTCATTTTCTAAGCTATTTGCTTGTGTGATCGTTGGAGTGCATCCCCCAAAAAGATGGCATTGAGTTGCAGTATAAAGCCATCGTATCGCAAACCCCTTCAAGGACCTTCTCCAGTGCCACTCAAACTGTAATTAAAGCCAACGCTGCTCATCGACTCTTGAAGCCTTTGCAATCCGCTTGCTCAACAATGGGAGTTTAATGCTCGCCTGGGGCATTTTCAACGCATAATCATTTTTTGTGCCCGAACAGGGATAATAAATATGTCGCAGGCACTTGAGGCAGCCTCTCGCATTTGTGTCGCTGCACACGGAGGAAAACCAACCCCGTGCCACCCCCCACCCCGTTTCAGTCCCTTTTCGGTGCAGGTTCTTGAAACGTGTACGAGGCCTGCACTCTCAATTATGTCTTAATTCGTATCTAATGGATATTTTCTGTGTGAATTTTCATGATTAATCGCCGCCCGAGGGTGCAAGAGGGACGGCAGCAACACTGCAACAGAAGCAGCACAGTATTATCGACCTAAACTTTAGAAATCTTTCAAATTTTTACGAAAAACAAGACCGGTAAATAAATAAGTAGAAATTGTAGGAAAAAATGTAAAAGATATTTCAAAATTAATTTTCCTTTATTTTTGGCAAAGTTTGAATTTTTTAATTAAAAAAAAAAAAGATTTATGTTACACTTTCAACAATTTATAATATTTATATATTATGTTAGCTTTAAAAATATTATTCCGAATGATTTTTTGATATTTAAAAATAAATAAATAAAACCAGCTACTTAATAGATTTCCAGCCTGAATTGAAAAACCTAACTGACTATTTTTCTGAGTGCATCCAAGGGGGTGGTTCGCCGACTGCAGTTGTTCACACATGTTCACAAAAAGAGTGCAAATATTGGGGGTGGTGGGGCGGACAATGGAAATGCGAGCAATAACTCAACTCCACCGAAGGTTTTCAACTTTCTTTCCCCCTCGATTTTCATCTTTTTTGAAAATTTGCAAGGCGTCGGTTTGGGTTGGGTGAAATTTGCAATTGCTGGGGTGTGGCAGTTCGGCATTAACGGCATATGCACCGTGTGTGTGTTTTTACGCTTGTGTGCGTAGACGGCGACGTGTTGCAACTTCCGGTGACGTCGACGTAGTCGCAAAAAGTGATTACGCGGCATTTGTGGCAGCAGCAAACCGGCGACGGTTTTTGCAAACATTTCCAAGAATGCAACCGCATTTGTCCCCGCTACCCCTCTCCACCACCCCGTTTCCCCCGAAACACCACCCACTTTTTCGTTGGTAAACAAAAAGCATCTGAAATGCAATTCTCACTTCTGCGGCACACGGGCGCCATCTAGCCGCATTTAGGCGAACTATAACAGAGAGCGAGATAACGAGAGAGTTTTCCCGAGAGAGGAAATTGGTGGAAAATCCATCTAGCTTGCATTTTTATCTACGAGAGTGGAGTGGAGAGAGGAAGAGAGAGACCGGCTCTCTCCACGATTTTCCTCTCTGTTTATCTTTCACTGCTGCATTTGCATTCTTTTTCGGCTTTGTTGTTGTTTCTGCTGCGACCGCTCCCAAAAAATCAGATTTCCATGTCATTGTTGTTGGTTCGTTTTTTATTTATTTATTTTACTTAGCATCGAATCTGATAAGAATGTTATGTGTGCTGGGCGAGCAATGAACTTATTGGAGAGACTGTGGGCAGTTCTAATTGGGACGGGGGTCAATGCCGGCTAATTAGCTGTGGGCAGCGGAAGTACGACATCTTATTGGATTGGAGAATGGAGGATAGGACTAATGGAAATTCTAAGATTTCCTTTTGTTTAAGAATTGATAAGAAATTGAAAAAGTTTCTCAGTATTTTGTAGGTATGTATGGTTTTCCTTGGAAGATTATTGAGAATTTTAAGATTTTTTGAAGAAGAAATTATATGATTTATTTACAATTTCCTTACTTCTATTCATTTTAAATTAGCTGTCACCCTTTGAAAATTTGAAATTTAAATGTTTGATTTTTATGTGAAATTTTTGAATGCGGATACTAAATATTTTTAGTGGTAATAAAAATTACTCATACGACACATAAGCCAGTTTAAATTTGGTTTAAAAATATTCTTTTTCCGTTCCTAACTTTGTATTTTAATGGATCCGCTAGATTAAGATTCAAGTAGTAACTAAGTAGCTAGAAAGCAAGGATATGTGAGCAAGGGCAACAGTGCGTATGAGCAATACTCTTAAAGGCCATTTGTAAATCTTCAAAAAATATTCTACATTTCTTGTATATTCCTTTAGCAGGCTTATTTTCTCAAATATCTAAATAGTTAGCCTAGATAATTGCTCTTTTAAGTTTTCTTAAAGAATTTATCCTTTAGATTATCCTAGAAGGTAAGTCCCAATTTTCGCTACCCAACCCATTAGCACACCTGTGCGCCCTATGCGGCAACCATACACTATTGTCAAATTGCTTTGGCACACAAAGTGAAAAAAACCGCATTCAACGCCCACGGGTCTCATTTGTGGGCGAGCATTTCAGTTAGCCGGGACTCGAACCAACGACTCGCGACTTATCTGACTCAATGAGAATCCAATTTGAGTCTATACTATCTCAGATAACTTGGAAAACTCTCCCGTTATCTGGAATATCTCTTGGGCTCTCTGGCGAGAGAAATCGCATATGATTTTTGCCAAAAAAGCCGAAGAGTCTGCTCGTGCCTCGGCTCACGAACACAAACCTCGTGGATTCGCTCTCCATTCATCATTTCCAGAGTTTCCAGAGTACTGTTAGCCCTCGTCGGCAGTTAACAGCCCCAGAGAGCGGATGATTTTGAAGTTCGTGGCGCACACAGATGCAATACGGGCAACACAGAGTATCTGTGAGGAGAAATATCTCGCTCTGACATTCGTTTTTCTGAAATTCATTTGGCAATACAGGCGCAAAGCCCAGTTCGCTTAAAAACGTGAACGTGTCCATACACGAGCGCACCGTTATTTCCTATAGCAGATTCGCAGTCAGCAGATTCGCGCGTGGAAATTCTCACCCTCTCTCCCTCCGGCGACGGTAGTTGTTGTCGTGTTGTTGTTCTTGTGCGGGCAACTCGCCTTTTTTGGGGGCGGGGCACGCGGGTCATCGCCAATCGCAAATAGCAAAATCGTTAATCGTCATCGGCGAAACGTGTGTGCAGAATTAATGAAATACCCGCGCCGCTTCATCAATGAAAATAAAATAGAGAAGACTATCCGCCAAATAGTATTGCAAAGATTGCTTCGTAGCTGTGCTTTCGGTTTACGTTGTGTTTAGGCCAACATTTTTATTTGACAACCAGTGCGTGGTAACAACGAACCAATTCAATCGCGGTAAGTCTTCCAATTTGGTGCCTAATTCTTGGATGTTGATGTGTTATTAGCATTATTATTAGCTAATTAGTTTAAGCAAGATAATAAGTTTGTTGATTTTTGGTGCTTTGTGTTTTTGATATTTTAAACTTAGCTTATTCTAGCGATCCTAAGATTTAAGCATACAATATTTTTGGCCTTACCCAGAATAGTAATCAAAATGTGTATTTGATAAGCAGAAAAATAATCTGTTTTTGTTTTTAATTTAAATGAATTGAATATAAGCGATAACATATTTTTGATAAGCATACATTTTGTTTAATATGCAAAAATTTAGAAATAAAATATAGTTTTTAATTCGAATTTACTACAGAGTTTTCCTATCAAATTTTGAATATTTTCCCCAAGAAATGTCCATTCCTTCGTATAATACAGTTTCATATATTTTTGGAGAGAGTAAGTTTAAAGGCCTGAAATTGCCTTGGCAGCAGCATGACATTCTTCTTTCCTCGTCTGTTGTCTCATGTTCGATCGATAAGTTTTATGAGTTTTCGTTGTGAAATTTTTGAAATCATTAATTATGTCTCGGGCCGCAGACTTTTCAGAGTTTCCGTCCCAGTCCCAAGCCGTCTCTTTTTGGGGTTTCGTTTCTGTCTGGGGAACAGGTTTCGTTAGAGCGAATAACTTCAAGAACTTTTTGAGGTTTGTGCGATTCCGAGAACTTGTTAGGTGCTGCCTGGACTCGTGTTTGTTCGCCCCTCTTTATGGAGATGTGAATCTTTATGAATGAACGAGGTGAGGCTCCTCCGTTGGGAGGCTTGGGCGGTCCAATTGTCTGGTGTTGTGGGCCTTTCTCGTTGACACTTTTGAGGAATGTCAACTAGGCTCGTCTAGCTGGCCAACTGGGAATGGGTTAGACGTGAGCTGGCATAAGACTAAAGATGGCGGGATGTTCCAAAGTTCGAAGAATCCGAAAGGGGAATAGAATTTGAGGGAAGAATTCAATGGAAAGACAGTAGTAGTTGATTATTACCAGTGAGGAGTTATGTAAATATTTTTATGGGCTTACATTGACTCTCACATAATATAAGCAAAAATTTCTGTCTCAAACTATAATTTTAAAGATGATTTTTTTTAGGACTTTTTATCAATTCATTAAAAAAAAATAAAAAAATATTTTTTGTGTGAAAATATAAAAAGAATAACTATATTTCGATTATGAAAATGATGGAGATTATTATATTCCACGAAAGCTATTATCATAGTGATGCTTATCTTTTTGTCGCGCCCTCTAATCCGTAGCTCCCCTCTACTACTGACCTTCATTATCTCCTCTGAGATTTACCTCGAAACGAAATCTTCAAGCAAAGCCCCCTCATTAAAGCTCCCAGCTTCTGTTGTTATCAGGCCCACGAATCGCCACCGAAAACGCCAAGGCCAAAGCGAAGAACTTCCAACCTGCATTAGCTAAGCAGACATCTGAGCAGGGGAAGCTGAAAACTTTTTAATTACCAACAGGAAAAAACATTTGAGATAGCAGGCAGGTAAGATGGGGCAGGTGCGGTGGGCCGGCCACTCTTTTACATAAATTGAAAATATAGCAACTTTTTAGGCACGAGACTTATCTGCTTTGGATGAGTCTGCCAAGAGTCCGAGCCGAAATCGAACCTTTTTCTCTTCTCTCCCACTGACCACAAAGTATTTATGGCTTTCGTAAATAAGAAAACCAAAGGAAAGAAGCAGCAGCTTTTAGCCATCTGAGAGCTACAAATTTTACGGCTTAAATATTTTTTAGCCATTAGATAAACAAACAGAAGGGGGCAGAGAGATAGGACAAGGAGAAGGAAAGAAACGTAACGAAAATATCTTTCAAGTACAATGTTAGGTAAATATAAACAAAACTTTACGTCTTCAGAACCCACACTTCATTTTACAACCTTCCGGCGATGCTGCACTTCGCTGTTGTTTTGGTTCTTCTCTTTCAGCTACTTAAAGCTTTTAGAGCGGCAGCAAGATGTAATATAAATTACATTAGCTAAGTGCCAGGCGGCAATTAAAAACAAAAAAATACTCGTGAAGTTTTCCTCCTTCGCCGCTCCGCCGTTCTGTTGTTGATAATGTTGTTAATGATGTTGCGGCAGCATCTTCAGCAGCCCCAGTTCCATTCCCATCCGCATCATCATCATCATTAGGAACATCATCATTGCCGCCATTAGCAGCATCATTAGAACGTCAACTTAATCAAGGTTAAAAAGCATGTGGCGTGCCTGCCCCAAAAATCGGGGAAAACTCGAGAGATGCGGGAGCGGCTATCTCCCTCTGCCATTTTCCATCTCGGTGGGGTATTTATACATCTTCGATTCTGTAATTATTGACGCCGACGATGTCTTCCACGATAGACATAAACAAAAACATATTGCGATGGCTGAAATTCGGTAAGAATTTTCCGTTTAATGCGATTAGGAAAAGTTAGGCAAGAATTGGGCAAATTATGTTGGCTAATATTGGATAATATTTTCGGAAGCTTTGGGCGATGAGGTAATTGTAATGGAATACATAAAAAGTGAGCTAATTGGACAGAGAATAATGAAGAGTGAAAATATTGATTGATGAACGAAATATTTGTGGGCAGAAGAATCCATGATTCTGATAAACGAAGTTTAATTTGTATTAAATGGTATATTTTGTATCACCAGTATAATCTACCACAAATAAATCCAAAAAAAATCTTTATTTAATCCCAATCAGATCTGTAAACACCATCAGAATCATACCATTGTAGTTTTTATAACCCTTGTTGATTTTTAAAATCAACCACCAAATACAAACATTATATCTCCCAACCCTATCATCTTACAAAAAACATTTTGCTGCCTTGACATTTATTATGCCAAGCAAATACTTGAAACTCTAATAACCCCAGTAGGAAAATCACCCCAAATTACAGGCCCGAAAATAAGTTCCTCTGAATGACCAACGTTAGACTGAAATCAAAACATTTTACAACAGCAATTATGTGATTTTTTCTGAGCGATCAGAGCCAAAGTCAAAGCAATTTCTATTTTAATAACCAAAGCCCGTGGCCAAGGCAGGTCCATTAAAAATAAATATCTCTATATTTTGCAATTAAACCAACAACAAACTGCAAATGAACCGAATCGAATGCGAGAGAACCTGCTCCATTATATGGGCATTATCTGCCTGCCCATAACTATCGGCTCAATCATAAATTTAATTAGCATAATTGACTATGTGAACGGATGTTCTTTTTCGATTTGTGGCTTCAAAATTTCGCTCACGTACTTGCAATTAAAAATGGGCTGGCAGCCTTTGGGAGCCATATGCCCGGATTCCCATTGCCCCCAAAATATATTCAAGATCAGGTGTGGGAAATGCGAGGAGAAAGGTGTGAGAATCCACTGGCAACAGCTGGTGGAACGTGCCATTGACACTTTCGTGAGAGAGCGAAAGAGTTTATAAATAATACCATTACTTGTCTTTCAATTTGCCTAAAAATTGTAGGGTAAAATCAAAATAAACTCGCCTCATTTTTACGTAGTTCTGAAATGTTCTCTATGCGCTCATGTTTATATTTGGCTTACCCTCGGTTGATGAACCACATAAACAGAATTTCATTTTCCATTTTACTCAATCTGCCCCAGTGATATTCTATGCGTCATTTGGCAAATGAGTTGCCGGCTATCTTGTGTTTACCTTTGGGCGATAAGGCGCCAACTCGATAAGATAAGGGGCCACTCTGGATCTATGCCTCGATAGGGTGTGACTTGGCTTCGATTTCTGATTTTCCACACAAAAGTAATTCGCTGCATTCGGGCTGTTGTGCAAGCCGCTGCTGCCATGGAAATGGAACGGCTCTGGGGGAGTTGTGGAACTAATGGACTGTTTACTTATTTATGGGCCCTGAATGTTGGTCAATATTTGTGGTTTCCCTGGGTGTCGAGGGGCCAAAAGGGAACAAAGGCAGCTCACTGAGAGGAGCTGAATGAAAAGACGCCAAAGCTTACTTACCGTTCTTGATGGTCGCTTCTGGGGGGTTGGGGTACATAATGTGGAAATAATTTATAGATAGGATAAGCCTACAGAGAAAGAATTCGTTGATTGACAGTTTTTCGTAAGAAGTTAGCTGATGATTCAAGCATTACTACACACAAAAGAAAACTTGGTAAAATTAACTAATATAATTGTCAATTCTACTAATTAAATAGTTACTTTCACAACAACAAATACACACAATTAGCAAAGACACACAACCAAAGCAAAAACAAAATACACGTAACTATTTTTTATCGTTACGTAACTATCCGTATAGGTAAATTTTACCAATACAATTTTTTTGTGTGTATATGTTTTCTATTGTGAAAGCAGTAGGTTTTATTTCACAACTGCAATTGTAAATTTCAAATTTATAAATTCTTAATAATATTGTAAATATTGTTCGTAAATGAACGTTTAAACGTTAAATTATTTCCAAGAGAATATTAATATTTTTATAGTCCAAATGGTAAACATTTCAAAGGAAAAATAAACATATTTTCCCACACAATTCAGTTTAGTACCCCAAAATTAGCTTCCATAACTGATTAATGAACTCATTGCTCAAAAAGATAATCTTTCAGCTAATTTCGCATTAACTAAACTCACATGTTTTTCAAAATTTTCATGGCCAGAGAGCCCAAGTTCCGCCAGAAACATCTGTGCA
Source organism: Drosophila prostipennis (assembly GCA_037075205.1). NCBI lineage: Eukaryota > Metazoa > Arthropoda > Insecta > Diptera > Drosophilidae > Drosophila > Drosophila prostipennis. The sequence continues at coordinate 8,564 of JBAMCJ010002647.1, read as the reverse complement.
AAGTGTCAAAATGTAAACAGTTCTAGAAAAATAGACATCTAACGACTCGCCCAAGAGCAACAGCAAAAGTCCATTAATATAATGCGGAACCATTTAATAGCCCCAAAAAACTAGCATGACGACAAACCGAACATGATCCATAAAATTAAGATCGGGCGGGCCAGAAGCGAGCAATTTACGACAAATATGCAAAATTTTAAAGTTAGAAGACAAGAGATACGACGAACCGATAGATAGATGGATGGATGGATAGATTGTGTTCGGTTGTGGCCAAAGTGGAGAGACGCCCACAAAAAAGTCTGGGCATAAATAAGAGCAAACGTCACATGAAATGTGAGGCAGAGCTGCTGGGAAATAAATATGAAAATGGGCTGACAACAACAAATTTATATATATTTACATTTGTTTTGTGTGGTGCTCTTTTAAATTTATGGGTTTATTGATACTCTCGGGGGCGGGGGAGGGAGTCCGAAACTTGCTTTATCAGCATGTCAGATGGCGAGCAAGAAAGCCCCAACCGCAATCTGTAAAAATGTTCTCAACGAAATGATTTAGCTTTCTATCTGAATCTCTGTTTGCTTTCTGTGTTTCTCTCTACGATTTCGGTGTTTTGAACAATTCTGCCTAGTCGAGCAAAAATATGTCAAAACAAATTGCTTGAAATGGGGGCTGGGGAAAAATATGTGTGATAATGAAAAATCATGTCTTTTCACTTCTGTGTTTCTAGAAATGTGCAATGCAAAATTATACACTCGATTATTAAATACAAGTTTTTAGAACTAGTTGCAATTTGATCTGAATTCTATTCCTGCCTTTCTCGTTCAGTTCAACGAACTCTGGCCTGGAAAATCACCAAAACCTTCACCTGCTCAAGCACTTCGGAGTAATTTCTCGGTTCGCACCATTTAGTGGCCATTTGATTTTGCATATCAATTAACGAGATTGAGTTGCCTCGGGGGCAGTATTTTCGGTCTGTTCGGTTAATCAGAGCTGATGGCAGCGATACAACGATTAATTAAAGTCTCAAGTCTCTGAATGGCTCGTTTAGGGTTTCGACCTTGCTGAAGCCTAGACAAAAAGATCATTAGTTAGAGCATCAAATAAAACTGTTTGATTACCCATAATTATAGCTTACCGAAAACAGAAAAAGCGATGGTGGTAAACATTTTGTCGCCTTCGGATTTGATGCCTTCATTAGGAGGCAGAATAGAATACATCGCCTGATTATGTTGATGCCAGGCGGTGTGCCACACGGCGTATGCATAATCGTATAATTAATTGCCATAAATGTTAATTGCGCATACGCCACGTTGCGAGAATTTATCCTTTTAATAAAAGGGTTCCCACGCTCACATTCTCCCCGTCGTCTGTGTGTCCTTTATCCCGAAAGTTTTTGCCAGTTAATTAAGCAAGTATTTTCCGGTTCTTTTCGTGTTTACCCAGTTAATTTCTGTTAAGTTTTGTTGACATGTTCGTTGTTTACCCATAAGCTAGTTTGCTAGCTGCGACAAATTAAGTTGCTTCGTGTTAAAGTTTCTTCGGTTAAAGTTGGCTCTGAAAAGTTGAACAACTTATTGGATTAGTCAGGTGTTTGAAGGGGAATTAATGGGATTATTAGGAACTGTACAAGTTGAGAGAAAACTAACTAACAAAGAAAAGTGTGGCCTATACTTGAGTACAATTTAAAGAATAGAGTAAGCAATATTTTTAAAGAATAACCGAATAACAAAAATGAAACTTAAGTACACAATTTGCATACAGTCAGTGATCCAAGTTTTCAACTTTGCACTTCCTCAATATAACTTTGAATTTCATAATTTTATGAATTAAACTTTCGTACCAGGAAGCAATTTCTGAAAATACCCGCACTTCAATTTGAAGTCTTGTCTGTGAGCTTTGACTATTGCATTGATTGCTGGCTGCTGTTGGCTTAACCCAAATAATTTTCGAGTCAAGCAAACAGAAAATCAACAAACAAACAAACAAACAAACATACAGACCCAGGCAAAACAAACAAAATGAACAACAAATCAGCAAAAACTCGAATGTAAGTAAAATCAATAATAGGTTTGTTTGCGAGAGGGGTGACGCCTCCTTTTCTATATATTTACCCCCCAACTCCCAATCCTAACTATCTTTATCTGTCCGGGGTCTCTGGATTGTGGAACCCTTTAAACCGAAAAGGAGAAAGAGTGAAATTTTTTCCAATCCGAAGCCCGAACTGTTTGCTTTTAATCAAGTTTCACAACATTTATCTAATGTGTGCTCAAGTCGGGCTAATTAATGGGTTAGGGCGGTCTGAATAGTTCATTTGAATATTTAACGATTGTCGGGGGGCAGTGGTCTCCCAGGGGGCGTGGCCGCTCGGGGGGCGCCACCTGTCCGGCAAAATTATTAATCAATTATGCAAAGTTCTCTGGGGTAAACTCGGAATCCGAATCCGGCGCGGAACTTCGGCTGTTGAAATACTTGGGATTCGTCCGACTTACCTTGACTGACAGAGGAGAAACACAGCAGCACTATGAAGTCATTAGTTGGGCCAAGATTCAGACTGCGAGCATTTGAATGGCATTTTGCAAAACAAGTTTCGCTTTGTGTGCTGGAACGAGCAATCAACACGTAAATGTGAAGCGTAACAAAATGCTTAAAAAAGGTAAATAAATAAATAAATAAATATGTGAGAAGAAAAAACGAAAAGTTAAATGCAAATGCGACTGGCGCTTTTTTTTCGCTAGAAGGTTGTGAGAGAATTCGAATGATGTAATTTGTGGATGGGTGAGCTCAACTTGTGAGGTGACTTAAGTTAGTTGGACTGGTTTTCTCAACAGTTATATTGCCACTTAACTTGACACCTTATTTCGAAATAATGAAATAAATTGCCACAATTAATTTTAATTTTTTATAATAAAGCTCAACTTAATTATAAAAGAAAGTAAAAAATGTAGTTAATATTTCAGAGTTTGCCATTTCATTTTAAGAAGTTTCTCTCCCTGTATTTAAACTCAGCAATAAAGCCAATTAAAGCTGAAGCCAAAGGCGAACTTCAAGTGTCTCCGAAGTCAAGCATAAATGTGCTAAAAGGTTAGAGTTTGGGCAGGAAATCGCTAGAAGGAGCTGGAAGGAGTGAGATACTCACACACACGCTGCGCCATATGAAATAAAATGCTAAAATTATTCATTTTGCAAATAAGCAGAGTAAATATTTAATTAACAACTCAGCAGGCAAACAAAAGGGCGACACACGACGAGGGGGAATGTCTGTCGCTTTTGCGACGCGGGTCTAAGGTTTCCTGCGCGCCGAGGGTAATATAATATTTATTTATATGCCGCACAGCCAAAGTCACCTACAAAACGAGACGACAACGACGATGACGACGCCCTAGAAATTGCCGCAAATTTTATGTTTCTGTTTCATTCCGGACGCCCTGTCTCTGTCTACGGGTGTGAGTCAATGACATGTACGAAAAAAACTAACTTCCTCATGGGTTCTAGGGGGCTAAGGTGTGCGACATAAACAAAGGTCTATTAGGTATTGTTTGTATCTAAAGGAAAGATGAGTTTATAAGTGGGAACTTGATATTTAATATGAAATATAATTATTATATTTAGATTATCATTATAAATATTTTTAAAAATTGTATTAAATACAGAATACATTTTAATTCGATCTGGAAATATTATATTATAAATAAATATTAATATTATAGCATCTAGAGCGCAAGCAAAAAATATAACAATCTCTACGTTTTTATAGATATATAGTAAATAATATAGTAAAAAATAATAATAATAAGAAATGATAATTATTATTTCGCGCACCTTCTGGTTTGCTTGTGCGTGCCTGGCTGTGCAGAGCATTATTAAACATTGTATCGCTTGAAGTCTGATTTCATTTGGAGCCCAGACACAGGGACTAAATAGCTTACTACCGCCCCAACCTGAACTAATTAAATTAGTTTAGTCTGCAGAAAAAGGTTTTTCTAGTGGCGGCAGTTGTTGGTCGGCCTTTAATTGCCTTTGCGATGAATCTTTAAAGCTGAACTCGGTCGATGAAGGGAAACTAAGAAAATGAAGCAATTAATGGAAAATTTGTTTATGGTTCCACAGGGTTCTGGTCCTCACACAAGGAACACACAAGGAAAAAAACCGACAGGAAAAGTGTTGGGCTTTCGTCATTGTTTCAATGTTTTATGAGGGCTCGTAAAAGGACGGAAAATACTCTTATTGCTTTCGGGGTTTGTGCTTTTTTCTCTTTTTGCTTCCTTGAGGATTTGGACTAGCTATTAAAATGTCATCATGCAGCAGGCCTGACGGAGGAGTGTGAGTTCTATGTAGACCAAGTGAACCGTGAGCACGATAAGTCAGGGCACGCTATTCTTGGGCCTCCTCGGGCGCCCGTTTTTATCGGCTGGGATGGAGCGATTCCTGGGCGTATTTATTATTTAACACCTAGAAACCTAAGCGGGAAATGGCTATAAAATCGTTGACCTTTTTTTCTCCGCTCATCATACTTTTCTTTTTTGGCACACGCATCGGGTAGCTCATGCTAAAGTTTCCCAGCCCGTCTTGGGTGGTCCAAAAGTCGTCGCTTTTACGACCCCGTCGGTACTCCAGTTCGTTTTACGATTCAACAAAACACACACACAACATTGGTTGGAATATTTAAAAGTGCGCTTAATTATGCCCGCAAAAACGAAGAAGAAATAAACTCCGCATTAATGCCAAAAAACTGCCAGAAATTCACAAACGGCACACGGCCATTGGGTAATAAAGTTTATTTGCCTTTGCTTCTGGGGTAATCAACGAAGTATTCAGCGGATTTGGCAGGGAAAAGTAGTCTAGGTGGGTGGCATTCCCGGAAAGAAATTGGGAACATGACATTTAAAGCAATTGGAATAGTATTCTTGCTTTCAGATTTATTATTTTCACTATTTAAATACTAATTTAATTTCTAGTTATATTAATTAAGACCCTAGATCGGCTAAAAAAATTTCTAAATTTTAATTTTCAATTACAATTTCCATTTTTACAGGTTACAAAATTCTTGCCACATTATCCGAAAAACTTGCCGCATAAATAAAGGGTAAGTTCCGACAGAAACTCAATTCCCAGCCATCTAATGGCATCTCAGCCGTCCAAGGCTGTTGTCGAACACGTTCGCCGGGGGATAAACAACATATTCCCGGCCATTCGAGCCATTCGAGCCATTCAAGCCACCGATCATAGCAAACACATTTGGAAAAGTGGGGACATGACAGGCCGAATGCCTGGCTGAGATCGCTGGAAAATACATCTGCATGTACACAAATGCGAATTCTGCAAGTGCAGTTAGACTCTGGGTTGCCGGCGACTCAGGTGATATATCTCACGACTCACGAAACTAGTTTACGCAACATGTGGCAATTTTGCATGCCACAAGAGGCCACAGAGGACGTGCCACACAGCGTCGGGTAAAAAAAAAGAGAGCGAAACGAAAATTGACATTTTGACATGCGGCTTGTACCGGGCGGTACTTCAAGATTCGCCTCCGATAAACTACAAATGGTTGCACAGTATGGAGAGTCCAACCGGTTCGGTTCGCTGGCGCTCAAAAGCAATCCGTAAAGTGTCTTTTAAATACAAATGTTATCTACCGAGAACGGAGAACGGAGAACGGAGAACCGAGAAGTCCAGAAATAAAACCAAGAAATAAAACCGTACGTGCCGCATTTGTTGTTGTCGCCAGTGCGATTTTTAATGGATTGACGGCAGACAACGAATGCACATTAGAAATCCAATCCTGGTCCAGGTTTAGTCCACTCCAGTCCAGTTCAGTCCTGCGATCGCGGGTCTCCCAAGTCATGCACACACATGGGTCCATCCATGTTCCTGTCTGCATTTTCCACCTCCTTGCGTGCCAGGGAAATTGTCTTCGCTACTGCAATTTTCCTTTTTGGCTTTTGCATTTCAATAACTGGATGGGTCAGTGGCTGTGCAGTTTTGTTTGGCACGTACGGCATAAAGTATCTGTCTGGGCTATCGCTTACAGCTTACAGCTTGCCGCCTCCCGGCCACGCCCCCCTGCCAAGCCAAAAGGGGGCGTGCGTGCTCTTTTTGGAGGCAGTGTCTGCATATATTTGTTTAAATTGCATCGAGTGTTTGAGTGTTTTCCACTCCAGATACTCGATAAAACAAACTTCGTATTGGGTTCAGGTTTTGGTCAGCTAATTGGCGGGGCCAGCAAAAGGTGGTTGAAATAATTGGCCAGGGTGGAGGAATAAAAGTAAGCTAAGTAATAATAATAGTAGGGTTACAACAGTAACCCGTAAAATATAATAAATATTCTACACAGAGAGAATTCTGACGTTCTGAAATTGAGTATTTGTATTCTCAATTTCAGGATGTACTGATTTTGAGTACAAATTTTGGGAAAAAACTTATATTGAGTACAAATTGAACTCACTTTAAGAAAAAAAACTTGAATTGATCACAAAAATCTTAATTTTAGGAAACAAGTTCTTCAATTTCCAACTTGAGTACAAATATTTTCATAATGAGTATGACATTACTCACAGGAACCTTCTAAAAGGCTGGCCTAGGGAGTAAATGACTCTTGCCATCAAATATTTCATAGCTAATGTCGTCCGGGTCGTGAGTTCAATCCCCATTCCGATAAACACAAATATTTTTGTTTTTGTTATACTGCTTTTTTTTTTTTATTTTTAATTATTTTATTATGGTATAATCAGCCCAATTCCATTTAATGTTTAAAATCCAATTGATTGCAAGCATTACAATTTAAATCTTATACGCGGTTTGGACATTGCTGAATGTGATGCTTGTTTGGCTCAGCCGGTTAGTGCGCGCGTGCATGAACACAAGGGTCGGGGGTTCGAGTGACGGAGAAGGCGACTTGGGTCGAACAAAAATGAAGTTTGTTTTATTTATAACGGTTTATTATTCACATAATAATGAAACAATTAACATATACTGTATGGCCTTTAAAATAATGTGTAATTAAGAAAGGAAGTTCTCCGGATTGAGAATTTTTTTCTCAATTCAATCATTTTTCAGTACTCAATTTGAGAAATGGCAATACTCATTTTTAAAATACTATCCAAGTACATTCCAAAAATGAGTACAGTTTGTACTCATTTTGAGGAAAAATGTACTTAATAAATGTATTTTGTACTCAATTTGAGTAAAAAAAATTTTTCAAATTTGTACTGATAGTTAGTATTTTGTACTCAGAATGAATATTTGTGTTCATGCTTAATTTTTGAGTACAAAAATACTCAATTTGAGTACAAATTACTTAAATAATTCTCTCTGTGTACATATCCTTAGAAAATTAAAATTAAAAATTAAAAAACATTGCAAAGTTTCCTCTTAAAATATTAAATTTCGATAGCCCTTTAGACTGATTTTGTTTCACAATTTCCATTTAATTTGAACCTTTTCTGCGCCCAACCTTCCCATGCCAACATTTTTCTCAGCCATAGAATATCTGCCGAAATCAAAGTGGGAAGGGTCGAATGTGATACGAATTTCCGTCGTTTTATGGGCGCTAATAGAAACGACCTTCATCAAATCGAATCAAACGAGACAAAACGCTATTGACAAAATGCAAGTCAATATGTCAGGCGACCAATCAACACCCGAAACGAGAATCAAAATCAAAGCGAGACCGGAAAATTGTACAACGCCAGAAATGTCATAAATTCTTTTGATGGCATTAATAAATAAATAAATAAAAGGGCTGCCGTTTGCCGTTCGAATTCAAATTCAAATTAGCGACAAATCAAAAATGTGTCATCAGCAATGAAGATGGACCGACCAGGAAGGGTAACTCGTTCAAAAGCGAGGGGTGTAGATAGTAGATAGGGCTAGAGAACCATAAAAGCTGAACAAAAGCTGTGCAAAACCGACTACCAACCGACCGAGAGTCGGATAACAATCACAGACCATAAACTGTGTTGAAAAAATATTTGCATACAGCCATAAAAACAAGGGGTGATGCTGCTGCAGGCCAGGAGGAGTCATTAAAACAAGCCAGCGACTATCAAAAACTAACTGGCCGGGCGACACTTTTTCCTCCAGACCAGATAATCAAATGGGTAGCCTCGGGCGTGATGGGTATACATTGCATTTAAACTCAATTTACCATATGAAATGAGTTATAATTGTTAATAACCATTTTTAACGATCCTTGCCTTGTATTCCTATTAATATAAAAGATCACATTCAACTCAGTGAAGCCTGAAGTTTGATCAGTTTTGATTGGTTATCTTTATTTTTAACATTTTTATCATAAGGAAAATTCTTTAACATATTTTATACGAAATTTAAAATATATTTGTCTAAAAATAGGGTATTTTACAGCCTAGGCTTAATTATTTACTCGTTTCCTACTGTCCTTATTCCAGTGATTTTTTATTTTTATCAGTTTCTATCATCAAGAAAATTCTTAACAGATCTTGTTATATGAAATTTAAAATAATTTACCTAAAAACAGGGTATTTTATAGCCTAGGCTTAATCATTTACCCGTTATCTACTCGTCTTTTTCCAGTGCTTTTTTTATTA